>JAEQBA010004471.1:0-400356 GCA_019434445.1 Phalangium opilio | reverse complement strand
CACGTACTACCAAACGGGAGACACAATAACTTCACAAATTAGTTGAGCAATACGATCTCCCTTCTCAACGATAAACGTCTCGTTTGCGTGATTAAACAAGATAACCCCAACATTACCGGTATAATCCCGATCTATAACTGCGCCTCTGACAGCAATTTGCTTTTTTAACGCTAAGCCTGAGCGTTCAGCTTAAAAATCGTATAAAACTTTAAAAATGATGCTCTTTTTTAGGAAGATAGCGTGACAATAAGAAAAACAACATACCAATACGAGCGTAGCAATTAATAGGAGCACGTATTTGAAGATCTGTTTCTATCAAAATAGTTGATTGAGTAGGAATTTCATAATTTCGAGGAGAATACAAATCGAGTCCGGCTGAATTAGCAGACCCTCTAGTTGGAATAATTGCGTTTTGGGAAAGCTTAACAACTTCTAGAGTGTTCATGTCGAGGTTTGTAGCGCAAATAAAAATTTTCCCTAGAGCGATTTTTCTTTCCGATACTTAAATTATTTTGAGAAATCGAACGTGTCCCGACATAGAATACCTAGCACATCCTTTTTTACGACAAAAGAGCGTCCCCCGATTTTTACGTCATAAACCCTCCCCCATAGAGGTGTCAGTTAATGGGTACCCTACGGGGTGCTTCCATAGGGATCCAATGGAGTTCCAGCGTGGGTGGGTTCCCATAGGGTTCCACTCATAACCTGGGGTTCCCATAGGGTTCCACTCATAACCTGGGGTTCCCATAGGGTTCCACTCATAACCTGGGGTTCCCATAGGGTTCCACTCATAACCTGGGGTTCCCATAGGGTTCCACTCATAACCTGGGGTTCCCGTAGGGCTCCGGTACCTCATGGGTTCCCCATAGGGTTCTACCGTAACATGGGGTTCCCATAGGGTTCTACCGTAACATGGGGTTCCCATAGGGTTCCATCCTTTTTTACGACAAAAAGCGTCCCCCGATCGTTACGTCACACAACCCCCATAGAGGTGTCAGTTAATGGGTACCCTACGGGGTGCTTCCATAGGGTTCCAATGGAGTTCCAGCGGGGTGGGTTCCATAGGGTTCCACTCATAACATGGGGTTCCTATAGGGCGCCGGAACCCCGTGGGGTTCCCATAGGGTAACAATCATAACATGGGTTCCCGTAGGGCGCCGGTACCCCGTGGGGTTCCCCATAGGGTTCCACTCATAACATGGGGTTCCTATAGGACGCCGGTACCCTGTGAGGTTCCCCATAGGGTTCCACTCATAACATGGGGAGACAAGTGGAACCCTATAGGGTTTAACACGGGGCGCGGTGTCCCAGACCCCCCTTTTTCTCACTACTGATGACAAACATAAATGTCATACAGCTTGTTCTAGATGTAAAATTGATCACCCTCTTAAAATGTGTTACGTTCAACCCCTTGATGATACTTTTAAAGAAACTAGATTTTGCTATTTTGACTGTGAAACTATTGATATGAACTCTAAACATACCCCAGTTCTATTAGTTTCGGCAATGCAAATTAATGATACCGAATACGATTATCAATTTTTAGAGGTTTTGATTGTGTTGTTAAGTTTATGAAATATCTGACCCAAACAGAATATGAGACAACTTATACAAGGAACAATAAACGAATGAAATTAAGTAAACCTAAATTTGACAATTTGACTATAGTGGCCCACAATTCTAAAGGTTTTGGTTCGTATTTTATATTAAATTGGTTAATTAATAATCATGTAAACCAGACGTCATATTCGACGGCTCTAAAATTCTAGCTCTCTTCATTAAAAGTCAAAATTTTAGGTTTATTTGTAGTTATTCCTTCGTGGCGCTTCCTCTGAGAGCCTTTACAGAAACTTTTCAATTGGGTAGTTACAAAAAACAGTTTTTCCTTATATTTTCTTAAAAGAGGACACTTTAAACTATGAAGGTCCGTTACCTGAAAAGGCCGCATTTCAACCTGAATTTATGAATGAAAAGGACCGACAAGCCTTTGATTTATGGTACAGTGAAAAAGGTAAAAAATCTACGTACAAAATATGACCAAATTAGAGGAATATGCTGTACAAGATGTGGTAGTTTTACAAAAAGGAATTTCAAAATTTAGAGAACTTTACAAAAAAGCATCGGGTCTAGATCCTCTTAATTGCGGAGCTATTACAATATCGGGGGCCTGTACTAACGTGTTTTTACACAAATATTTAGAAAAAATACATTGGGTGTGGTACCTAGTCCAGGTTATCGTGGATCATACAACCAAAGTAGTAAAGCTATCAAGTGGTTGGCATGAGTTAGTAAAGAAATGAATGTAGAAATACAGACAGCCCTATCTCCTGAAGGAGAAAAAAGAATTGGACCTATTTAGTTGATGGTTACTCAAAGGATCCTAAAATAATCCTAGAGTTCAATGGTTGCGTGTATCACGGTTGCCCAAAATGTTTAAAAGGCAGTGAATGGAACAGTTTAGTAAATGATACAAATAAAAACTGTTACGAGAAGGGTCTGGATAGAATGGAATTTACAAAAAAGTTACACCACAATGCTATGTATATAAAGATGTGGGAATGCGAGTTTGAAAAGTTGCTAAAGACAAATAACGATTGTAGTACCTTTTGCGAGACTGTAGAGGTACCTCCACCAATATTAGCAAGGTCGGCTTTATACGGTGGAAGGACAGAAGTATTCAAATTATATCATAAACCGGACGAAGCGAAAAACGAAAAAATTTATTATTACGACCTCATGTCACTCTATCCCGCTGTCAATAAATACGGAATCTACCCAAAAGGACATCCCAAAATTTTAAATAGTAACTTTAACTATGAACAAAATGCCTATTTTGGTATAATATCGTGTGAACTCTTGCCCCCGACTGATCTATACATCCCAGTTTTGCCATACAGGTTTAATGGAAAATTGTTTTTCCCCTTGCGTAAGTCATGCGCCCTTGAATCAAATAATGAAGAGTGTCAACATTCTGACAAGGAGCGAATTATTTCGGGTATTTGCATTCGCCTGAAATTAACAAAGCCGTAGAAATGGGTTATAAAATTATAAAAATATACGAAGTACATCATTTCGATGAGACATTTCAGTATGAAAAACATGTTAACGATGGACTATTTGGCGGTTATGTTAACAATTTTTTGAAGATAAAACAAGCTAATTCCGGCTATCCGTCTTCCGTTAAAACTGACGAGCAAAAACAAAAATATGTTGAATCGATTTATGAGTCTGAAGGTATTAGTATGAATATGGATGAAGTAGTCCATAACCCCGCGCTGAGAGCTATTTCAAAGATTTGTCTCAACAGTCTTTGGGGTCGTTTTGGTATGAATACAAACAAATCTAAAATACTAATTGTTAACGAGTGTACAGAACTTGTACGTATCTTATCTGATGACACAAAGGAATTGGTAGATTTAAGACCAATTAATGAAGAAATGTGCTTATTATCGTACAAAAACAAAGATGATTTTGTACCAACATATTTCAAAGGAAATCCGTATGTGGCTTGTTTCGTTTCGTGTTACGGAAGGTTAACCTTATTTGAGACTTTGCATAAATTAGGTAGAAGAGCCTTATACTCGGATACCGATAGCGTTTATTTGTGGCGGGGGAAAACGATTTTAAACCCCCCACGGGTAACAATTTAGGATGTTGGGTTAACGAACTAGGGGACGCTACAATTTCAGAGTTTGTTTCAAATGGTCCCAAGAGTTACGGTTTCAGAACTACGGACGGTCAATCTGTCGTTAAGGTTAAAAGGAATTTGCCTTAATCGTGTTAACGAGAAAATTATAAACTTTGAAGCTATAGTAGACTCTATAAAAAATAAATCCAAACGTATAAAAGTGGACGTTCCGTTATCGTAATTCGAAATAAAACGTCGGCCACTCTTTTAAGTCGAAAACTAGAAAAAAGCTTTGGCTTTACGTTTAACAAACGTGTAATTAAAAATTGTAACACTTTGCCTTTTGGGTTTAAAACGGACCCATGAAAAGTATTTTAGAACTTTATAGTGTATATTATTTTAGATATTTTAGTTTGTTTCCTAGGTATACGTTAAGAGTTTTATTTCAAGTTACGTCGGAAAATCTCTGAACTTTATATAAGACAGTTTCTAGTTTTTGTTAACGCATTAGTCGAAAACTCGTTTGGTTCTAGTTCCTGACAATATGTCTACCGATAAAATGAAATCTTATCCGACTGGATGTTATCAATGCGACGGAAGCCTCATTGCGTTTCCGGATCACGCCGGACAAACATTTTATTGCGATGGAGATCTCGATTGTCCTTTAAGACATCACACTTTTTGTAACTAAAAATAATTGGATACACCCAATAAAAGAAAAATTTCGACCTTTGAGTCCGGATAGAGTGTGTTTAGTATGCGGTACGTATTCGTCAGCGAAGGACGCTCGTGACGCCGAATGTTCCGAAGAAGGTGTAACTTGTCGGTTTACGGATAAATCCGTTATAAAAGCGAGAGGCACCACGACCGTACACTGTAAAATTTGTTTTTTTGGCATTTAAAAACTACCGAATGCGACACGAAAAACCGTTGCTTCAAATGCGACAAACTTTACCTGATGAGAGAAATTCATATTTGTGTAAAAGAAAAAATAATAATAAAAATGTTGGTTAGTTTTTCACATATAATAACTGTACATATAATACCGTTGGAAGATCGATATAACATCGAATTATGTAATAACATGAGGTTTAAACATCGTGTTTAAGGAAACTGATAAACTTTTAAAACCAATTTTCGATAGTTTCCTAAATTGCATGAAATAAAGAAATTTTGATTTAATTCCACTCGTGTCTTAGAATTTAATAATTAAATATTACTTTAGGAACTTTTATCAAAATTATATGATATGAAAATAAAAGCTGAAGATATGGAATTATACGAAAAACACCCATCATGGCGAGGTTTACCAATAATAAGGGTAAGACCGATGATGCGTGAAGGAGTAAATGACCCGAGTTCAGCACTGCCCCCCTTTTGGAAGAGCAACAACGTCGACATCGTTATCGGATAATGAACATCATATTAAATCAGCGAAATCGTGATGGGTTGCCCTTGCCATCTGAAGCGGCCTCTACTTCCACATCGTACACTACTCCTAACTCTAATCCTAATCGAAACTCAAACCCAACCGTAACCGTAACCCTAACTTTTAGTCCTATGATAGTTTCTTATTTATTTTAAAGTCAGCCGTCAGAGCAATACTTTTGTAGACCATAAAAATAACATATTATCCTTATTTAGCACCAAACGAAAAAATTACAAAAAGATTTGATCGGTTAAGAAAATTAAGATTAATAATAATAAAAAATTTCACCACAATGTTTAATGATAACATTTATTTTCTGTTTTTCTTTACATTAATTGACCAGAGATATTTCATTAAGAGTTTTTTTTTTTTTCACAGTAACGATAATAAGTAATATGACTCCGCTTAAGTGTAATGAGAACGAGCTATTCACACCCTTACATTAAAGATTAGAACAGACAAAACCCATTTAGTTTAAAAGATCAGACTTAAAGGATTCATTCGTACCGAAAAAATACTTTACTAACAACTTGCGATAACATATTTCTATAAAAAGGTGAGTACTTTATACTTTTCAAATGGACTAGAAAATTTAGTAAAAGGGAAATAGTTATTTTATACAGCGAATCAAAGTAAGAGACACGCTCTTGTGACCGAAATGGAAGAAGAAAATATAATAGAATCTCCGAGAAAAAAACAAAAAATAGAAGACGTTAAAGTAACGTCTTTACAAGATATCGCTATAAAAATTTGATGCATGTTTTTAAATATAAGTTTCATAATGAAAGATATTTTAATTTTAACGATGTAAAAAATTTTATACCGAAAACTTTTTGGGTACAAATAGAATCAATCTTTTTTAAAGCCGCCGAAGTAGAGAAACATCGAACACCTGGAACTTTCGAAGATTTGGATATAAGTATATCAAAATCGTCTATAGAGAGAGAATTAGTGTTCGACGAATTCAGTCCCTTAACGTTCGAAGAATTTGAACTAGTGCATCGCAATCGTATAGAAACGCCACCATTTATCTTAACAATGAACAAAATCATTTACATACCAATATTACGTAAAAATTTGCTATTGAGGTTGCCCACAAAATTATAGACTAATATGTCCCGCTTGCTATTTTCATCATAGTTTAAACGCTAAATATGAACAGTTAACTGATCACTATCAGGTTAATAGTAAAGACGCGCTACGCTATTATATCTGGAACTATAACAAAAGCTGGTGTTCCAACTGCATTTTACTACCATTATTCTCATTAAAAGATGCTGACTATTGCGAATAAACTACTGATTGGCATAGTCCGTCAAGTAATTATCCCTTCGAAAACGGTTTTATCGGGGAAGACATTAATCGTAACACTGTTCCAAGACCTACAATAGAAGATGCGTTCTAACAGATAATCACGTACAGGCGCCGCTCCAACTGAATTTTACCATAAATTCTAAATTTCCATGAAATGTTTGTCAAATATTTATTTGCCTTAGTTTTCCCAGTTTCCCAGGTTTGTACGAACCCTGAATTCAACCTCGTACAGATAGGCAGTTCAGCGTTATTATGAAAAATGCAGAAATAATATCCTCAAAGTTAGCTATTAAATTTCCTAAAACAGTATACGGTCCAAAGTAGAATTGCTACGCTATTAAATAGCTTTCCCGAAATTGTTATTTGTTTTTTGCCGACCTCAAATAACTTAAAATATTCAAAATCAAAGTGGACCAGAAACAGTAAGAAGAGACCCATACCTTTAAATATTCAATTACAAGAAAGATTCGCTTCCTCTTTCAATTATTAGATTACCCCGATTCAAATTCCCATTTGATCGGTTAAGAAAATTAAGATTAATAGTAAAATATTTCACCACAATGCTCCATAATTACACTTTCTCAATGAAAGATTTTCTATTTAACCCTTGTCAATGTATGTTTGAAGCTATAAGTTCAACTTTTATCCATTCATCCTCATCTCTTATATCAATGACGTCACAGATACAGCTGTCGAAGAGACCGTCAGATTCACGCGCAGTGGTTCGCGAGTTTGCGCGGTTTTCCCGCTAGGCGGCGAGGGGGCGTTGTTTACATCACTCATTACGTCATACATCTACAATTTTTTGTGTCATTGACCCATTGACCTACATTCTACACCTACGGAGGTACGAAATGTAGGGTTACACTACTAAGAGGGTGGAGGGGCGAAACAGAAAAAACAATGTAAAAAAATTTTGTAAATTTTTTTTTAAAATAAATAAATTTTGCTTTGGTTTTATATACTTCTCTCTTTATTTAAATTAAGCTTCTATTTTTAGCGCCAAAGTTTTTTAGGCTTAAATAGCAAAAGAAACAAAAGATATGCTTAGTATTAGTTATATAAAAGGAACCAGTTTTTCGGATTTAAATACAATTTATTTTAAACAAAAAAAAACAAATTAACATTTAGATATAAATTAAAAATGAGTTAATAAATGCATTCGGGTTTTTAAATAAGTTAACGACCTGGTACGACGATATAAAGTTGAAGTACCCTACCACTGCGTCGAATTTCTCGGGTTGACCATCCAAACAAGGTATGCGTTCGTAATCTCCGTATAAATTTTCATGATAATATCTGCCAGGTGTGTAAACACAATTTCATGGTCATTTATCTTAATAAGCTGCTCCTTTACAGCGCCCGAAACGCGATTCAGGGCTGCTGTTTCCATACTGTTCAAAACAATAGAATCGTCCTTTAACATGTCTTTAATTGTGACATAAGTTATGGTATGCCACAACCGTTGTATTTTCATTGGGGTTATCGTTTAACACGATTTCAAAATTGCTGGTTTCGTGGGTGGCAGCCCAGCCCCGCTAATACGGGTAAACATGGAATCAGCTTTTCCCATGTACTTGTCGAAATGGCGAAGCTTTTTAAAGATTGTTTCCTACATAGGCGAACTTCGGGATCCAGTGTACCGTTTACAAATCCAGTTGTTATGAACAACTCTTTAGATATATGAAATCTCCCGTTAATTTTACGTTCGTTAGTCACACCTATCTTCCTTTTGCCAGCTTCTTGATTTTCCATCTTGTAAGTTTAAGGTTTTCTCGAATAATGACACTCGACTCTATTGAGTCAGGGGGTTTTTATACTAAATTTCTTACGTAGCTATGGGGATGGGGAGACCGTAGCAACCTCCTGCATCTAATGCTAACGGACCCTTCAGCGTGGCAGAGTGAGTTATTTTTACAATCATTTTATTATGCCCTCAAGATCTCTATTGACCCCCACCCCTGGCTGGAGTATACACCGTTAAGGAATGTATCCCAAATTCTTAATCAGTGTGTGAGATTTTGCTAAATTAAAAAGTTTTTTTGGTGAAACAGAGTAATTTTGATAAATCTTAGTAGAATTTAACTCAATGTTTTTAGCAATTTGAAATGTTTTTCAAATGACGCGTTTCGTTTCGGTAAAATGTCACGTCAACGACTGATTTCGTTTCGGTGGTTTATTCATTTTCCTATGTATTCCTATGGGATTTTAGGAATTTTAAATTATCTTTTTTGTTTCGAAGAAATGTAACGCAAATGATTAAAAACGTCTCGATGGATTTTAACTTCGAACACGAAATGCATATCTTAGTAGAATTTAACTCAACGTTTTTAACAATTTGAAATGTTTTTCAAATGACGCGTTTCGTTTCGGTAAAATGTAACCTAGCGGGCTGATTTCGTTTCTATCGTTTATTCATTTTCCCATGTATTCTATGGGATTATAGGAATTTTAAAGAATCTATTTTCGGATATTTTATTCGTTCTTCTCCCGACGTTCGTTATGGCATCTTCTTCACTCGGTAAGCGAAAACTTAATATCTCTGATGATGAGGAAGAAATCGATATTTTAGAACAAATTAAAAACGTTAAAGAGGAGACTACTATCGATACGATATTAAGCTAGGTTTAGCTAGTTACGTTACTTCTTTACCAGCAACGCGTGACGTTTTTTATTTCGATATACAAATTTACAAGTACGAGGATATAAAAAATAGAGATAACAAATATATTTGGCAATGCGATGGAAGAAGATTGAGATTTCTCGCGTCTAAAGATAGCGTCGAATGTAAACAAATTCGATCTATCGTGAACAAGATCGCCAAGCATATGATCGACAATCCCGACAAGAACACAAAAAATTATTCGTTTCTCAACAAAAACGAATAATTACTTAATCAACAATATGGAATCCCTATATTTATTACTCGTATATCTATTAACGTATTTATATATACTATATACCCAATATATCTATTACTATCAATATTTAATATTTAATATAAAGAAGACAATGTTTACCTGGTTGATGGGATGGATATCAGACACGAAGTTAACAGATTATCTACGTTCAAGATATGGTCCGTCGAAGGTATTAGCGTAGATGACATGGCAGCCAGCGGTTTTAATTGCATCAGTCCTAAATGCGTTCGTGTTTTTCGTGCCTTACCGCCTTGACTGGATGGAGAGCCGACAATCATCCAATGGCTGTTCATGGCTACGAACAGCCGTTATGCGCACTTGTTCTTTGGTCAGGAACCAGGTGTAGAAACGTCCCTATCGTTGGTCGTAATTATTTCGAGGAATTGGAAAAGAACTTCTCGGGACCGCAAAATCAACCCACCAGAGGACGACTATCAGCTCAAGCGCACAGATTACAACACAGACGCGAAAACGTTTTTAAAAAAAATATAAAACACGAAACAGTTTGTTAAGTTTACTCATTTTAGGATGAGTAGTTCGAACGATTCCGAAGATGAAGAACCGCTAGATTTAAGTCTTAAGGGTAATTCTAAACAGTTTTTTACTTGAGAAAAAAAATTAGATAAAAAATCTCGAAAATACAAATGTAATCAAGTAGAAAGTAAAATTAAATTTGAAAATTTAGAACGTATTAAATTAACCGAAGTAAACGAAACGTTTGTTAATATAATTAATTTCATACTCTTTGAATTATTACGCGACCATCAAGGATGTAATAGAGTTAGATTTTGTATTCGTTCGGATGAGTTGGATAGTCCAATAAATTTAAGGTTTATGAATATTAATGAATTAACGGCTGAAAGAGTAATAGGAGCTATAAGTCAAGTTGCCCAATCAAATCGAAATTTCCATTTACAAAGCTCTTTAATTTTTGACGTTATTGTTTTATATTGCGACGTACCCGTTGGACGTCGATCAAAATCATTAAAAAATAGAAATATAGTAATTTTCGATACGTTTATAAAAACGATTCCAAATTATATTTACATTTACAATACCGATAACTTATGTTTTGGAAGAGCTTTGGTGATAGGAATTTATTTGGCTGATAAGAGATTCGAAAAGAATACGAATGAAAAGTATCAAACAACGAACGAGTCACTTTTTTATTTTAGAAAGATAAGAAAAAGCGGAGCAATTATATAAAAACGCTAATATTTCTCCGGATACCGTTAATTTATTAGATATTCAAAATTTTCAATCTTACTTAAACGAATATCAAATTATTATATTCAGAGCTGATAATTTCGAAAAATATTTTGTCGGGCCTTTCAAGGAAAAACAAATTTTTTTATTGTTAGTTAATGATCACGTACATGTAGTTAAGGAATTGCATACAATGTTCGGCGGTAAATCGTATTGTTCTAAATGTTTGAAAGTATTTCACGGATATAATCAAAAGAATAACCACTTTTGCGAACCTCGAGTTAAATGTAGTAGATGTAGAACTTTAAATGTATTCCACGAAGATAAACAAATTAAACCTGTTAAATGTCGAAAATGCCATAGTTATTTTAAAGGAGAAGAATGTTTGAATTTTCATATATCTAACGGAACGTGCGATAACTTTAAAAGGTGTTTAAAATGCGGACTAGAACTGAAAGAACAACAGTCTTGTTCGAAACCTTGTAAAAACTGTTTACGCGTACACGAGAGGAACCGTTGTTACGTTATGCCTCTTTCGAGAACATATTGTTATTTCGATACCGAATCAATCGTTAAAAATAACGAACACGTCCCTGTCTTACTTGTTAGTGCTATGCAAGAAAATGAAGGGAACAATTACGAGTACGAGATATTTCGGGGGTTCGACTGCGTCGATAAATTTCTAAATTATTTATTCGGGACGAAAGAAATGGTTTTCAACACGCGACAAAACGGTTTAAAGCAACTAAACCGGTTTTTGAAAATATTACGTTGTTAGCCCATTTTTGAAGGCGCAAAACCCGTCTCGATTTTTTTACGTTGGTTGCCGTTAACAAGGTCATTTTACAAGATCACAATGCTTCGGGATATGACAATCAGTTTCTATTACGCGAGATTATGGCTCTGGGTGAAGAATTTAAACATAACTGTATTATATATGGCATCTAAAATAATAAATTTAACTGTCTTTAATTTAAATTTCCTTGACTCTTTCAATTTTATCTCCGTACCACTCTCTAAATTCGCCGACACTTTAGGTTTACATGATGCTTCAAAGGGGTATTTTCCCCTTTTTTTATTTAACAATGTTAAGGATCACGTCTTCGATCTTAATACCCAATTAGAAACAAATTATACCTTAGAAGACCAAATGCACCCGAGGCTTATGGGTCGCAAAATTTAACCTCCAAAAATCTCAGAGTTTATGGCGTGGTACAATAACCAAATTGAGGAGAAAAAAGGCTTTAATTTTCTGGAGGAATTAAAGTTAGGTTGTTTAGCTTTTAGAAAATTTTTCTTGGGTATTGCCCAGGTAGAACCTTTCCAGGTCACCTGTACCATAGCCGGTTTGTGTAGCTGGGTATACAGGAGACACTTTATGGATAAAGATTCTATAGGCATTATTCCGCATAACCTCTATAGGATGATTGATAATCAGTCGTTGGTGGCTATAGAATGTTTATCCTGGTAGGCTCACGACATACAGTCTCTTTTTAATGGCACGGAGGCCAAAGTTTTGAAAATGAAAGTGGACGACCTGTGTGAAAAAGATGTCCTAGAGTTTAACGGGTGTTATTTCCATGGTTGTCCCAAATGCTACAAAGTCAACCGCAACTAATCTTTACAAGGTGATCCACCTCAAACCTTGAACACCTAGTACGTCAGAACTTTAAAAAAGAAGGAACGAATCGACAAAGCGGGCTTTAAAGTAATAACGATGTGGGAATGCGAATGGGTGAAAGATAAAGCCGATACTCCGGCGATTCGCGTTTTTCTGGAAGCAGAAAATATCAAAGAAAGAGTACGCGAGCCCTTTAATCCTCGCCAAGCCTTTATTAGTGGAAGGACGTTGGTACTTAAACTATACCATAAAGTTTCCGGCAGCGAAAAAATACATTACGTTGACGTAACGAGCCTCTATCCTTTCATCAACAAGAGAAAGAAGCTGCCAGTCGGACACCCGGAAATTTTACTGGATAATAATCACATTTCACGGTTTCCTCAAATGCGAAGTCATTCCGCCTAAAATGCTATTCCATCCTGTATTGCCCACGGGGCTAAATAATAAACTAGTTTTCACTCTTTGCCGGGAGTGCGCCTTGAAATGTTACCAAGGAAACTGCCACCATTCTGACAAAGAGCGAAAACAATTCGGCACTTGGGTGATTGATGAACTTCGGGCTGCCGTAAATCGGGGTTATGTTACCTTAAAAAGATAGAGGCATGGAAATACAAGGTGAGACAATAAAACCCCGAAACTGGCGAAGCCGGCTTGTTTCAAAAAGTACCTTGATTCGTTCCTTCTTCATAAGCAGACGGCTAGTGGTTACCCCTCCGATTTCGTTCCCCGAAGAACGTGAAAATTATATTAAAAATTTTAAAATTAAAGAGGGAGTACTATAAAACCCAGCCAAGATTAAAAGAAACGAAGGGTTGCGTAAAGTAGCAAAACTTGCCTTGAATAGTCTTTGGGGTAAATTCAGGGAAAGAGTCAAACCAACCAAAACGAAAATTATCAAAGAACCTCGTAGACTTAACGAACTCTTTAGTGACCCAGACTTTGAAGTAAAAAGCGTTTTGACCATTAATCAAGAAATGCTACTAGTCAAATGGGTTCCTACGACCGAGGCCGCCGTCTTTTTGAAGCATATCAATGTCTCCATAGCTTGCTATGCAACGGCTATGACTAGACTATCTTTACTAGAATATCTGAAAATGGTGGGGGATAAATGTTTTTATTCTGATACAGGTTTCCTGATCTACATCTCCCCGCTGGAGACACCGCTAATAGAAAATGGTAACTTTCTGAGAGAAATGACCAACGAATTGGAAGGTTACGGTAAAAACGCCAGATCAGAAATTCAAGGCAAGAGCAAGACCAATTATCGCAGCCAACAGTACAGGAAAGCGTGGGAAACCAAACCCGAGTTTAAGAATTGGTTACGTCCTGATCCACAAAACATAGGTAAAGGTCAGTGCAAAATTTGTAACGTTTATTTTACTTCTGAATTGAACTAAAGCAATTCAACTAAAAGCAAAAGCGTAATGGAATCTTTTACAAAGTGTCCTACAGCCAAAGCAACTAGTTTCGATAAGGAAGTCACAGCTGCTAAAATTAAGATAGCTGCATTTTTTGCTGAGCACCATCTTTCCTTTTTAATAATGGATCATTTGGAGGGGGTTTTAAAGGAATGTTTCCATGACTCTAAAATTGTCCAAGTTATTAAAATGAAAAAAAAACGAAATGCAAGGGGTTTTAAAGGAATGTTTCCATGACTCTAAAATTGTCGAAGTTATTAAAATGAAAAAAACGAAATGCAAAAGTATTATTTAAAACGTTATTGCCAAATCCTACAAAGAACAACTTTCATCTCAACTTACAAAGAAAAATTCAGCATATTGACTGATGAATCTACGGACCTTCGGAACTGTTCAAAATTCGTGCATTGTAGTCAGGTATTTTGACGACGAATCGTTGAAAGTAAATTTTGCGATCTATCTATAGTATTCGAAGGTGGTGATTATCAAAAAGCCAATGAAGGGGCAACTGCTGAAAATCTTTTCAATTCAGTCGTAAAATCATTCGAAGAGTTTAGAATTCCGGAAGAAAAAATATTATTAGATTCGATTCCGACGGATGTAACAAAAGTACAAGTGTGCGAGGGCCGAGACGAATTTTTATTTCAAGAGCGTCCTGCACTTATACAAATTCTGATGCATTTTTAAATTTCTTATTATTATAAAAAAGAAAGAAATAAGAAAAAACGCATTCTAAACTAAAAATAATGTTTTTTCTAACATTTTATATGCTTTTAATTTAAAGTGAGCCCATGTCAGTTTCCTCCGATACACTATGTTATTTGTATTTTTTTTAGTAAAAGTGTTCACCTAAATGTGTGAAAATTAGAACAGAGTAAACAGTATAGCTATATTCATGTATACTTTGAGCAGGAGCAGAACTATTAAAATCAGTATTTCATAAGTCATAAAAAGTAGTATTCAGGTGTTTTTATACACCTGATGACATTTATCTCTTTCGGTATGGCGGAAAACTTTATTGAAAGCCTCAAAAACTAGGATATGCCACCACGGCACGAGTCATCTACACTGCCCTCATTGCGATGGGACTTTAAAAGGCGTGCCTGGCTACGGACAATTAAATTATTGCTTCACATCGCGCAACTGTGTACACTTCAGACGGTGTGTTTTAGTGAAATCTAAAAACATTGGCATGTGTCTACTCATATAGAGCGAAGACATCTTCTTGACGAGGGAAACTTTTGTACTCTGTGCGGTGAGTTTAAACGCCATATACGAATAGACTAATGATTCGCCAGATTTAAATCTGGTACGGCAATAAATTTCGTGTTGATTACGTCATATGGCCGCCATCTTGAATCAATGTTGTATAGGTATCACTACTGTCTTCATTTAATATATACTACTAAACGCTCCGAGCGACGCCGTCTTAAACGACAGATTGCTCGGCAAAAAGCTAAATCGGGCTCTGAAACGGTCACCACCCCAGTCGGGGGTGCGGCGGATTCGACTCCTTCGCCCAGTACTACGCAGGCGGCGGCCAAATCCTATAGGGACGCTGCCAGCTCAGAAAAGATGGCCCTGGGAAATCACCCGCATGACGCGTTGATTGCTCTTCATATTTTTAAATTTGTCGTTAATGCATTCTAGGATGTATTACAACTGCAAGATGATGAAGAGTTAGACGACGGACCCGTTTCCGTCGCTACGGAAGTAATTACAGTTGTGGCACGACCGGAGGTCTCAACCCGGGATGTCGCTGTCACCGCCTTCCCGTCGGCGGGTATCGAGGCCGTCCGGGTGGGACGACGACGTTTTTCAGCAAACCGCCATCCCAGACATCAATCAACATCACCGCCGTTGCCTCTTCCCATCGCCAACGAGGATTCGAATGTGGCCCCTGCTCCCATCATACCGTCTGCCGGACGAGATCCATCGCCGGTTAGGCAGGAGAGCCCTCAGCGTCTGCCGCTGTTGACCAGTCATCGCTCTTTGGCGGGCAGAGGAACCACCGTGGGTGAAGCCTACCAGCGTCACCGTCCTAGTGGCGGGCCAACCCTTGTTGGAGTGCCTTCTCGGGGTATTTCTCGAGGGGCACTCCTGCGACGGTTGGCACCACCGGTTCTTCCACCTCCACCATCATCTGCAGTTGCTTTGTTACCAACGCCTCCTCCTCCTTCAGGCCAAGTTCGGGCCTTGTTGCCGACTCCGGCAATGCCCATGAATCTGACGGCGCACCTAACCCCCCGAACCACTGCGGGTGGGTTAGTATGCTACCGGTGTGGGTGCCCGCACCATGTACGGGACTGCCCGTATAGGAGGAGGGTTGATAGAAAACATGTATACCTTCCCTCGGGAAGACACTTTTATCACCCTTATTAAGCAGACAGGCGCCAGTAGGATAGAATGTCCTTTTTTAATCTGTGGGGGGATGTAGCGGAACGCTACATTTGGGCCTTCACAAACAACATCCAAACATTTAGACTTACCCATTCAGGCACCAAATTAGATCTCACTGAACCCTAAGCCTACATCCATCCTAATCCGATGGAGTCTCTAGCTAGAGGGGAGCACTATTGCACTACTTGAGCGCCCCCTAGTCTAGATAGGCCTAACTAGAGATAAGGGAAAAGTATATATAGCCTGAACAGCCGTGGGAGCAGTGGTTAGTTAGTTGGTTAGTTCATCCGTGGTACTTCGGTTAGAAAGTTAGTCAGTGGGATCTCCTATTTAACACCCGAGTGATTGACATCTATCACCGGCAGCAATAGACGGTCACCTTTCCGACCCTCTAACGGTTTAGTTTGCAATTTAGTGAATCCCGCGCGCTTCTCAGTCTAGCCGCCTACCGTTTAAACAAGACCAACAGACATCGTTCACATGGCTCTTCTAAATACTGTAAGTGTAATGTTTATTTAACGGACATTCCCTACTGGCGCTTCCCCGATTAAGTACTACATTGTATATAGCCATTATCATAATTATTACTAAATTAACTAACCCCCATAAAATTATTTATTATTTCAATGTAAAACACTAACCTAACCAGAACCTGGAAATAAAACGGGATAGAATTTTGTCAACTAATTTTGTCTCATTATTTCTGACTCTGTATACCTCAGCTTTTAAAGCAAATCGGTTACAAGAGTATTCAACCCCTCGGTCTATGGATATCAATAGCCATCGTCCTTCGCCTTTATTGCCTCTGGAGGACACTTTTCTTAACGCTGACGACTCTTTCTTAGCTGACTATTCAACCCCTCTTATAGCTCCATCTCAAAATAAGTCTATGGATCGTGGGGAAGGACAGGTAGGGGGTGGGGTGGGGCTCTTACCCCTTCTCCTCCACCTCCGCTAGTTCCAGCACCAGGTGTGAACGTAATTTCTAGCGGAGTTTGACCTTCCCCAATTTTAATCTTGATGGTTGGGAATTGCAGGTACAGTTTAACAATAACATCGTTGCTTCTGTAAGCGGTTTCTTAGAATACTTTTTGGAAGACTGTTTACCAGATTATATGATTGCAATTTCAAAGACAACCATTTAGAAGAACGGACCAAATAGATATTGGATACACAATATAAATAGTGGCTAATAAAGCCTAATTCGGAAAGGGGGTCAAAGTTTTTTCTCGGCCCGATAGAAATAAGCATACAGTGCATGAGGTTGCCCCAAGGCGCCTACCGTTCGAAACGGTTAGGAATCTGTAGCCTCGAGACTTTTGCCACGGAGAAGAAACACATTATCCAGATCAAAAACAACGATCGGTTATTTATTAAATTTATAAGTCATTCTAAACTTTTAATATCATCCCTTTAATTATGATTAAGTATTCTTCCCTCAGATTAAAATATTGTAATACAGTGTTATTTTTATCAGTACGATATTCACAGGACTATAAACTTCATAACAGATGAAATATCCATGTGTGGAGCCAAAATATTCAATTACGTTAACCTAAGAGCCCAAAAAATCTTAGGATATTCAAAGCATTTTGGTGGTATGTTAGTTACTCTCGTGGGGGACTACAACCAAATAAAGGATATTCAAAGCATTTTGGTGGTATTTTAGTTACTCTCGTGGGGGACTACAACCAAATAAAGAACACATGTATCAAGGAAGCCGTATCCCCTAGTAATTGCAGAAGCTATTACTGTACACAAGAGACAAGGTGAAACCTATTCTGAAGTAGCTGTTCATCGTAATCAAAAGCGAAAGTTGAAAAGATCTCAATTATGCGTCACTTGTAGTAGCATGAAACAGATCGTTTATTGTACGCAACAACTTCAAAGCGCCTAAACCAGTGGTTAAAAATAAAGACGCTATTGCGTTAGAAATGGAGCACCTCCGAAAATATTACCCGTTAATTCTATATGATTTAGATAAAATAATATCTATTTACATACATAATGTACAGTCTTTAAATTGTCATTTAAAAGATGTAAGCTCGGATGTAAAAATAATGAATCAGACATATTTCTAGTTGAAACCTGGGCCAGAGACACTGGTGATATTAAAATTCCGGGATTTTCGCAGCTAAGTGGTATTCGTCTCCCTTGTGAGTCTCGACGAAAGCAACATGGAGTATCAGCTTACGTCAAGGAAACTAAAACCAGGATTCGTATATACATGGCCGAGCCAACAATAACCTCTCATATTGAATGCTTGTGGACGGATTTACGCCTTTCTGTACTAGCAGCTTGACACATTCGAGACATAATATATGGTATTGGGAAATGTGTGGCCGAATATTATGATGATGATATTCCCAGCGTCATTGTTGACGACTTCAATATTAACCTTCATGATAGATAAGGATTTAATCTAAGAAGCTGAACCTTTGCCAGGTCTTAATTTGAAAAAAAAATCAACTGCTGGTGGTACTCAACCGGATCTAGTATTTGGGGATGCAATTGTTTTTACCATTTTTGGTGCTACTTATCGAAAATGCTACTATTCTTATCATAAAGGAATATGGTTCAGTTTGAAATAAGCCATAAAGAACGTAATCTGATGTACTTAAGGCTTATTATATTCCAAGTGAACAGTACTTGAACTAAATTAAGAAGACGAGATCCTCAGTTCCACGATAGAAATAATTTTGAACCACACAACTGCTCTATCTTCCAGTTTCATTTATTTCTATGTTATCAAGTTTCAACGAAACATATGGCTGGGAGCTAATTCTACGCGATGGTTATATATTTGTGCAAGATAGTGCGTAATCATTGCTTAATTTTAGTTCCCAGTCATATATAAAACACTACAACTGTTAGACAATCTTTAAATTGTTGTAGCGCACAAATGATAATTTTACAATTTTGAAAAATCATTTACAGTTAAATACAAGTACAATTTAGCCAGGATTATCTTATAATTTTATGATGGTAATTAGAACGGTGCCGTGCAAATGTATAACCTGTACCGGGCACATCTTGTTTATACTGAGACTATCCTCTTTAAGAATTACGAGATGATTTCCCTTTCTTTCCATATACGTTATGTGTGACTAATCAGTAATAGGAATTATTTATTCAACAACACGTTGAGTTCCTATAATATATAGTTTTTCCTTAGGTGAATTAAAAAAATTAAGTTAGGGTATTTGTTGCGTGTCGACGCATAAATATTTTCTTATAGTATAAACGTGATATTTACAAAGTCACGTTCTTTTATTCTTAAATATTACAAGACTGCTACATCGAAACAGCTACGTTTGTATAAAGAAGTGCTAAGGTTTATTGGTTTACTTAAGCATCCAGGTAAGGATAGTAGTTTTAAAAACTAGTCATTTCCTAGTCGTATATAGACCGTGATTTCACTGTAACAAGTATTTATTTGAATTAGAAATCAGTTAAAGACTGTTATTTAATTACAAGCTAGTTAAAATTTTAATAGAAAATGGTCAAAATAAAACAAACGGTTTTTGTCTTCTACTTAAAAGTTTTATGAATTTGTTTTTGTTGTTTTAAGTAAACGTGGTTGTGTTGATAAAATGGCATCTAGCGTTCTGTTATTTCTGCGTAAAATCCCGTGTTGGTTTTGGAGATCAACTACAACAAAGAATACATATTTACAAGTAAAGATAACCTTTATAGTTGCTATACTTTAAATAGTTTTTCGGAAGCGTGGGTTTTGAAAAGTGCATATACATTTAAATAAATTCCGAGGAGAATATTCTATAACTGAATTTTGGTTAAAAGTTATAAACCTGACAGGGTCGTAAGTACTAAATAATGTCAATATACATGACAGTAATGGTTAATGGACGAAAAATCAGCAAACTCCAGTTAAGTTAACACCACCTAGAGGGTTTCATCAAATTAGGTAATTCAACCTTTTTATGAAAGAGTCATGCCATCTGCAAAACCCTTTCGGTGCTAGAAATGAATACAATGTATCTGACAGAGAATTCAAGTTTATTATAATGCAATTTACTATATACATATAGTAAGTACTTCGTGTAAAAAAGATGTCCGAGTTACTTTTGAATGCGTTACCTCTGCTTTGTCTCTAAAAGTAAAAGATCTACGATTGTTTCTATTATGAGAGCCGGTATTACACATACAAAATTCCTCACCATACATATTAAATGGTTTTGTTAAGCAATTTTTCTTAACATCCCAAACTACTCCATCAGTAGTTCACATGTACTGCTTCATGAGCTTTTACCGCCATGTATTTAGTGTTACGATCAGCCATGTCACTACAGTAAACAAATCACTCTATACAAATCGAACGATGCTTTTCGCTTCACATTTTCCCCATTTTTTCATGAAGTAGTCATATTCTAAACAATGATATACTTCGTTTAAGAAGAATGCGATGGTTACTCTGTGTCACTTGAAGTTGCTCAAAGATTAAGCGTTTGTCTAATCCAAATTTTATTTCATATTCAATGTTCCAAAGCGATAATGCAATTTCTTCGGGATATGTCTGCTTCACCAAAATTATCTCGCTCACCAATTACCGCTTTGCGAAATACACGTTCACATATACCCCAAAAATGGCGTGGAACTTCTTTCTTCATATTTAGTACTAACACTCTTGCGGCAATGGATTTCAATGATACGGATGAAAAAGAAGCCATAATCATTACAAATATGAAGAGATGTTTAAAACCTAATAACTGAATTCTGTATGTACCGTTAAGCTTAAAGACAAAGTACATGTAGATATTAAGAAATACGCGCTTCTTAAAATACCCCTTAAACCGGTCGTATGCGTAACATCGCGGAAGATCTTGAAGAAACGTAAGCAAACGCTGGTCAATTCCTTATTCCAGTATATTGGACAATCTCTCACCAGAAGATATTTTCGATACTGAAGTTAAAGCTCATCATAAACTACCGTGTTTACAATACAATTACGTTATAACGCGACCCTTTCAATTACCTTTATGGATTATAAAATTATGACGGAACTGTCAAGCCAACAGTCATAAACACTGGAAATGGGCGTGGTACGGAACAACCGATCACAGACCTGACAAATTTCCAACCCATTGAAAATATCGGTATGAATTATAAAAATGACTGAATGGCCAAGTCAACCGTCATACACATTGGTAAAGGGCGCAACACGGCACAACAGACCGCAGACCCGACAAATATCCAATCCATGGAATATCTGGGAATGGATCATCAAAATAATGATGTGATTCCAACTTACTGACAATCTGGTTAAACAGTTCACTGATTGGGAATCAAGCAAAGATATATATTAAATTTAATATTAGTATTAGTATTTTATATGACCTAGATCTGAAATTAATGTTGAGACGCTTTGTGTATTCCGCAGCAACTGCTCCCTTAAATAAGGGACTTCAGAAGCTGCACATACATTGAACTCTGTGTTCATTAGACTCTATGGTGTCTTCGGTACTGCTAACTTACTTTCATTTAAGGCTAAATGAATTTTGGGAAATGAACAAACCTTTCGGAGGTGCGGTTTGCATTCTTGTTCTTGCAGATTTCTTCCAATTGCACAGGGGAATCTCGCGTTTTTAAAAGTCACTTCCCAGGAAGCGAGTTTTATTTAACATGATTGGAGGGACTGATCTTTATAAGTATTTCCAATACGATGAACTAACGCAAAATGTTTGACAGACCGATGACCGACGTGAAGCTGGTTAAAGGGTTTCGTCCATTCCGTTTGATGCCGAAATTAGCCATGTGCGAAAAATTCAACTACGAAATGCTACGGGAAACCCGACAGAGACTTGAATGCGAAGATAAACTCGTTGATTGTGACAAAAAACCAAGCGCTTGGAAATAAATATCATTACCAAAAGTAATTGATATGCACGCCAAATCTCTTTGTTATGCACCCTTCTTTAGCTCGTTAATATACGCGATAGAAATATAACTACCAACACTTATTTAAGAATCCAGATGTTTCGCCGTAAAAAGAGGACGCTTATCACAGAATCCGTCTCACTTATATATAACAATGAATTAAATGAAATTGGTATTTATACACCTTGTAGATTTGACGCATTTTACTTTCATAGTACGCCTTGACATTATTGTTTTTCAACAAGAGGAGTTAAACTTATACATAGAGACATTATTGTTTTTCAACAAGAGGAGTTAAACTTATACATAGAGATATTATATACTGACAATTACATCGAAGCCTACCATTGCGGAAACATTGATTGCACCTATCATTTAAATTTAACTTGTTTAAACTTTTTACATTCCTTGTCGTGGCCTGGTGTTCATGAGACCTCTATGTCATCTTCGGTACTGCTAACTTACTTTCATTTAAGGCTAAATGAATTTTGGGAAATGAACAAACCTTTCGGAGGTGCGGTTTTCATTTTACCGCAGTTCTTGAGTAATAGAGAGTACATTTACACATATAATTAAACATATGCTATTGGTCGTGTGGACCCGAACAATGCCTAAATATGAAAGAGAAACATATTAAAATAAAGTACCCTTAACGTGTACGACCGATATTTCGCAGATTTTCGTAGATTAAATTTTCAAATTGGACTAACGAATACATATGATATGGGATAGGCCAAACTATCACTTAATCTCCCCGAGTATGATAGTTTTACAAGGGAAAATATAGTGGGATTCGTTATTTCTGGGAAAATATCCCAAACTGTAATAACATCTAAAACGACAACACCTGGCGATATGGCCTTGCTGTGCATTGAAAACAATACACTTAGCTATGAAGAAGTTAGCAAATGCTATATGGTACGTAATCCATTTGGTGATGGTGTTTTTCGCAAACATGGAAATCTCATATTATTTTGCCGAAAATAGTCTCGGTTCAAAATTCGAGGCAGATTGGTTTCGCCCTTTAAAATATTCTCTCTGTAATACAGCGCCAATCGGATGATCGTAGAGTTCTGCAATGATCTCATCGACCCAAACTCCGGTTCCTGAGAAGGGCGGTGGCCAAAGGATTTTTATAATTTAATTTGAGTTTGGTAAGTAATGTTAATATATTTGGTGCTATTTTTAGGAAAAAAAATATGGTGGTCTGCCCACATCGTTCTCCGATGAAAACGCTAATGAAATTGTTAACATGATGCATATTTCTAAAACGTCTCTCTCTCTATTTTTTTTTCTTGTCTGTTAGGCGCACTATGGAACGAAAAAAGGCCATTGACGCCATGAAAGTGTTTTCGAACGAAAAGAAAAGGGTCTGCGATTTTTTGAAGATCACCACCGAATATCTCGACGCTCTTTTGAACGACGACGTTGAAAATGACACGATCTTCATCGATTCTAGCGGCGACGACAACGACGAATCGGAAAGCGCCCAACAATCCAAAAGGTACGAACTACGATCGTATTTTAATCGGTTAAGCTTAAGACACTAGCTTCTATTGCTTTTTCCCTTTTAACAACGCTAAACGTATATTTTTTATAAAGGTCAAAGCAATCGTCGCCTTCTTCGGACGAAGAAACTGGTGACCGTAAAGCCAACTCCGAAGGAAAGTAAGTTTAAATAACTGAATTCTGTATGTACCGTTAAGCTTAAAGACAAAGTACATGTAGATATTAAGAAATACGCGCTTCTTAAAATACCCCTTAAACCGGGCGTATGCGTAACATCGCGGAAGATCTTGAAGAAACGTTAGCAAACGCTGGTCAATTCCATATTCCAGTATATAGGACAATCTCTCACTAGAAGATATTTTCGATACTAAAGTTAAAGCTCATCATAAACTACCGTTTTTACAATACAATTCCGTTATAACGCGACCCTTTCAATTACCTTTATGGATTTTAAAATTATGACGGAACTGTCAAGCCAACAGTCATAAACACTGGAAATGGGCGTGGTACGGAACAACGGATCACAGACCTGACAAATTTCCAACCCATTGAAAATATCGGTATGAATTATAAAAATGACTGAATGGCCCGTTTAGGGCCGGGTCGGGTGCAAAATTATTTAAAAATATTCGGGCCGGCGCGGGTCGGATTTTCTATTATCAGGAAAAAACGGGTCGGGTCGGATTTTTTATATTCAGAAAAGAAATGGGTCGGGCCGGGTCGGGTTTTTTATTAGAAAACAAGAGACCCGACCCGATTTCATATGAACCAGGCAATCGCAGAAGCAGAGCCAGAGCAACAGCGGCAGAACGTACTACACGTGTCCTTGGGCCTCGGCTGTCGAATCGTTCTGAATAGAGAAACCTTGAAGAAAAATAGTTGGCTCTGCGCATGGTTGTTGGTTTTCAGTTTTTCACCGGCCCCTCCAACGGCAAATCGGCACTTCCTTAGGCTCCGTTTCCTTTTAGTGTCGTCACGACAGATGTAATTTTCTTTTTGAAACCATGGAAAATAATGAAGATTCTAATTCTATTGACGATGTTATAGATATAGAAAAAAAAAGGTAATTTCAAGTTTTCAATTTCATATAAAAATAAAATTAGCCGAGTATGTCGTGCTGACAAGCCAAGGCCTGACTTGTAGCCTTTGTTGTATAGATAACAGTCGCATGATGTCTCGCATACACATAGTTATTAGTTGTTTCCCGTTTTCAACATTATAGCTGTTCATTATTTGATACTTTTTAAGTTTTAATTTATATTTTAGCTGCCATTTGAAGATATATTTATTTTTTTACAGAAAACTTAAGCAAAAGCGTGATAGAAGGTCTGATTATCAAAAACAGTTCTCGAATTAAAACGTCAAGTATATGGAAGACGTTTGAAATTGTTTTTGTAGACGATAATGAACAGCCCTTTGTTAGATGTGAAAAATGTAAAAGTATTATTTCGTATCAAGCCAAAACTGGAACATCGAGCTTAAACCACCACCAAAACAATTACTGCTGTGCTACCAAAAGTGCCAAACAACATTCAAGAGTTATATCCGAAGTTTCTGAAATTCGTCCAAATGTTTCCCAAACTTCAAATGAAAAGTTACAAAACTAACCCTCCATCTCTAGTTAAAGGTACCGCAGGGAGAAATTTTATCTTTGAACAATAGTATCGTACTTGGCCTGGCTAAGGATTTACGGCCCTTGGGTGCAGTGGAGGGTGAAGGTTTCAAGCATTTAAGTCAATCATTAATTGACTTTGGAGCCAAGCACGGGCAACAAAATGCCTCAAAAGTAATATTCCACCGTACTAATTTAAAGAGACAGATTCTGCCATCATTAGTATCGTCAAAACAACAAGAAATAATATCTGAATTAAGTCTTGCACCCCAATCACCAGTATTTACTTTTACCACAGACATGTGGTCTGACAAGTTTAAACAGAGAAGTTTCATATCGCTGTCTAATCACTACATAGACTCTCATTGGAAATTAGTATGTAGAATACTTGCCGTTGACGAATTCGAGTTTGAAAAGAAAACGACTGATAATATACGAATGCAGTTAACCGAGATTCTACAGATCTATTTCAACGAATTGGCTACCAAAGTCTTGGAATCATCATATCTTGTAACGGATGGAGGCTCAAATATGACGAAATTATTCCCATCAAAAAATCATCCTAACTGCCAGTGCCACAAGTTGAATCTTTTTGTAATGTAGATGTTAAATAATACTGCCGTGGACCCAAAGAAATATAAAAATCCTGAAAAGCTACCAAAAAAAAAAAAGCTTTTTGCGTTAAAGGAGCAATGCCCGAAAATTGACTCAACCATTCAAGGAGTTAAAGCTGTAGTTTCCTATTTCAAAAGGTCGGGGTTAAATGCAAAGTTGGAATACTCTTTAAAACAAGAGGTTCCAACCCGATGGAACAGTACACTAATTATGTTAGAATCGTACATGAAGTCTTCCAAGCAGATTAAGAAAATGTTATTGAAAAAAAAACAGCTTTATCGCATGTCCCAAATTGACGATCAAGTATTGGAAACGATCATTAATTTCTTAAAGCCTTTTCACGAAGCAACTGAAGTGTTTAGCAAAGAAAAGAAGCCAACCATTCATGAAATCGCTCCATGGTGGCATATAATTTTTAACCATATTCAAGATGGGGATAAGGACTTATTGGAGTTGAAATCTTTGAAACAACAAGCCAGAGAATGCTATAAAGAATAATGCTGTTTAGACACGTTTCACTATGTTGCCACTCTGCTTAACCCTGTCGCCGATTATGGTCGCGATTCGCGATGCATATTGCATAATACTCTAATTTCGAGTTTGGTTTTTTCACCAGGTATCGAAAGCTCAAGTTTGCCGGTAATGAAATTAAAGAGCTGGCCTATTTGAAATTGAAATCTCAACTAGTCATGGAGTACCAACACCAACAGAGCAGTGATAGTATTCGCCCTCTAAGTCAAATGTCAACAAAATCTTCAAGAAGTTCAACTTCAAGCATGGCTGTTAACTCTCCTAAAAGTAAGGTACCGAAGTTGGCCGAATTTGAAGATTCATCTGAAGAAGAAAGAGCTGAAGAAGAGTTTGAACGTTATATGAAACTGAAATTGAAACCTGTTTGTGGTCAAGGTGAGCATATTGTTTTACTTGTACTGTTTAAATTTTAAAGAATAATTAAGTATACAGTAGTTTCATAAGATGTATCCTCTTTTTTCTCTAGGAAATTCATTTTTAGTACTCGAATTTTGGTCTTCCATTAACATTTCGGAGTTCCCTGGATTGGCACGTATCGCTCAAAGAATTCTCGGAATTCCTTCATCCCAAACTAGTGATGAACGTGTCTTTTCTAGCACTGGAAACACTCTTGGCACGAAGAACCAATTTGAAAGACTCAACACTCTCGAGCCTTACGTTTGTCCATAAGAACTTTTTGAACAAGTAAAATAATAAAGTATTTTTACTTCTTATTTGGTGTTATCTCTTTTGAAAAAGCAATCGGATCTTCGGGTCGGATTTTTCATGTCCTATGCCAATTTCGGGTCGGGTTTTATTTAAATGAAAAAAACGTTACAGGTCCCACTGCAAGGTTTTTCAACCCTGCAAAACGTTACAGGCCCCACTGCAAGGTTTTCAACCCTGCAAAACGTTACAGTCCCCCACTGCAAGGTTTTCAACCCTGCAAAACGTTACAGTCCCCCACTGCAAGGTTTTCGACCCTGCAAAACGTTACAGTCCCCCACTGCAAGGTTTTCGACCCTGCAAAACGTTACAGTCCCCCACTGCAAGGTTTTCGACCCTGCAAAACGTTACAGTCCCCCACTGCAAGGTTTTCGACCCTGCAAAACGTTACAGTCCCCCACTGCAAAACGTTACAGTCCCCCACTGCAAAACGTTACAGTCCCCCACTGCAAGGTTTTCGACCCTGCAAAACGTTACAGTCCCCCACTGCAAAACGTTACAGTCCCCCACTGCAAGGTTTTCGACCCTGCAAAACGTTACAGTCCCCCACTGCAAGGTTTTCGACCCTGCAAAACGTTACAGTCCCCCACTGCAAGGTTTTCGACCCTTCAAAACGTTACAGTCCCCCACTGCAAGGTTTTCGACCCTGCAAAACGTTACAGTCCCCCACTGCAAGGTTTTCGACCCTGCAAAACGTTACAGTCCCCCACTGCAAGGTTTTCGACCCTGCAAAACGTTACAGTCCCCCACTGCAAGGTTTTCGACCCTGCAAAACGTTACAGTCCCCCACTGCAAGGTTTTCGACCCTGCAAAACGTTACAGTCCCCCACTGCAAGGTTTTCGACCCTGCAAAACGTTACAGTCCCCCACTGCAAGGTTTTCGACCCTGCAAAACGTTACAGTCCCCCACTGCAAGGTTTTCGACCCTGCAAAACGTTACAGTCCCCCACTGCAAGGTTTTCGACCCTGCAAAACGTTACAGTCCCCCACTGCAAGGTTTTCGACCCTGCAAAACGTTACAGTCCCCCACTGCAAGGTTTTCGACCCTGCAAAACGTTACAGTCCCCCACTGCAAGGTTTTCGACCCTGCAAAACGTTACAGTCCCCCACTGCAAGGTTTTCGACCCTGCAAAACGTTACAGTCCCCCACTGCAAGGTTTTCGACCCTGCAAAACGTTACAGTCCCCCACTGCAAGGTTTTCGACCCTGCAAAACGTTACAGTCCCCCACTGCAAGGTTTTCGACCCTGCAAAACGTTACAGTCCCCCACTGCAAGGTTTTCGACCCTGCAAAACGTTACAGTCCCCCACTGCAAGGTTTTCGACCCTGCAAAACGTTACAGTCCCCCACTGCAAGGTTTTCGACCCTGCAAAACGTTACAGTCCCCCACTGCAAGGTTTTCGACCCTGCAAAACGTTACAGTCCCCCACTGCAAGGTTTTCGACCCTGCAAAACGTTACAGTCCCCCACTGCAAGGTTTTCGACCCTGCAAAACGTTACAGTCCCCCACTGCAAGGTTTTCAACCCTGCAAAACGTTACAGTCCCCCACTGCAAGGTTTTCAACCCTGCAAAACGTTACAGTCCCCCACTGCAAGGTTTTCAACCCTGCAAAACGTTACAGTCCCCCACTGCAAGGTTTTCAACCCTGCAAAACGTTACAGTCCCCCACTGCAAGGTTTTCAACCCTGCAAAACGTTACAGTCCCCCACTGCAAGGTTTTCAACCCTGCAAAACGTTACAGTCCCCCACTGCAAGGTTTTCAACCCTGCAAAACGTTACAGTCCCCCACTGCAAGGTTTTCAACCCTGCAAAACGTTACAGTCCCCCACTGCAAGGTTTTCAACCCTGCAAAACGTTACAGTCCCCCACTGCAAGGTTTTCAACCCTGCAAAACGTTACAGTCCCCCACTGCAAGGTTTTCAACCCTGCAAAACGTTACAGTCCCCCACTGCAAGGTTTTCAACCCTGCAAAACGTTACAGTCCCCCACTGCAAGGTTTTCAACCCTGCAAAACGTTACAGTCCCCCACTGCAAGGTTTTCAACCCTGCAAAACGTTACAGTCCCCCACTGCAAGGTTTTCAACCCTGCAAAACGTTACAGTCCCCCACTGCAAGGTTTTCAACCCTGCAAAACGTTACAGTCCCCCACTGCAAGGTTTTCAACCCTGCAAAACGTTACAGTCCCCCACTGCAAGGTTTTCAACCCTGCAAAACGTTACAGTCCCCCACTGCAAGGTTTTCAACCCTGCAAAACGTTACAGTCCCCCACTGCAAGGTTTTCAACCCTGCAAAACGTTACAGTCCCCCACTGCAAGGTTTTCAACCCTGCAAAACGTTACAGTCCCCCACTGCAAGGTTTTCAACCCTGCAAAACGTTACAGTCCCCCACTGCAAGGTTTTCAACCCTGCAAAACGTTACAGTCCCCCACTGCAAGGTTTTCAACCCTGCAAAACGTTACAGTCCCCCACTGCAAGGTTTTCAACCCTGCAAAACGTTACAGTCCCCCACTGCAAGGTTTTCAACCCTGCAAAACGTTACAGTCCCCCACTGCAAGGTTTTCAACCCTGCAAAACGTTACAGTCCCCCACTGCAAGGTTTTCAACCCTGCAAAACGTTACAGTCCCCCACTGCAAGGTTTTCAACCCTGCAAAACGTTAAAGTCCCCCACTGCAAGGTTTTCAACCCTGCAAAACGTTACAGCCCCCACTGCAAGGTTTTCAACCCTGCAAAACGTTACAGCCCCCACTGCAAGGTTTTCAACCCTGCAAAACGCTACATCCCCCACTGCAAGGTTTTCAACCCTGCAAAACGTTACAGCACCCACTGCAAGGTTTCAACCCTGCAAAACGTAACAACCCTGAATGAGGTTTCAAGCCTCAGTGTGTAACAAATCTTATGGTACGGCATCAAATCTCAAAAAATATCTACTCCAACGGTTAATTTTAAAACCTCAATGTGATACAATGTTTAAGGTCTCAAACCTCAATGCATTTCAGCCCTCTCGCAAGACAGAAGTTAACTGAGGCGAGTTCTAGAATCGAAATTTATTGCTTGAAGTTCCATACCCAACAACAGTATTATACGGTTCTCGTACTTTAAGAATATATTATGCTATAAATTTCAGACGCCGAGTTACAAAGACTTCGATTATATAATTATTTACGTTCCGAGAGCGCATTAAGGCTTCTCAGAGAAGTCCGCACTTCTCTCGGAACTTATTATAACCTCAAATTTAAATGATCGTCCTTCCTCCTCGGAGGAACCAACTTAAGTTGGTTCCTCCGAGCTTCCTCTACTTAAAATCGCAAAGAATGAAAATGGCTGCCGCTAAAGCGTCACTTTCTGGGTGAAGGGACGGTTTCCGCAATGTGCCAACAGTGATACTATAGAAAGGATAAGACTTAGAAACCAAAATTCCTAGAGGTTAAGGCACCATTGCTCTTTCTAATTTGAAATGCATTATTATTTTTCATTGAGACATTTTTCTATTAAGGTGAGTTGTTATGAGTAAGAAAAAGATTTTTTGGTATGTAAATGTTAATTATGGAAACCACGGAAACCCCTTCCAAGATTTCATTAACTGCCGCGATATATTTTATGTTATTTAGTTGAGATTATTCACTTGCACCAACCCAGTGATCCAGTCCCAAACTCTCAATGATGTTTGTTCATCCACTGCAAGGGGGTATCACTGGACACATGTCCTATAAGTTTCTTTTTTATTTCCGGCCCTGACTGGCAACATGTCCAGTTAGGATAATTTTTAAACTAGTCCTTGGGACCAGTGACCCTCTAGTGTCCTAAATAATAAACTGGTCTCCGGAGTGGTCCCAGCCTTCGTTCTCCTATAGATTTGCAATTAATAAACTGGTCCCGAGGACCAGTAACCCCCACTTTTTGAATTAAAAAACTAGTCCAAGAAATTAATAAACTGGTTTTGGACCAGAGGAAGTGTGCTACAGCGTGGGAAATAAGGCGGTGGCACAGGGCAAATGACCAGTTTAAAAATTGCCTGGACCAGTTTAAAAATGAAATCGGAGGGGGGTCAGTGGTCCACAGGACCACTAAGAAAATTCAAGGGTTTTCAGAGTCCAGAAATTAGCTAATATATTGTAATTATCCACTTCTTCAATTTGGCAGACGACGCGCCCTGGTCAGTGGTCATGGACCAGTTTATTTATTCCAGGCTAGAGGGGTCGCTGGCTCAATGGCCAGTTTAAAAAAAAATCCTTATTTCCCACCCTGGTGTGCTATTTCCCAGACTGGTTCTCATCTTGCGCCACTATTGCTTCCCGCGTCAGTAGTGTCGTCGGGGCTCTTCGAAGAAATTTCTCTTTTTTGGACCACGCCACACTCACTCTATTATACAATCAATTTGTCAGGCCCATCCTAGAGTATTGCTCGCCTATAGAGCTATTTCAGTGGGGGAAAAATTTCGTCTGCTACGAAAATTGGGCCTGCCTTTGAGTGTAGAGGGCGGCCATTTTGTGAGGGTTTCTCTATGGGCAAATAGCATTGGTGACGTAGCCATTACCCCCTCTGAAATAGCTCTATATGCAGGGCCGGAAATAAGAAAAATCTCTTATAGGACATGTGTCCAGTGACCCACCCCCCCCCCCCCGTTTGACTGGAAAATTTATAGGACATTGTCCACTTAATTGTGCAAAAATAGTTTCGCTTCTCCAGTGTCAAGGTATCAAAACTTCGGAAAATTTATTGGTCAAATTGTCCAGTGACCCCCCTTAGTTTTTAAAAAAATTATGGGACATTTTAAAATTTTATTGGACAATGTCCAGTGTCCTGTGCTTATTTCCGGCCCTGTCTATATGGCGTCCGTATCAAGTTAAGGACTCTTCAAGCTTAGTGGCTTTACAATCTCGAGCTACCAAGATTATCCCGTCCTTGAGGGGGGTTTCTCGTGCCTTGCGCCTGGAAGATTTAGGTTGGCCCACCTTAACGTGCCGCTGGGACGTGGTGGACCTATTACTTCTTTACAATATTTTGTCAAATCCCTCTCAGACCTATTTTACCGCTAACCCTTCCTCCACGCGCGGCCACTCACGAAAATTGTTTGTTAGGCGCCCTCGTCTCAATGTAGTCAAAAACTCATTTTTTTATCGGGTAGTTCCCCTATGGAACTCCTTGCCCCCAGAAATAGTAGAATCTCCAAACATCAATATTTTTAAAACTAAACTTAAAACTCATTTAATATCCACGTAAATTTAAAATCCTTTACTTTCTTTTCGATAAACAAACCTAAAGGACATTGTCCATCATATTCTCCCTTAAAACAAATAATTTTTAATATTCCACCCTATCAAACGGAGCTGTAATGGCTTAACAAGCCCTAGTTCCTAGCTAAAAACAGAAAAGAAAAAAGATCTTCTAGAAGTCTGTCTGCTACGATTTTAGTCTCGAAGTTTAAACTGCCGTGTCGTGTCTGCCTTCATGTAAAGTGCTTACCTACAGTTGAGTGTTGACATTTATCGGCGTAATTAAAACTGGCATACAGCTTAGGCTCATGTGAGAGTCGAACCTAAAAAATATGAGTCACAGTTATAAACCCAAGTTCCTCAAACCAGGTAATCTTGCTTTAATTTTCATTAGTCTTGTGGTAAAAATGTGTGGTTCCCTGGTTCCATCAGTAATGGAATGTGTGAAAATCACGAAATGCTTGCTTTCGAATTACACATAGTAAAATGGTTGTTAAATGTTTATCTGTTGGTTTTTCAGAAGATGATTCAGTGGGATGGAAGCAAGAGAGACCAAATAAAGGGGAAACGGAGTTTATTTCTGCCATTTATAATCCTCATTCCTCTGTGTCAATTGAGTCACAAAGGCAGAGACTCCCGATTTTTAAAGTAAAGAAACATTGTAGTTTTTTGACAAAAAAACCTTTCTTTAAATTAAATTTTCCGTTTTTATTATTGAAGGTTCGAAACCACATCTTGTACCTTCTTGAAAATCATCAAACCCTAGTTATTGTTGGAGAAACTGGATGTGGAAAGAGTACTCAAATTCCACAAGTAAGTTAAAACATATCTAATTTTATTCTTAATTATCTTAACTATTTCAATCTAGTACCTAATGGAAGCGGGTTGGACTCTTGACAATACAATGGTTGGGATTACGGAACCAAGAAGAGTGGCCGCTACATCGGTTAACTTTTTTATTTATTTTTATATCTTGGGAATGGGATTAATATTTCTTATCATTTTATTTCAGTTAGCAACAAGAGTAGCCGATGAAAAATGCTGCTTACTCGGGCAAGATGTTGGTTATAGTATTAGATTTGATGACTGCTACGATACAACTGCGACTAAAATTAAAGTACTATGCTTATTATTATTTGTTCTGACAATTACAGGCCAGCAACCAGTCTAAATACTAATCCTTTTCTTACAAAGACTCCACATGGGTGGGCAGGGCCCCCAAGATCCTATAAATCCCATAAAATCCTATATTTTTAAAACTATCCTATAAAATCCTATAATTTTGGCGAAACAGTCCTATAAAATCCTATAATTTTGGCAAAACTGTCCTATAAAATCCTATAATTTTGGCAAAACTGTCCTATAAAATCCTATAATTTTGGCAAAAACTCTCCTATAAAATTCTGTAATTTTCGAAAAACTGTCCTATAAAATCCTATCATTTTGGCAAAACTGTCCTATAAAATCCAATGATTTTGGAAAAACTGTCATATAAAATCCAATGATTTTGGAAAAACTGTCATATAAAATCCTATAATTTTGGCGAAACAGTCCTATAAAATCCTATAATTTTGGCGAAGCAGTCCTATAAAATCCTATAATTTTGGCAAAACTGTCCTATAAAATCCTATAATTTTGGCAAAACTGTCCTATAAAATCCTATAATTTTGGCAAAAACTCTCCTATAAAATCCTATAATTTTGGCAAAAACTCTCCTATAAAATTCTGTAATTTTGGAAAAACTGTCCTATAAAATCCTATCATTTTGGCAAAACTGTCCTATAAAATCCAATGATTTTGGAAAAACTGTCATATAAAATCCTATAATTTTGGAAAAACTGTCCTATAAAATCCTATAATTTTGGAAAAACGGTCCTAAAAAATTCTATAATTTTGGCGAAACTGTCCTATAAAATCCCATAATTTTGGAAAAACGGTTCTAATAAATCCTATAATTTTGGCAAAACTGTCCTATAAAATCCCATAATTTTGACAAAAATGTCCTATAAAATTCTATCATTTTGGCAAAACTGTCCCATAAAATTCTATAATTTTGGCAAAACTGTCCCATAAAATCCAATAGTTTTGGCAAAGCTGTCCTTAAAATCCTATAATTTTGGCAAAACTGTCCCATAAAATCCAATAGTTTTGGCAAAGCTGTCCTTAAAATCCTATAATTTTGGCAAAACTGAAAACTGTCCTATAAAATCCTATAATTTTGGCAAAACTGTCCTATAATTTTGGCAAAACTGTCCTATAAAATCCTTTATTTTGGCAAAGCTGTCTTATAAAATCCTGTAACTTTGAAGCTTTCGCGAATTTTAAGCAACCCATCAGTTAAACCAGGACTCCTGTCTAAAAAATATCATAAAATGTGGATTTTACCTTAATATTGAATTTCTCCGTTAAATTGGATTTAAAAAGTACATTTTAAATTAAACTTTACCCTTTAAGCTTATTAGTTATTACACATTCTGGAAAAATATAGTCTATAACTGTCTTGAATTAAACTATAATGGTTTTTGATCACAGTATATGACTGAAGGAATATTACTCCGTGAAATGATGGCGGACCCTCTACTAAAATCTTATTGCGTTTTAATGCTGGATGAAGTTCACGAAAGGACATTATACACCGATATTATTTTGGGCCTTTTAAAAAAAATTCTGCGTAAAAGAAAGGACCTGAAACTTATTGTCGCTTCTGCCACATTTGTTTACATATTGCTGAAGTGTTGCGGGATTTTTTCAATAAGAACCAAAGCTCTGATAAAAGCAAAGACACGGCTGTTATTCTGACGGTTGAAGGCCGAACTTTCCCAGTTGATATCTATTATTTGAACGAACCCGTACCGAATTATTTAAAAGAATGCGTTAATACTGTGATAAAAATACACGAGAAAAATGAGAAAGGAGACATTCTTGTGTTTTTAACTGGACAGGAAGAAGTTGAAGATGCTGTCTCATCTTTAATGTATGTATATGCTTAGAATAAGAAACGCGCGCTGACGCCTCCGGGTATTCGCGCAAACGTCGCCGGGTACTCGCGCAAACGTCGCCGGGTATTCGCGCAAACGTCGCCGGGTATTCGCGCAAACGTCGCCGGGTATTCGCGCAAACGTCGCCGGGTACTCGCGCAAACGTCGCCGGTTACTCGCGCAAACGTCGCCGGGTACTCGCGCAAACGTCGCCGGGTACTCGCGCAAACGTCGCCGGGTACTCGCGCAAACGTCGCCGGGTACTCGCGTAAACGCCGCCTTGCAATCGCGCAGACGCCGTTGGGTAGTCGAGCAGACCCAACCATGTAGTATAATGTTATATGCTTCACAATCTTTAATGAATCTCCGAGATATGGTTTTGCATTTATGTTTCCAATGATTACGGACAAATCTATAGGTTTAAATGTTACGCCCATACTTCAACAAATGGCCACTGCAAAAACGTAATGTCTTTTGAAGACAGATTATTGTTTTTTATGAAAATAAATAGGCCAACATTTTTAAGAAGAACAGTTCCAAATTAAAATACCAATTTTAATTCCTTCTTAAAGCAATCAAATTAAAATTTTAAAAACATACGAGTTGATTGCATACATACATACATGTATATATATAGAGTAATGGCAGTACTACATATGCAAACGTCACACCCTTCTATCTCTTAGCTCAGTTTCTTCCCCCCAACCAGGCGCGTACAGTGTCCCCTCTTACAAAAGCGGGCCCAGAGGGAGGAGTACACCGTCTACTCCCTTCTCTACCGCCACTACTCTATTAGTTGTGTTACTAACAGACAGAGGTACGCGTTTCTTATTCTGTTAAATGGACATATTTCAGAGACTATGCACGAGGTCTGAGAGCTAGGGAAGAATTAATGAAGATGTTTGTTTTGCCCATGTATGGAGCGCTACCTTCATCGGAACAGGTATTTGAATAAATACCTGTTATAATTCTCGAATAAAGATAACTTTGAGATCAATACCGTCATAAGTTGATAGATAAAATCAAAAAGTATCCTTCGTTCACAGTTCCTAGACTTAGGCTGTAGACGCCATGTAAAATGAGAATCAAACGACCCTCTTCTCAACATCTACACGAACTTACCAATCAGGGAAGAGGGTTTTCGGGGTTCAAAGTTTTATAGAAAATAGTGCTATATGATGGTGATCGAAACTTTAATTCTTGTTTGGATACTATATTTGAGCGCTACGATCGTGAATATAAAGGCAGAGGGGGAGGGTTTGACACTATACAGAGAGGTAATGGAGGGTTTCTCGTATTACACGGCTTGAGCAACCTTCAATGAAGTTCACTTTTTGTTCTTATCTACTTTTGATACCACCAGGGATAGATTTAATTTTAGAAGTAGGAATGGAGAACAGTTAGTATTTACTTCAGTCGGACTCATAGCCCAGTAAAGAGCCCCTCCCTCCAACACGTAACGAAAAGTTAAAATTATCTTATTGGCTCACTTAAAGTACGTTTTGATGACGTTGCTGACGGGGACGCGAAAAATACTTAATTCCTTTTTACCTCTGTCGCTATGGCCCGCCTCTTCTTTCGTACCCCCCCCCCCCGTCCCGTTTTAGGGGGTCTGGGAATTTGACGCGCTCTGTTCTCCATCCCTACTTCTAAAATTAAATCTATCCCTGATACCACGAAGCATCTTGGGTTAAGTACTTGTAAACTAATAGTCCTTTTATTCCGTCTGAAGATGAAAGTTTTTCAACCATTGGCTCGAAATACCAGAAAGGTTGTCGTAGCCACAAATATAGCAGAAGCTTCTGTTACTATTCATGGAATAGTTAATGGTTAGTAAAATAAAATATTAATTAAAGAAAAGGCCTGAATTTAATTGAAATAACATATGAAATAATGAATATTGGAATTATATGCCCATCTATAATATTAAAGAAAATTTCAGCAATTAACTTTAATTAGAAAAGCCTATATGTTAGGCCTGTTAGAACATAACGATATAGCGAATTCAGTTGGCCTAGTAGTACTTCACGCCATAATAAGTCTTACCACGGTATTGGTGGGTTTCTGCATTGAACCCAACAATATGGCCTTGTAAATTATCCCCAAAATGAAAGGTCATAGTCCTCCAATAGAATTTTATATCCCTCTGTCGACATGTTTGGTGAGAGTCCTAACCAGTGGTGTGCGAGTACTCATTAAGTTAGAGCAAGGTTAGAGTATCGAGCCGAGTACTCAACAACAACATATTGAAATACTCGAGAAAGGTTCGAGTAGCTTTTTAACTTCTTAAATACTCGAATCCAAGGCTTATTACTTTAGCAGACGATGAGCTCATGAGCATTTTATTTTAAAGAGTATCGAGCCGAGTACTCGATAACAACATATTGAAATACTCGAGAAAGGTTCGCGTAGCTTTTTTAACTTCCTAAATACTCGAATCCAAGGCTTATTACTTTAGCAGACGATGAGGTCATGAGCATTTTATTTTAAAGAGTATCGAGCCGAGTACTCGATAACAACATATTGAAATACTCGAATTACATAATCTAAATACTCGATACTCAAAAGAATTTTTGCTACTCGGTTTGATACTCGATATGAAATTTTTTGATACTCGAACTTGGCTAGGGTTCAGAATGAAAACTTAATTGCTAATATCAAGAAGTGATATCTAGTTTATTAGGGAGAAGGTATAAATTCGCCACATTTCCAGATTTATGTCCAGTCCGGAGTTGTCAGCGCGACGCGAATGACCAGAAAATTACGAATTCTCCGACTGAGGAGAGTGTAGCGAAATAGCCCGGCTTCCTTTTACGTCCCCCCTTGTATTTTGAAAGGGGGACTGGGACTATGGCGCGCGAATACTTAGGCATCTTAAACCTTCTCTCTAATAAACTAGATATCACTTCTTGCTAATATATTCTTTAAAATTATATATGAACACATATGTTTCCAATTTGAAATATTCGTTTTACGTTACCTAATCTAGAACATTATTGCGCATGCCTCTGACTATAACCTAGTAAATTAAACTTTCAGTTATTGATTGTGGATTTGTTAAGCTGAGATATTACAACCCGGCAACTTCAACGGATACCCTCGTTGTAGTTCCCGTTTCTCAAGCATCGGCGGAACAAAGAGCCGGAAGAGCTGGGCGATCTGTCTCGGGAAAAGCTTATAGAATTTATACTGAAGAAGACTTTCACAAATTGGAGAAAGAAACGCCTCCGGAGATGCTTCGAAGTAACATGGCGCCTGTCATTTTGCAACTAAAAGCAATGGGGATTGATAATGTTTTGAGATTTGACTTTCCCTCTGTAAGTTAAAAGAAGAATACATCGTTTTCAGACTACGAGGATTGATACCAAGTATCCAGGCCTTCTGGTGTAAATGGTATTGATACTTCTAGTCTGAAAATTATGTATAGTTTTTCAAGGTATTAATGCGAGTCTGGGACCCTGGGTTCAGTCTGGGAAGTAAGGATATTTTTTAAACTAGTCCTTGGGACCAGTGACCCCCTAGTGTCCGAAATAATAAACTGGTCTCCGGAGTGGTCCCAGCCTTTGTTCTCCTATAGATTTGCAATTAATAAACTGGTCCCGAGGACCAGTAACCCCCACTTCTTGAATTAAAAAACTAGTCCAGAGGAAGTGTGCTATTTCCCAGACTGGGTTGTGGTTTAGTTTAAACAAATGCCACTAGATGCTCCCATAGTCGAGGGGTGGAGTTTACTGGGCTGCTTATCTTAGCAAAGGACTCTTTTAGCTCCTATCTTTTCGACAAGTTCCGATTGGTTCCTGCTTTTGACAAGGTAAAATTGGCGTGTAGAAGATAAGCCAACATGTTAGTAGTATAGGGCCCCACTATCTACCACGGCAGAGGTATAATTAAGAACGCGATTGTACAGGGTTCGTACGGAACCTGGATAAGTCAGGGATATGAAAATTAGGGGAATAAGTCAGAGATTTAAACGTTTTTCCTAAAAAGTCCTGGTGTGGGGAAGTGGGGTGGCGTAGCGGTTAGCGCTTTCGCCTCGCAGCAAGAGAATCCCGGGTTGGTATCCCGGACTGTGGCACCGGGTGAAAATCTGGGAACAAATCCTTCTGCGTAGAGTTTGCAAGTTCTCTCCCCGCTTGTTAAAGCAGTTTTCCTCCGCGGTCTAACCCGGTTTCTCCATTCCATTAAAACTTGCTGATGCTAATGGTAATAGTTAGAATAGGGCGCTGTAGGTTAGCTGTGGCTTAGGTAGGGGCTAGCCACCACCCCTCTATGCATTGTAAAGGCGTTAGATAAGTGGCAATAAGTCGCAAGATGACATGGGTCAATTAGCTAGCTGAACTTATTTAAAAAAAAAACACCTTAAAATGGTCAGGGATAACCTGGAAAAGTCAGGGATTTTTAATGTAAAAATTTCGTACGAACCCTGTAGTAGAACGTCACACCCTCCCAAGTCTTACCGCTGTTCTGGTAGCAATATTGGGTGGTCTCAGGTTCATTCCTGCTTTAAACCCACCAATATGGCAGCGTAAATTATGTCACGAGACTCAGCTCCTCCTCCAACTGAAAGCTCTCTATATTAATGATTATTCTTATTATTTTTAAGGCTCCACCATCCAAACACGTTGTAGATGCTTTAGAATTGCTCTATGCTCTTGGAGCTTTGGATATAAAAGGATGTTTAACAAATCCATTGGGAATACAAATGGCGGAGTTTCCACTAGATCCCATGTATGCAAAAATGCTCCTCGTTTCTGGTAAGTTTAATTAATAGTAGATTCGCGGGAAAATAGGTATAGACCACGGAAACTAAAATTATCCTTGTTAATGACAACCATTTTGTTAATCGATTTAAAAAGTACGGGTCCAGATTTTTTGGGTGTCGGGTAAACTTCGGGTAATGGAAAATGTTTATCCGCGGGTATCGGGTCCAATTTTCAATTAGCCTTATTCCTGATCAGCGCCACCTACCCATAGCGGCGACTTTGAGAACTACTGTAATCTTCAAGCCAATCAGATGTCGCTACAATGTGGTGACGTCACTGACGGGCACTCTCGGGGTGGTAAGACCCCGAGAGTGCTCGTCAGTGACGTCACCAGATTTTAGCGACATCTAGTCGGCTTGACGATTACAGTAGTTCTCAAAGTCGCCGCTATGGTAATAAGGCTAATTACCCGTCGGGTCCTCGGGTCCTGCAAAATCCCCAAAATTAGCTTTCTGGTCCAATTCAGGTCTTTGTTTCTCCTTACAGTCCAATTAAAAGCTAGATTTCAAAGCCGAGCCATTATCCCATAGTGTACGTAATTCATTAAACAATATTAATTAATAACTTGTTACTTATTTAATTATGAAAGGCAGAATTATTGAAACATGCGCGGTAACGTCATGAACTGGACCCGTGGGGATTTTGTCAGAGTCGGCGGGTATTGGCAAAGGCTTAAAATTTTGCCTTAAAATTCGGTTTCGGGTACACGTTCGGGTCCTAAAAAAATGTTTCGGGTATCTTTCTTTTCAGGCGATTTTGGTTGCTCTGATGAAGCCCTAGCGATTGTGGCCATGCTGCAGGTCCAAAATATTTTCTTTTCTCCAGTTGGAAAAGGTCCTCAAGCGGTAATTATATCAATTTCGATCCCTTTATGTTTTTCCAGAAGTGAGATGAGACTAGAAGTACTGAGCTAACCAAATAGGGACTTGGCAGTACTACGTCATGCAACGTCAGGCTACCTTCCACTAGTGCTAAAAAACATACCAGGAGGAGTTGCTTTTGTAGCTTTCATTCTGTTAAAAAACATACCATAATGGCGCTGGGGGCGGAGTTAAGCCCGAATTGCCAAGTCCCTATTCTTCACTTGGCGAAAGTGAATATTCTTGATAACACACCAACGGTTGGCCCTCTAGTAGCGGTTTCAGAATTTTCCCTCCAAAACGTGAGACGCTCGCGGTGGTAGACGGCCGAACTAGATTCAAGGAGCCGCGTCCGTGTTCCGCCGCTTTAGGTTGAGGGGAAGGGAGGTAGGAAACATTTTTGGAACTCGACCAATTTTTTTCTCAGTAGTGTAGGCGCGATGGAAGCGGCATAAAATCCTCAAATTTGTTCACTAGTGCCAGGATCTACTATCAATGCTAGAGCCCTTCACTTCTAGTCTCATCTCACTTCTGGTTTTTCTAATAGGAGACTTAGGCATAGTATTAAAGGGGAACATCGGATTAGGGTAATTGTCTGACCTCAAATAAACTTTAATTTCAGAGGAAAGCTAAATACGAGTTTTCCGTATCCGAAGGCGACCACATTACCATGCTGAACGTATTTTTAAGTTTTATCAAATCAAATAGAAGCCGTAAATGGTGCGACGCAAATTTCTTGAATTATAAGGGTTTGTGTCGAGCCTTTGAAATAAAATCCCAGTTGACAAATATGTTGAAGAAATTCAAAATTAAAATTGTGTCTTGCGAAGGTAATATATGATGTGATTTATTCAGTTTTTTAAATCTTGCACGAAGCCCAGTGACCTTAATTCCTATAAAATCCTATCATTTTGAACATATCCTATGTTCAATTTTAATTTCATAAAATATGGTGTATAATCCCTTATTTTTGACTCCCCTGTATAATTCTGTTGTTAAAGAAAGTCTCAGCTGTGGTTTAGTTTAAATTTATGCCACTAGAGGTCCCCATAGTCGAGGGGTGGAGTTAACTGGCCCTGTAAGCTTAGCAAAGGCTAGTTTTAGCTCCGCCCTTATCGTTAAAGAGTTCTGATTGGTTCAAGTCTTTGGCGATTTAAAATTGGTGTGTAAAGGATTAGCCAGCGTGTTAGGGGCGCCAAATAGCCGGTTTGAAGGGAGGTTGAAAAGGGAAACAAGCGTTTTTAACGATTCTTTCACTAATTATAAAAACTCTTTGCATAGTGAAACCAAGAAGTGATATCTAGTTTATTAGGGAGAAGGTATAAGATGCCTAAGTATTCGCGCGCCATAGTCCCAGAACCCCCTTTCAAAATACAAGGGGGGAGGTAAAAGGAGGCTGGGCTATTTCGAACGCCTCTCCTCAGTCGGAAAATACGTAATTTTCGTCATTCGCGTCGCGCTGACGTCAGTTTTCAAGAACCAATGAGATGCTAGTTGTAATTTAGAGGCGGGGATTAACTCCGGACCTACGTTTGGACTGGAGATAAAGCTGGAAATGCGGCGAATTTATACCTTCTCCCTAGTAAACTAGATATCGCTTCTTGGTGAACATCTAGGAAATACAGTCTCTGAATGATTTTAAAGTTCAAATTAGTTTGATATTTAAAGATAATTGAAATTGGCACCTCCAACCAATCGCGTAACGCCCTGCCTTCTTGTTAACAAAATTCCCGTGGCTCACTCCATGTGGAATGAAATTTAGCGCGAGATTTGATACATATTGCGCGCAATATGATAATTGTGGTGCGAGATATGGAGCGTGCCTAGGGTCTTAAATCGGTAAATTACCACGGTAACTGTAATTTACGATTTTCTCGGGTGAATTACGAAAATGGTAATTACCCTGGTCATTACCGTCGTAATTTACATTGGTAAATTTCCACGACGGTAATCGAAAAATAGTGTCCTCTACATGAGATATTTTAGTCCTTAATTGTTTTAAGGAATTAAAATTAAAGGCTGGGTTTCTTGCTGACTAAAGAATACTCAAAAATTCGTCTACATAATTTTAATACAGTTACTTAAAAGCACTTTGCCATTTTTATCTAATAGGCGATACAGATACGATATGCAGGTGTATTGTTGCGGGATTTTTCGCTAATGCAGCCAAGTTACACTACTCTGGGGTTTACAAAACAGTTAAAGGAGATCATACGTTACACATTCACCCTAGTTCTGTGCTGTATACACTAAAAAGACAACCCGAATGGTAAATTATTTCAAAATAAGTATGAGTACCATATCTAAACATAAGCAGAAGTGAGATGAGACTAGAAGTATTGAGCTAACCAAATTCTTCACTCCGCGAAAGTGAAGTGAATATTCTTGATAACACACCAACGGTTGGCCCTCTAGTGGCGGTTTCTGAATTTCTCCTCCAAAACGTGAGACGCTCGCGGTGGTAGACGGCCGAACTAGATTCAAGCACCCGCGTCCGTGTTCCGCGGCTTTAGGTTGAGGGGAAGGGGGTAGGAAATGTTTTTGGAACTCGACCAATTTTTTTCTCAGTCTAGTGTAGGCGCGATGGAAGCGGCGTAAAATCCTCAAATTTTGTTCACTAGTGCCAGGATCTATTACCAATGCTAGAGCCCTTCACTTCTAGTCTCATCTCACTTCTGGTTTATGGTATAATTGATTCTCAAGTCTATACTTATTTTATAGGGTAATTTTTAACGAGGTCCTCTACACAAGTAGAGAATTTATGCGAGACATTACTGTTATAGATGCAAAGTGGCTTTACGAACTAGCGCCACATTATTATCAATTTGGAACTGTAAGTAATTATTTATAATAACAGAACAACCCATGGTTGAAACCTTGACAGGCGACGAATCTAGACTCTTCTCGAAACACATTGATTTCATGCTGCGAAAATGTGTATGGGGATTTACACGCGCTGCAGCGCTGGTATAGAAATTATTAGTGGCAATACCGAGGGGTCCGACATTTACACGAAATCCCGTACGCTTATCGCGAAATCTTTCATACAAAATCACGAAATCTTTCAAGAACCAATGAGATGCTGGTTGTAATTTAGAGGCGGGGATTAACTCCGGACCTACTTTTGATTTTTGAACTGGAGATAAAGCTGGAAATGTGGCGAATTTATACCTTCTCCCTAATAAACTAGATATTACTTCTTGCTATCTGCAGAGAGAATTTAGAAGGGGAGTGGAAGGGGTGGTTTGGAATGTAGCGCAACGTCGCCTGCTAAACGTTATCTAGGCAGGTCGATTTCCGGTATGATGCGTTTGTAACAGAGATATTTTAGAACACGTGACCGGAAACTCGCCTACCCCAAAAAGCTCAACGCGACATCTTGTTTGAGCGTCATCACGTTTAATAGAGTCAAAGGGGGGGGGCCTTCTACTCCCCTTCTAAATTCTCTCTGCTATCCGCCAAGTCTTTCCCCGCTTATAGTCATGTGACATTGCCTTATCACTACTCCATAAAATAGTAACATTACTCCGTAAAATAGTAACATTACTCCGTAAAATAGTAACACTACTCCATAAAATAGTAACACTACAACTTTAAGATATAATTCTTGACACGCCCCTACGTGACCCACTGCATTGTACACCCCTATCATTCATTTCTCAGCTAGTGCATGTTAATTGTCCTTTATACCACCAACTTGGTAAGAGACGTATCGAGACTTGTCGCTAGTGAAGGTTTCTGGTTTCTACTCTTTATAACCTTACATTGTAACCCTTTTTTGTAAATAGGAACGTGAAATTGAAGAGAAAGAACAATCAATGCAACTTTAAAACTTTGAATTTGTATTTTATTCAACTTCATTTATAAATAAAATATTTTTTTTTCAAATACATGTTTCATGTTTCATCTTTACGACAAATGTTTTTTGGTTTAATCAAAAAGAAAGCATGCGCCCACTATCGTAACCCTCCTTCCATACTTACCCAATCTTCTTCAGAAAACGTGGTTTAATCTTAAAAGGACTATCCTTTTCCTCTGCAAATTAAGAAACATTTTTTTAAACAAAGTTATTAAATTTAAAGCTGCTGTAGTATTTATAAATATTAAACGGAGGGTGAAAAGGCAGACGACACTAAACCAGTAGTCCTCATTTTTAAGACTAATTAAAATTCTAATTATTTAGTAATAAGAGATCATTTAAATTTTTGTTTTAAGGTATAATGTTATGTTACATGAGCGTTTCCTTTAAACTACTTAATAATAATAATAATAATAATAATAATAACAATCTAAGCTTTTGTCTATGAAGGGATTTCCACACTAAGCCCGTGGCTTGTTTACAGGTGGGTCCCTTTACAACGCATATTAGGGTGGTGGCTAGCCCCCTATGCCCCACAACTGATCAACAGCGCCCTATACTAACTATTACCGTTAACCTCTGCAAGTTTTGATGGAAAGGAGAAAGCGGGTTAGACCGCGGAGGAAAACTCCTTTTAACAAGCGGGGAGAGAACTTGCAAACTCTACGCAGAAGGATTTCTTCCCAGATTTTCACCCGGTGCCACCGTCCGGGATTCCACCCGGGATCCTCTTGCTGCGAGGCGAAAGCGCTAACCGCTACGCCACCCCACCCACTTTAATTTCACATGACGCATAAATTACAAACCTGAAAAACTCTTCTCGCTACTTGTTGAGGAGTTGATTGATATGAAGGACGGAAATTTATCCATAGAAATCACGGAAGCGTTTTTTGGCCTAAAACGAAACAAAATTAGGAGAGCGGTGCTTTTTAGGTTTACATTTATAATAGGCCTGTGCGGGTAGTGATTTTTGTATTTCGGGTTGGGTACGGGTAGTTGAAAAACTTTCAATCGGGTACCCGGATTTCTAATGGGTACTCGAATAATTAGGCCTAGCAAAACTAACATTCGGGTAGCAAAAATTCTTCCCTGAATTTCTGTCTTGTTCTTCTCTAAACTCGTGGCTTTGTTCAGTTCCAGATGGAAGAAGAAAGAAAGCCAGGCATGTAGCGCCCTCACTGGTGGTTTTAGGCACACCTTACCCCTCTGTCCGTGTGCCAAACCAATACCCGATTGTAGTAAGCCTTGTCACGGGTAATATTAGAATAGTTACGGGTAATAAGAAATTAAGTTTTCGGGTACCGGGTACTCGCACAGGCCTAATTTATAACTCTTTATGTATACTTTTTTGTTTTAGCTTCCTTTTCCAAATGAACGGATATCTTCCTTTTACGCGAGCGTTTTTCGTGTCTTAAAGGACAATCTTTCCCTTTAGGACAAACTCCATCTTTTTTAAATGCTTGGCAATCTAACGTGTGTAACTTCTTGCACTGAAATTATCGTACAAAACAACAATAACAAGTTCTAATTACAGTTTTTCAAACGTGAAAAATTAATCTTTGCTTCTCAGGACACTTTTGGCCCTAAGTGTACTGTAACTATGTAAAAATTTACATCAAAGTTTCGTTAATGACTTTGATGTTTATGAATTTAAACTCGATCAAAAATAATATGTTTTCTCGCTATTACACTGGCTATTTAAAATGTAATACGTACCTTATCACCGGCTGGACAATATCCTTTTAGGAAATCAGCGCAGATAAGAGCGGTTGAGCTAACTTTTACGTGCCTGTAGGCGCAATTTTCATTCCCGCATCTACCTTGGAGAAAATAGGAGCACACGGGCATTTTTTCTGGCGCGATTTTATGTGAAAATGGGCACTTTGAGATTTTACACGTTCCTCTTAGGTATCTGCAAGAAATAATTTTAAGGCAAGTGCAATCAAAGGCGTCAAAGAGAACCAAATGCTGACAATTTCAATTCCTTAAGAGGAAAACTTGGAGATTTTTTTTTTTCACTTTTTATAGGACAGAAAATTGGGTTATATTGGACTTAACATTATATAGGATAATATAGTGCTTAACTTTAGTATATGTATTATAATATAGTTCTAAACATTAGTATATTTATTATAATATAGTGCTATTACAATATAGGACTAAACAGTATATGTTTTACAATAAAGGACTAAACAGTATATGTTTTACAATAAAGGACTAAACAGTATATGTATTACAATGTAGGACTAAACAGTATATGTATTACAATGTAGGACTAAACAGTATATGTATTACAATGAAGGACTAAACAGTATAAGTATTACAATGTAGGACTAAACAGTACAATGTAGGACTAAACAGTATAAGTATTACAATGTAGGACTAAACAGTACAATGTAGGACTAAACAGTATAAGTATTACAATGTAGGACTAAACAGTATATGTATTACAATGTAGGACTAAACATTTTTATATAAGATAATATAGAACTAAACATTATAATTTAGTACTTAACAATAGTATATGCTTTACAATATAATACTAAACATTATTATATGTATTATAATATAGGACGAAACATTACTTTGTATAGTACTTAACAATAGTATATGCATTACAATATAATACTAAACATTATTATATGTATTATAATATAGGACGAAACATTACTTTGTATAGGACAAAACAGTTTGCTTAGGACAATTTAGGATACCTAGTTAATTTTACACTATAGTGGTCAAAAATATAGAATTTATAGGATATTTCAAGCAATTGAAGGTAAATAGGTTCAAAATATAGAATTGTAATAGGGATTGTAGGAGAACCGGGTTGTTTACCTGGTACAGACGGCAATTTTGTCGGGATCATGAATGTAATTACAACTCGACCCTTTGACACATTTTCCAAATCTGATATAAAAGATGCAATGTTGATTGTTTTTCTTTAAAACCTTTTTTGAGCGATTAAGAACATGATTGATGCTTTTGTGAATGGCACGACTAGAAGTAAATTAAACTTTTTAATCGCTATATTAAAATAAATGTGTATTAAAGCCATAATGAAATGGTCCGAATTTTTAATGGAGGAATCATTAAAGGGTATGCGAATTTACAATTTCATATCATATTTTACCACGAAAGTGGTATTATATTACACTTTCGAGTCTCTACTTTCAAAATATCAAGTTTTTAATATAATTGAACCAAAGTTTCTATTTTTAAAATCCATTGAAAAATCACGACAAACTCAGTTTCGATATATCAATAATTTTGTCTTGTCGAGCTTGTTTGCACGTTTGGTGACATCACTATGACGTGAGGGGAAAAAAAGCGCGGGAATCCTATACGCGGCGTCTCGAGCTTCTCGCCAGTCTAAACTCTGGGTCTGATAGCAGAGAGTGGCACCATCTCGCGTTAAAAATATATGTGTGACGTCAGCCTACGGGAAACGTTTTAGCCCTTCATAAAAAGTGGATTTCAAATCATTTCACACGAAGCATTTTCAAATGCATATTGCGGCCAAATAATTTGCAGAAATGGGAGAATTAAAAGCTTGATATTTTTGAATTCACAGAAATTAATTCTATCTTTTCTTGTATAAATCGGAGGTTTTTCAAACGAAACTTCTCATTCCCTTTAATGATCCCTTTGTTTTTATATTAGGCTAAAATGCTTAAAAAAACTGCTGTTGACTAATTGGCCCATTTCATTCTCCCTTTTAAGGATGCAATTTTATTTACTTGGCAAATGAGCGAGCTTGGTTCGCTTGGGATACGACAAAAACTCCGTTTTTATTCCTAACAAAGGTTTTGCCTCCTAAATCAATTCTTGATGTATTCGAGGCGTTGAAACTTGTTCCTGCTAAAATATTATTTATCTGCCTAGTTACCAAGGGGATATATTAAAAGCGTATTCAGGATACCGCAAGAATGTCAAACTGTAACATCGGAACTCGGAACCAATATTTTAGAAACTATAAACATATTCCCTGACTTTGTTGAAATTCTTAAAATTCCCCTGACCTTTTTGGCCCATTTTGAAATACCCCGACTATTCCATGTATTCCCTGACCTATGGTAACCTTGAATTGTTCTTGTGGTATACTGAATACATTCTTGGTATAACCAAGAAGTGATATCTAGTATCTCAGAGAGAAGGTATAAGATGCCTAAGTATTCGCGCGCCATAGTCCCAGTCCCCCTTTCAAAATACAAGTGGGAATGTAATAGGAGGCCGGGCTATTTCGCCTTTCCTCAGTCGGAAAATACAAGTAATTTTCGTCATTCGCGTCACTCTGACGTGAGTTTTCAAGAACCAATGAGATGCTGGTTGTAAATTAGAGGCGGGTATTAACTCCGGACCTACTATACGTTTGGACTGGAGATTTAGCTGGAAATGTGGCGAATTTATTTCTTCTCCCTAATAAACTAGATATCACTTCTTGGTATAACAGAATGAAAAATGGATATCCCTTATAGATTTGACGCGTCTAAACTCGTTTCTGACTTACTCCAATTCTTGTTAACTCTGGTAAGCGTGTTTCCAGCCTTGTTGACTTTGTATCGAACTCCCCTTACATTAAGGTACTTAAGTTTTGACGAAGCACTCGCTAATTTGGCCACTTTTTCAGGTTTTGATAGCGGTTTGGCCCTTGAAAGTTTCGTACTAGTCGCGCGATACATCAATCCTCCTATTGAGACTAGCTTCATGTTCTTCTGACACTTTTGATTTCTAGCGCTAAGACAATAATAATAATAAAAAAAAACCCATCAAACCTCGTAAATATCGTCTATATTGAACTTCTCGATACTAGGCCTAGTTGCCTCATAACATTCATTGAAATTAGAGATGTGCGAATACCACATTTTGGGTATACAACTATTTACCGAATACCGAAAATGTTCCTTATCAAATACCGAAAAAGAGGAGTTTATTAAAAAATCGAATAAAGAATAGTTAGAAATTGGAAAATGTTTTTACTACCCAATTAATCGCGGATAGTTAAGCGTAGCATTCGCGAATAGTTAAGCGTAGCATTCGCGAATAGTTAAGCGTAGTATTCTCGAATAGTTAAGCGTAGTATTCTCGGTAAAATAGTAGTATAGGGACCCCACGGATTTTTAAAAGTTTGCACTCATTTCTGATAGTAAATGAGGTGAGGAACACGATGCCGTTAAAATTTTCCACCGCAAATGATTTTAAAGTTTTTTTTTTCTTTCAAAATATGCCAATATACTATATGAAAATTGCAATATTTTGGAAAAGGACAAATCCTATAGGAACTGAACCTGAACCTAACTTAACCTAACCTAACCTAACCTAACCAAACCTAACCAAACCAAACCAAACCAAACTTAACCTAACCTAACCTGAACCTAAAATATCCCAAAACATAATCTAAACAAGTGTATGCGCCCCAAATATCAAATATAAAAACAACCATGTGCTACCTTTTTTTTTTTAAAAAAAATCATTTGCGGCGGAAAATTTTAACGGCATCGTGTTCCTCACCTCATTTTCTATCAGAAATGAGTACAAACTTCTAAAAATCCGTGGGGTCCCTATACTACCATTTGGCCGTATTCTCGAATAGTTAAGCGTAGTATTCGCGAATAGTTAAGCGTAGTATTCGCGAATAGTTAAGCGTAGTATTCGCCAGTATTTAAACCTAGTATTCGCCAGTATTTAAACCTAGTATTCGCCAGTATTTAAACCTAGTATTCGCCAGTATTTAAACCTAGTATTCGCCAGTATTTAAACCTAGTATTCGCGAGTAGTTTAGCATAGTATTCGCGAGTATTTAAGTCTAGTACTCGCGATTATTTAAACCTAGTATTCGCGAGTACTTAAACCTAGTATTCGCGAGTATTTAAGCATAGTATTCGCGAGTATTTAAACCTAGTATTCGCGAGTAGGCGTGAAAACTGAATACTATATACTACTAACTACTCGCGAATATTTAGGCTTACTATTCGTGAATACTACTAACTACTCGTGAATATTTAGGCTTACTGTTCGTGAATACTACTAACTACTCGCGAATATTTAGGCTTACTGTTCGTGAATACTACTAACTACTCGCGAATATTTAGGCTTACTGTTCGTGAATACTACTAACTACTCGCGAATATTTAGGCTAACTTATTTTCAAGGTAAAAATAGAAGCTTACATTTTTCCTATACGTAACTGCGTATTGGCCTTATTATGGTATTGATACATCAATCTCGGTGATTTGGATTTTAGGTACGAGAACTTTTGATACTTCAAAACACTGTTCACTCCAAATCCAACCCATTTTGGTTTTAAAAGTCCACCAATATGAACCTTCCTATATGTCTTGAAATTTGACGAAACGGGTAATGCGGCTTCCTTATTCACAAACTTAAACTTATTGCGGCTTATTGTTCTCGATGATGAAATGGCACGGCTTGAAATAACGTTCTTTAAATTTTTAACTAACTTGTACTTATTTTTTGGGGTGATTGGAACTTTATGATTGTTTAATTTAATTGGTTTTGATATAGAGTTACGAGATATCACAGGTGTCGAGGTTGCGGTAGGGATCACTGAGCGGCCGCTTCTACGCGGCCAATGAGCAGTGTCCTTTGCACTAACCATTTCAGATGCGTTATTAGGCTTAGGAAATAACTTTAATGACTTAACATCGGGAAAAGAAGTTCTTTTGATGGTCGTGAAGTTATTATTTCGAGGTTGAAATGTATTTGAATAACGTTTCACATGAACTGAATATTTCAATTTAGGTTGAGATTGAGAGGTCTTGTACTGAATAGGTTTATACGCCGCTCCAAAGGTTTGCCTTTTATTATTCTTGTGATTTTTAATTAAATCTATTAAAATATTAAAGTGATTAATTGATAAATAAATAAAATTTTACTTTATATAATATTGTTCCTTACTTGATAAGAAATTTAATTCAGTTCTCAGGCTTTGGGCCTCCATCGTAATTCGTTATTACGGGCCTTTTAAAATTTCTTGATTTATCGTTAATGGCGGACGGTCCAATTTTGGCAAAGAGTCAAGGACCAAGGAGAGCTAATAATTGCGTAACCTAATTTCTAATTCCAACTTCGTGATTGAACACCATTACCAGTCAGGGAAAAAGGACACTTCCTCTGGTCCAAAACCAGTTTTTAAATTCAAGAAGTGGGGTAATTGGTCCTCAGGACCAGTTTATTAATTGCAAATCTATCGGGAATCTAAGGGGAAGCAGTCACCAGTACTGAGAGCAGTGGTCACGGGTCCTAAGGACCTAGTTTAAAAATATACTTATTTCCTAGTTTGATTACCCGTCTCAGTCAGGCCATAGCCCACTCGATCAGCCCCCACGGACGCAAGCTTAGTAGCTAACTTTCGTGGGAACTAAGGCGGTGGCACAGGGCAAATGACCAGTTTAAAAATTGCCTGGAACAGTTTAAAAATTAAATCGGAGGGGGGTCAGTGGTCCACAGGACCACTGAGAAAATTCAAGGGTTTCCAGAGTCCAGACATTAGCTGGTATATTTTAGTTATCCACTTCTTCAATTTAGCAGACGACGCGCCCTGGTGGTCATGGACCAGTTTATTTATTCCAGGCCAGAGGGGTCGCTGGCCCAATGTCCAGTTAAAAAAATCCTTATTTCCCACCCTGTAGCTAACTGCGCAAGTTCAGGTCAGGTGCCGCAGTGGAAAAGCAGTGGGCTAAGGCACCATAATTGGCGGGCTTTTAATATTTACCTTTGTATTTAGAAATAAAAATCCAAAAGTTGTGGTATTTTCCTGATTTCTTTGTGGTTATACATTGTGTTTTTATTCGCCCGTATTTTCTCACTGGTCCAGCAGGTTGCACGTAGCCAAAGGCTAGAAATCACAATTATTCGCTGCATCACGTGTTTGCTGATGATGACCTGGTGGGTTGGAGCACTGGAAACTGGGAAGTGGTAATCACCTCTGTTGGCCTAATGGGATAGGTCAAAGTGGGCGCATACCCGCGTGCAGTACTAGGTGCAAGAAAAACTGGTCTTATCATATTTTCAGAGCCACCAGCAGAGCCCGAGAACCGGCAGCAAACCAAACCCTACGGTAATTTTCGCTGAGCAGGTTATCCACTCGATCACGTGGAGTGAGTGATTGAGTGTGCTATGGTTTTGGCGCCGTTGTGCGGAACTGTCTTTGTTCAACTTTGTTGTCAATGTGCTTATTGTTATGGCTTCGTAAAGTTAGTGAATTTTTCGTAGTTCGGACAATGGTAAGTAAATATGAATACACAATGAATACAAATATCAATAACTTATTTGATGTAACGTAATTCAGTGAAACAATGGACAAAGACTGTCATTCATTGGAATTTTCATCCCAACCGGAATTGAAAGAGGAAAATGGCCGTTCTACACCAAAACACCTGCAAGCCTGCAATAGCAATGGTAAGAAACAAAAAACATTTTCTAATCATTGACATTAGAGTTAAGAAAGCTTTGAGCTAGCTTGTATGTTAAAGAAAAAGTTGAGCTAACATAACATTATACCTTAAAAGAATGGCCTTTTTCTATTTTAAACGAAAAATATTTTAAAAAGTAAATTCACTCTTATTATAAAATAGCATTTTATTAGTATTAAAAACGAGAACTACTGCGCCATCCGCCATTGGTTTAATGGCGTCTGTTAAATCGAACCTATTACCTCTCTCAGCCTATGAGAATTCAACCAATCCAGGAGGGGTATGAGGTTCTGGCTAGCAGACGCCACTAAACCAATGACGGATGGCGCAGTAGTCCTCGATTGTTTTTAAGACTCATTAAATGCTAATTATTTTGTAATAAGAGTTCACTCATTTATTTTTTTAATATATTTCCTTTTATTTTTAGAAAAAGGTACTTTTTAGTATAATGTTATGTTATCTGAACTTTTCCTTTAGAGCGCCACATAAGCCAACATTTGCTTTCAGGATGGGGGGGGGATATTAAAATGCGCCAAAAACGTCAGGGAATTTGATATTGTAGTGGGGAAAAGTTGACTATGGGAGCATCTAATGACATTTGTTTAAATTAAACCAATGCTAAGACTTGGTTTAATGGTAATGGGAAGACCCTTTAGGAAAAACTCTCTGTAACACCTAATAATGTTAAAGTTTAAAGTAATACACTTAATTTAACTGAAATAAGGCATCGACTTGTGGGTAAAAATTATTTGAAAAAGGTCACGTGATCCCAAGATACAAAGACTCCTAATGGAGAAGGATTGGATATCTAGTCCTTGTTTTTTGCGAGATTACAGCGCCAATTCCCTGAAGTGGTACTTTTTCATAATAAAACGAACCACGCCTCTCCTTGGTCACGTGCCTGTGACGTATTTTAAATAATTTTGACCCACCTGCTGATGCCTTCTTTACAGTCCCTTTAATGTGGTCCAGTCAGGCGACACCTTGCCATTTTAACTTTAAACGGAAAGTCTCATTTTAATCGTAAAGTTTTAGAAACGCCGTTAAACATGTCGGTTACTTAGTATGTCATAAATTTGTAAGACGTGTTCCATGAGTATGACAGTTCCTATACTTCGTAATGCTAGAGACTTACAGGTCGAGCTACTTAGAGAACGACAAGCGAGACTTGATTACACTCGGTTAGTTTTGCAGTCCATCTTCCTATTTAGTCTGCATAATTACTAAGCCTTTGACAGCAGCGCCTCATCTGGCGTGGCTTAATTTTACGATAATCTATGATCTACGTCACTTCATGACATGCTCTAATTTGTAACCAGTGACAAACTTTTGGAACATATCATATGAACTTATGGTATTTAGTACCAAAAAGAAATTTTGCCCCCTCAAAATGAATGCTTCAAAATTTCGAGCTACTGGAAGTTTGATGTTAGTTAGTTGATGAAAGTATACTTCAGTGTTCATACAAACCTGGAAAACCGGGAAAACCTGGAAAAATCAGGGAAATAAATTGTTGACAAAAACCTCAGGGAAAACTCAGGGAAATTTCGAATTTTTAGTAAAATTAAGGGAAATCAGGGAAATTTGCGTCAAACAGAGGCCGAGTAATTAAGCAAAATGTTCGTGAACATTCCCTCCATAGGATTAACATTACATTATACTTTAGAGGCTCAAAACTCTGGTTATATTAGAGATACGGGCATGTCCTTTGAGTATGTTATAGTCCTATTTGCCGCCCCCCTCCCTCCTTCGTTAACATTTGCTCCATAGGATACTCAATAGGGGAAAAACCTGGAAAATTCATGGGGGAAAACCTGGAAAGTTTAGGGAAGTATATGGGGAAAAACCTGGAAAATTAAGGGAAGTATATGGGGGAAAACCTGGAAAGTTCAGGGAAGTATATGGGGAAAAACCTGGAAAAATAAGGGAAGTATATGGGGGAAAACCTGGAAAATTAAGGGAAGTATATGGGGCAAAACCTGGAAAATTAAGGGAAGTATATGGGGGAAAACCTGGAAAATTAAGGGAAGTATATGGGGGAAAACCTGGAAAATTAAGGGAAGTATATGGGGGAAAACCTGGAAAATTAAGGGAAGTATATGGGGGAAAACCTGGAAAATTCAGGGAAATTTGTTTTCCAAAAGTTGTATGAACCCTCAAATTCTACTTTAAAACCTTTTGAAAATCTATTCATTTTAGTTTCTAACATTAATGTGATATTTGTAGATGGCGTTGTTACTAGGGCTAGACTGAGGAAAAATAAGAATACCGTGGAGAATAATGAAAGTAACGCTAAGTACGATGCCATCGGTAAAAGAAACAAGGCGAAAAAACGAGATAGCTTCGCGAAAAACTATAATAAAGACAAGAAACTCGATGATAAACGTAACAATGAAAATGCTAATCAACTTGATACCGAAAGTAGCGTCCCTCGTGTTGATTACAATGATAATGACAAAGAAACGTCCAAAGAGGATAACGAAACGCTTAAAATTGGTGTTTGTACAGACACTAGTCCTTCCGCTAGTGAGATCTCGTCTGAGGAAGAATTTGATATCTTAAGAGTAACGGAAAATCCAGAAAAACCTGGAGAATATTTTGGAGCCTTTTTCCCAGCGAAATCATATCCTACTTACGAATTGCCTGAAGAATACAAAAATAAAACCGTCGAAGGATTCAAATCACTCGCGGGTCATAGTAGAGAAGACATAAGCGATGATGAAAACGAACTGCCGTCTTCCACCGACGTTGGCTGTCAAACATCTCCGTCTCAGAGTGCTCGGGAAAAACCAAACCTGGTGGCAGCTCCGGAAGTCGTTTCTGAACCTAAAGGGTCGAAACAAAAAGTTAAATCGAATAAATCAGTTCCTATTTCGCGTCAAAGCATTCCCGAAGAATCTCCTGTAAGGAGTACCCGTTCAAGACTGACTTGTTTCAAGTGTAACGCCACATTATCGAGTGAACTATTGCTGGATTCCCACAAAGTCAACGTTCATAAAATGACTGCGAATGCAAACTGTATGGAAGAACCAAACCTGATAGCAGCTCCGGAAGTCGTTTCTGAATCGAAAGGGTCGAAACAAAAAGTTAAATCGAATAAATCAGTTCCTATTTCGCGTCAAAGCATTCCAGAAGAATCTCCAGTAAGGAGTACCCGTTCAAGACTGACTTGTTTCAAGTGTAACGCCACATTATCGAGTGAGCTATTGCTGGATTCGCACAAAGTCAGCGTTCATAAAATGACGGCGAATACAAAATGTGAAGGAGAAAAGTCACGTCGCGTGAATTCAGAAAATAACGATGGTACAGTTGTTTCCTCGAGTCAGAACACTAATAATAACAATGAAACGGAAGTTGTTTCTGAATCTAAAGGGTCGAAACAAAAAGTTAAATCGAAAAAATCAGTTCCTATTTCGCGTCAAAGCAATCCAGAAGAATCTCCCGTAAGGAGTACCCGTTCAAGACTGACTTGTTTCAAATGTAACGCCACATTATCGAGTGAACTGTTGCTGGATTCGCACAAAGTCAGCGTTCACAAAATGACGGCGAATACAAAATGTAAAGGAGAAAAGTCACGTCGTGTTAATTCAGAAAAAAACGATGGTACAGTTGTATCCTCTAGTCAGAACATCGCTAATAATAATAATCAAACCAAAAATAGTCAACAGTCTTGTCAAAATATAACTGAAACTCAAAGCCAAACATCTCGGATGTTATTAGGAAAACGTTCGACTCGTGCCTTAACCTCGAACGAAAATAAAGCTACCAAAAATAGTCAACAGTCTTGTCAAAAAATAACTGAAACTCAAAGTCAAACATCTCGGATGTTATTAGGAAAACGTTCGACTTGTGCCTTAACCTCGAACGAAAATAAAGCTACTGAGTCAAGCTGTACAGTTAATAAAATGCCTTTCATCGAAGCTGACAACGACTCCTCCTTGACTAAAGTAGTCTCCAATTTATCTGGTACCATAGTTCCTGTTACAAATGTAAGCGATGATAAAAGAAGCGCTCAAAATGATCAGCCTAATCTATTGAGAAATGGACGCAAACGGAATTCATGTTGTAATGATGATAGTTGTATATCATTTAAAAGAAGGTCTATAGAACTGACACCAGAATCGGAAACGCAACGAGACGTGTCGAGTATTTCCGTTGAAACATCTGAAGAGTTTCTCCAATCAAGTGTAGAAATTATTGTGGAAGATGTAATGAAAAGTCAGAATGCGTCATTGATCTTGAAGAAGTGCAAAGTGAAAAGGGTTTTTTCTCAGAACACTAACGTAACGCACTCTTTCCTAAACCTTGAGAAATCTAACCATGATCCTAAAACTGTGCCAAATTCCAAAGATTTCTGTGATACAGCCGCTAGCGGTGAAGATATACTTAAAGACGTTGCCCAGGAGCAAGGCAAAACTATCAAATATCCGAAACGTTTGCTAAATTCTAAAGACGATTGTGATAAAGTACTGGAGGAATCTAAGGGCTCAAGGAGGTCGCTCACCTCCAGCTCTGATGAAGAAATAACCCATGTGCATCTCAAAAACTTAGACGAATCTAACCGAGATCACCTCAATGCGCTTAGTTCCGAGGAGGATTGCAATACTATATTGGTCAAGGAATCTCGTCACTCATTAGGACCAAAAACTCTACAAGGTCTTCGCCAAAACTTAGACAAATCCAACAAAGACCACCACAATGTGCCTACTTCCAAAAATGATTGCAATTCTATACTGGCTGTCGTGGTCGAGGAATCTTATCACTCGTTAAGACCAGAAACTCCTCCTGGCGATGAAGAAGTGACCAAAGTCCTTCTCCAACACGAATCTAACAAAGACCACCACAATGCGCCTACTTCCAAAGATGATAGTACTACTATACTGGTCAACGAATCTCATCACTCATTAAGACCAGAAACTCCTCCCAGCGATGAAGAAGTACCCCGAGTCCTTCCTCAACACGAATCTAACGATGCTTTGCTGGTCAAGGAATCTGTTGAATCATTACGACCAGACACTCCTGTTTGTGATGAAGAAATAGACAAATTTACAATATGTCTAGTTAATAATATAAGCTCTAGTCAAATTACAAAGCTTATTAGTGAATCTAGTCAAAATTTACCAAAAAGTATTAGCTCAAGTCAAATCTCCACAAACGATCCTGAGCTACCTCTACTGGAAACCGCTGAACCGCTTCAAACTCCTTTCAGAAATACTCAGTCTCTATCAAGAGCTTCCACACCAAAGAAAATTGTAACAAAGTCTTCGAAACGGAAGAAAAATGTAAAAACTTCGAAACCAAAGAAAATCTTACCAATCACTTCGACTCAAGAGAAAAATGTGCCATCAACTTCAACTCAGAAGATAAGTATACCAAAAAATCAGCACAGACGGAAACAAACTTCAACAAATCGTTTCCACATTGATGAAGAAATCTTAGTTCAAAATGCCATCAATGCTGCACTGAAACCCAGCAGCAGATTGAAAAACCAAAAAGGACAGAAAAGCAAGTCAAAAACGGTCCCAAATAATGCATCCTTCCGTGAAGTCTCAGAACAGAATACATGTGTCCATAAAATTTTAGAGCAAGATAAATCCGTCCATGAAAATTCAGCGCCAGATACAACCGTCCATGAAAATCCAGCGCCAGATACAACCGTCCATGAAAATTCAGCGCCAGATACAAGCGTCCATGAAAATCCGGCACAAACTCCAGCCGTCTGTAATAGTTCAAAGCAAAACAGCACTTTAAGAGCTACTTCAAACCAGGTGTTAAGTATAACTCTGGAAAACCAAAGCACCATGTATAGATTTCAAGTTGTTGAAGCAAACCGTAAGGAACTCTATGTCAATGGAAAATGTCCCTTTTGTAAATGTATTGTTGGAAGTACTAAGTGGGATGTACAAAATCACGTTTCTCAAAGCCACCCTTATAAATGTACAACGTGTAAAACTGTATTTGATAATGGAGTAAGTCTTAAGTAAATTAGGACACTGAACACTATCATAATTTGCAATAATTTCGTTCCTCGTTCTTCTTTTTGCAGAAAGACTTAACTCGGCATAGGTACACAATGCACACAGGTCAATTGCACGAGTGCTTCATTTGCGAAAGCTTTTTTATGTCCAAAAGAAATTACGATAACCACATGAACAGTCATAATCACAAACAAATGGAGTCTAAAACCAGAAAGATTATTGGCGCGGTAGTGGACGAGCTGCCAATCAACCTACCTCCCAGTCAACAGCAACCAGTTACTAACAAACTCGAAGAAGTTTTTAAAGTTAATCCCAATGTAAAGCATTTTAAATACGGTGTACCGATCATCGAAGGCACTAAGGAACAGCTTTCTAGCGCTATCCAACGTGCCGCTTCCGCTTCTTCAATTCACTCCTCTGATTCGTCGTTTTCATTATTGTCTGGAGGATCAGTTAATTTGAGTCCTTCAACACCTACTAATTTTCAACGCGAAGATTTTGCCACAATTTATGACCAAGAATGTGCTAGAAATGTTTCAATGAGAGTACCCACAATTCCGCAATTGATGGAGGAATTTGAACGCTTTGCTGAAAACACTACATCTTCAGCTGATGAAACTCAATCTTCAGCTCCTTCTGAAGTTCAGGGAACTCAAATAGCTGATGAAACTCAATCTGAAGTTCAGGAGACTCTAATAATTGATGAAACTCAATCTTCAACTCCTTCTGAAGTTCAGGAGACTCAAATAGCTGATGAAACTCAATCTTCACCTCCTTCTGAAGTTCAAGAGACTCAAATAGCTGATGAAACTCAATCTTCACCTCCTTCTGAAGTTCAGGAGACTCTAATAATTGATGAAACTCAATCTTCACCTCCTTATGCAGTTCATTGGACTGAAATAATTGATGAAACTAATACTTCAGCTCCTGAAGTTCAGAAGACTCAAATAATTGATGAAACTCAATCTTCAGCTCCTTCTGAAGTTCAGTGGACTCAAATACTTGATGAAACTCAATCCTCAGCTCCTTCTGAAGTTCAGTGGACTCAAATACTTGATGAAACTCAATCCTCAGCTCCTTCTGAAGTTCAGTGGACTCAAATACTTGATGAAACTCAATCTTCAGCTCCTTCTGAAGTTCAGGAGACTCAAATAGCTGATGAAACTCAATCTTCAGCTCCTTCTCAAGTTCAGGAGACTCAAATAATTGATGAAACTCAATCTTCAGCTCCTTATGCAGTTCAGAAGACTCAAATAATTGATGGAACTCAATCTTCAGCTCCTTCTGAAGTTCAGGGGACTCAAATAGCTGATGAAACTCAATCTTCTGTTTCGGCTGAAGTTCAGGAGACTCAATTAGCTGAAAATGTGAACTGGATCAACTTCACCTATTCAGGTATGTCGAATTCAATTGGTACTGAACAAAGTTGCTTTAGTTCCTCACAGCTCTCATTTACATCTGTAGCCAATCAAGATAAAACCGAATTACCTGGAGATAGTGAAAAAAATTACTTCATCGATGATTTCCTGGAAAGCGGAGTACTTAATTTTTCAGAGGAAGAGTTATTCAATTCCGTCAACAATCTGAACCAATTGATGAGAACTCCCGAGAAAAACGAAGCGTTATCATGCCGTACTCTTAATACGCCAACATTTGAAATGTCAGGGAGTTTTTCCTCTCCATAGAGAAACGTGACACTGTCTGTAATGCCGAAGAACTTACCAAAAGACTTAATTGGTCAGGTTTGAAGTTTTGATACCATTCTTTTTTATTTCATTTGTCTTAAAGTTTATATTAAAGATCTATCAAAATGTTAGGTCATTATTTTTGTTAATCTTAAAAATGTTTTTTAATAATGTATGACATAAAATTTTATCACAATTTGATACAAGACGTTTTGTCATTTTATGATATGTTATTTTAATCATACAATCTTTGAATTTTATTAATACAAAACCAGTATTGCATAGTTTTGAAAACATATTTCTTTATTAGTTCTAAAAACGTCGGAACAGATTTAAAATTGGCTTCCTATTAAAATATTTCCGTCCATTTTACTAGAGATTGCAAGTGATAGCCTATAGTTCCTTTTCATTTTAGAAACTTTCGATTTGATATATATCTGCCTTAAAAGGTTTTAAAGTTATATTAAATAATGGAAATTACCATATATTTAATCAGCTTTTCATTAACGGGCGGGTGAAGTGGCAAATCAAGTGATTTTTTATCGTTTCTTCTTCTAATTATAAGACCAGCGTGCGTAGCGAAACATCCAGGAGAAAACATCGAATGCTTTTAAAATTACCATTAGTTTGAAATTTCATGAATAATTTGAAATTAGCACCTCCGACCAATCGCGTAACGCCCTGCCTTTTTATTAACAAACTTCTCGTGGGACGCATGCTCCGTGTCGAATGAAATTTATCGCGAGATTCGATAAAATTTGCGCGCGATGTGACAATCGTGGCGCGAGACATGGAGCATGCGTGCCACGATAATTTTGTTAACAAAAAGGCAGGGCGTTACGCGATTGGTCGGAGGTGCTAATTTCAAATTATTCATGAAATTACAAACTAATGGTAATTTTAAAATCATTCGATGTTTTCTCCTGGATGTTTCACTATGCAGATTGGTCTTGTAATTAGAAGAAGAATCGATAAAAAAAAAGTCCCTTGATTTTCCACTTCACCCTCCCTTTAAAGATGTTTGTTTCGAACCAGTGTCGAAATTAAAAATTTTAGATTTAATTAGTAATTACATATAAGAAAGATAACAGTGTTTTAACACTTTATGATATAAAAAAAAATGTTGAACACTGGTAGGTTTATTAATCGTTAATCAGTATGCACCAGCCAGGTGTGCGTAAAAAAAAACATTGAACACCCGGTAAAAGTTGTTAAGTTCTCCAGAGTTGATTTAATAAATTTGGTAATTTTTTTTTTGAACTTGTATCGTTTTTCTTTAACATTTCATTACTCCATTTAAAAATGTTCAAAGAGTTGCTTGAAAATTTAAAAAAGAAAATTGTTGTAATAGCGAAACTCTTAAATTGCCTGTAACCATTCTCATGCATGGAAACATTCATTTATAATGTTCCTTCTTTGTTACTTATTAATAAATGTCCCTTGAAATACCAGTATTTTGAGCAAATAACGACCCTGCGTATAACTTTCATATCGAACACTTTATATAAGAACCCTTTGAAAAACAGAATGTTACAATTTCAATAAAGAGTATTGAAATTTGAAAATGTTTCCATGTTAAAAAAATTTTATATCTTTTTTACCTATTAAAGTGTATTGAAATTTTTTTTTCCTCTTTTTTGCTTATAATTTTTTATACTTACATTTTTCTGTACAAATTGTGAGAAGTAATAAAACAATTTGCCAAAACAACAATTTTTCATTATGCCGTTCCTTCCAGACGCTAGGGAGAATACCCCAATGGTGGTCTCGCCCCTGTGTGATAGTTAACTTAGTTTCTCTGTTTGTAATAAACGAATTTGTCTATATAGCCTAGTCTTTACGTTTCAGCGCTTTTAAATTCGCGCCAAGTGCCTGACTTGTCACGTGACTAAGTTATTTTCTTATATTTTTTAAGAAACCGAAGCTAAAACCTGTTGCTGCACCCAAGACGGGTGGTGGATTTTTTTTATTATTTTTCTTGAGACAGCCGAGCGGCTGAAACAACTGGATTCTCGAAAAACATTTTCAGTTGATTCTATACGGTAACCGCGTGAGTGGCGTTGGAATTTCTTCCTGGTGTTGAACGTTAGTACTGTTCATAATTAGTTCTTTCGCTGTTAATCAAGGATTATCAAAATAGTGGTGTGTAATAAGCGATATTAAGAAGTTAAAATTGTCTCATGGTGGATACAATTTGTGGAATTTAAGTGTTTGGGGAAACTTGAAAATTCTGGTTGAATTCGTATCCAGTTTGGAGGCTGGTAAGTACGCCTAAAACCTTTTTACGAGTAGTTTATGGTGTTGCGTAGTAACGCGACAGACAGGGTATGAAAGATTTTTGTACTTTTATAGAGTTGACATAGGGTAGGGAAAACATGGGAAAGTCAGGGAGTTTAAAAAAAGTGTTAGGGAAATTTAAGAATTAAGTTGGGGAGTTGGATAATAGTATATTGGGGAAAAATATAGCGTTTTAATGTGTTTTAAAAAAATAGCCTGACCGGTTGATTTACAAAAATAATATTGGTGTATAAGATATTGTTGACATTGTCAACTTTTGGCCTCCATAAAAGGTCCGGGTAAAGCGCGGGAAATAGTGAGAACCTGTAGTAGTCGGTAGGGAATTTGATTCTGAATATAAATTTGTTGCAGCCCTTTAAATTATGACGGTTATGTTTTAACAGCGAATTTATAGATTATTTTACTTCATAAATCGCTTAAAAGTTTGAAGAAATCAAATAAAAATCCGAGTAAATAATTTTTTGTAATTAATAATTAAGCGCCGAAACTTTAGGCGGTTTAGAAACCCTACTTTCTAAAGCTTTTAAACCTTACAAAACAAAGTTTTTAATCAGTTTACAATTCCAAGTGTAACTCTTCATTATAAAAGTATATACCTAAAAATTGGTTTCTAAAGCGATACTTGAATGATTTACAATGACCTAAGAAATTTCTAATCCTATTTAATTATTTTTGAAGATAAATTTGGGCATTATTTTATGATATGAATAATTCAAGTGCCATGAAAATATTAGTGTAACATAACCATAAGTTTAAATTAGTAACCAAACACCACGAAATAGTTTCGTCATTAGAATTTTATTGAAATAAATAGGCATTTTGTGATAAACAATTCTCCATTTCGTTGTTCAAGCACGTACCTGTTATTATTTTCAATATTTGAAGTAATTGTAAATATTCTATAAGTTTGACACTGGTAACGGGGAGCTTGTTTGGATAGTGACGTAATTGAAACGTCATAGATTCTCGTGAGTTGACGCGCTTTCAAAGTCAAATGCCTAATAAAGACAAAAATATTTTCAAAGAGGTCGTTTTTATACAAACTATCGTAATTATGGAATTTTATACAGATGTAAATTTAACATTTTGACAACCGGTATCCAAAGTCCACTAATTCAATTGAGTTATTAACCAGATGTGTTCTAACTTATTGGAGTTCTTGATTTGGTTATCTGTAACCTGAGCTGTAACTAAATACGTGCTATTTCTGTAACTGAATAGGCCTTCAATATGAGTCTAGATTTGAACTGTTTTAAAATATAAAATCTAAAGTGATTTAATATTAAACGTTAATTGTTAGGCCTATAAGAATAGGTTGCCCTTGATTTTTATGCATGGGGAAAGAAGCACATGCCGGCTAATACACCAACAAGTATTTTGAAACATGCTTAAATGTGTTTTGAAGAATATAAATATGAAAATTCCTTAAGCTTTTATTTTAACTTTTTGAATTCCGTTCGCTTTAACAATTAATAGATTATTGTCGCATTTTTAGTGAATGCTGTCGGACGTGAGGAAAGCAGGGTTTTATATACAGCGTGTATTTGATAAGTATGCCATAAATGAAAGGGTGTGCTCTTCGTGTCAAATTACGTCGAAAGTTTAAAAAAATATTGAAGGTCTGATACTATTTTTTGTCCATATCTCCGTAACATAAGTTTAGAAGATATGTTCCATATTGAGCTCATCATTAAGTGACATCGGTGAAAGGTTGTAGATTCTCATAAAGTGACGCCTGATGAGGCGCTGTCAAAGGCTTAGGACAGACTAAATAATAAGATGGACTGCAAAACCGCGAGTAGTCAATTCTCAATATACCCCTTAATTTGGTGGACTTTGCTTAAACGCCATGCATAGTAACCACGTATACTTAATGTCAGTGAAATTGATTGAAACCTACGATATTTGTTTTACGTTTCCGGCCGCCATTTTTGAAGATGGCCACGGATTGGAAAACTTATACCTAGTACTTAATAGTCATGTCCTTTCAAACTAGTTTTAACTTTATTGATAAAGCAGTTTTGCAACCGGCCTTGTTTATCAATCAATCAGTCAGTCAGTCGGGACTTTTTAACGTTGACATTGATTATTTTGATTTTGTTATTGTTTTTGTCGTTAATGGCAAAATTACCTAAAAGTTGTCTACAAAATACGGAAGTAAGGGACACAAAAGAAGGCGTCAGTGTGACGTCGTCGTTACAAAGAACTAGCTAGCCTCAATCTAATTCTTATGACGTTACAGCGAAGCACTTGAAATAATCCCACCGCCTTCCTTTGTAGCCCAAAGCTCTTATCACGTTGAAGACTTTGATATGGTTTCGCCCTTGGTTTCATTTGAAGATTTCCAACAGGTAGTTGCAAACCCCTATGGGTAGGCTTTACCTTGAACGAAATATTGAAAACGAGCTTTGTAGTTTGATCAAATCAGGCAATAATTCTGAGTAGAAAAGTTTTAATATTAATGAGCCATTTGATAAAGTCTTGGTCTTATCAACATTCATTTATTCAGTTTTTTATCCAGTGAAAGGTACTGTTAATAACAGGATTGCAAAATAATTATCTAAATTGTAAAGTCACTGACTCATCGACGTTTATTAGTTCCGTTATTTTAAGTGAGTAAACAAGGATCCTTATTTTAATCTCGTTTCGTTAAATACGTATCTCCTTGATAGTCATCATTCTGAATTGTTCATTGACCTTTGGCACGAAACTTCCATATTGTTCAAAGTTTTCGTAAATTTCATAAGTAGAATTTAATATAAGATTTCAAATTATGATTCTTAAAATTGTTGGGCACCTTCGTAGCTTGTTTTCCCATGGGTATGCTATCTGTATCGTGGGAAGAAACCTTCGTTTAGGAATGGAAAGTGTCATACTTAATATTCTTATGTTACTAATTAAATCTAATAATGGATAGGAAAAACTAGGTAGCTAACGATGGAAAAACCCACCATGTGCAAATAAAATTATTCTTAACTGTTTGGAAGGAGTAAGTTGGAACCATAGCTGAACATCATTTCTTTATTTAAAACCGTTGCGTGAATGATAAATCAACTCAGCTGCTGTTCTGTGTTGAAGCAGTCGGGCGCAACATTGTCATTGTTGGTTACCAACCGTCCAAAATCGTTTTAGAGTTCCGTTGGTTTTAATGGCAGGTGCGTACCGTAAAATCTCGCGTGTAGTAATGGCTGATAAATATGAATTATGGATATAAAATTTTTGGGAGTGTTGAGAATTTTACTCATTTGTAAAATATGTTTTAAAAAAGTTAAAGTTTTAAAAGATGGTTTTCTTCTTGTTATTTTGTCGAGATCCATACAACTGTATAATCAAGAAGTGATTTCTAGTTAATTAGGGAGAAGGTATAACTTCGCCACATTTCCAGCTTTATCTCCAGTCCAAACGTATATCCAGAGTTAATCCCCGCCTCTAAATTACAACCAGCATCTCATTGGTTCTTGAAAACTCACGTCAGCGCGACGCCAATGACGAAAAATACGTATTTTCCGACTGAGGAGAGGCGAAATAGCCCAGCCTCCTTTTACGCCCCCCTTGTATTTTGAAAGGGGGACTGGGACTATGGTGCGCCAATACTTAGGCATCTTCTACCTTCTCCTAATAAACTGGATATCACTTCTTGGTACAATTAAATTGGAATTCTGAGGTGTAACGTTACATGTACAGTAAAATGATTAAATACTTACAGGAAAAGATAATTTTCAAAATTCACAAAGTTATAAAGCCCATTTGTTTATATAGCAAAACCAGGGTACAAAATTATTATTAATGAATCTGTTTTACTTCAAATACATTTCTAGTCGCCATTTTACAAGATGGCTCCTGATTCGATTAATCATTCTTAAGATGTACCTATAACTGAAGGGTCAATGCAAAATTTCATCTTTTAGGTAAAGTTCTTTAGGCTGGATATGAATAAACAGTCATGACTTTACACTAGGTGATGACATTACTATACTCAAAAGTATATAGAATAAAAACAAAAAGTACACATCGTTGAAACTTGCTCGCACCGTGTAATATGATAAGCCCTCTTTTATCCCAGAATAGTGTCACCCCCCCTTCTGCGTATAGTTACCTTCCCGGCCGTGGCACAGGGAACAAGCCATGAATAAATTCATAAAGTAGTACCAAAAATTAACGTTTGGATCGCCAGCATCATGTACTACTTTCACTAAACGTTTGACTTCAAGAAGCTCTCCCCCATTGGTTAGTTCCTGTAGGCTTCTTAGTTTACATGTAGTCCAGGGAATTGTTAGTGAAGTGTACTTTTTATTTTATATCTATACATTTTTGCTATACCTTTCTGTTAGTGCACTTAGTATAATAAGGTGAAATTATATGACTTTGCTTAATAAAGGTTAGTTAATTGAATTTTATATGTTGAAATGGTTTTAACTCTTGAAGTTGCCTTCGGCTCGTTAAGAAACCATCTTCTTAGGGAGTGCGTTCCATTGTTGATTAAGATGAAATTCCATAAACAGTTACGAAATAAAATTTTAAATGGAACGTTGAAATAAGGACTTTTTTTTTCGTCAAGTAATTCAGTTATAGGTTACCCTCCCACAAGAAATACACTTTTTCCTCTTTAGCTTTCAACTCAGGATATTTGAAACTTCACCCACTTACTGATTAAACGTGTAGGAAGACTGGATGAGGTTAACCTTGTAATAATACATACGCGTATTTATACGTATATCCTAGAGGTAGAAACTCATTTGTAAGCAAAAATTAAGGTTATTGCCGGGATAGCCTTGTCAATATTCATTGTAAAGCTAGCGCCACGTATTTGCCAATACCGAATGTTCGCTTTTTGTCGAAGAATTCGTTGTGGTACTCGCCCGCCCTGGGAAAGTCCCAGCTTTAAAGAGATTGTCGAAGAAAATGTTACTTCAAATTAAAGTTAATTCTTTAGGACCCTTAACTTACAATCTTCTTTGCCATATGTAATATACGTCACTGCACAAAATGTTGTAATCCGAAATATCTTAACTAAGGTTCCAACGAATACTTTAAAACAAGATGGCCTGGTTCCAGATAACTGAAAAACCATAATAGATATCAGAAGGGGATAATAGAAGAGAAGTATTATATACTTCTGTAGATATTGACTGTTTCTGTCTCAACAGGGCTTGTAACTACGAAATATTTGAAAATTATCAATTGGTTGGCAGAAATCGTGGTTTACTCGAAAATACTTATTGATTATTACACAAGTTTATAAGATGTGTTCCAAAAGTATGAGACTTACTGAGAGCTAGTTCAAGAACGACGCCAGAATTTACTACACTCGGTTTTGGGGTCTATCTTCCTATTTAGTCTTTGATAGCTCCTCACCAGGCGTCTATTTAAGAGAATCTATGACGTTTCACCTACGTCACTTCATTACAGGCTCTCAGTAACTAGTGACAAACTTATGGAACGTATCTTATGAACTTATGTTATTATAATATTTTATTGAACGTCGTACATATTTTTATGTTGTGGCTTAACTAAATGGTATTTCAGTTGGTCCTCTTCACGAATTAAACAGAAACATTTTGGTGAATTATGTGGGTTTTACGAACAATTTATGACAACGCCTGCAGTGATTGCGAATAAACAGGAAAATTTGTTGGGCAACCACACAAATATATACGAACAGCATAAGTTCGTAACATATGATAGTCTAATTCTTCCCACAAAATCTGCCTAGATACGTCGAGAAAATGGCTTCATAATGGTTCCTAATTATATTGCCTGTCTGATTTAATGGCACCAGAGAATAACGGAAGGAAAATGGTAGATTTAACATTCTTTCACTAGATATGGCCCGCTGGCCTTAAAGGGGCTAACCGGCGCTGTTGGGGTGAAGTCCGCCCTTAGTTCAGGGGAAAAACACCCAGCTCTTTGGCCATAAGGAATGGCGCCACCGTCGCGGTGGGCGGGTAAGCAATATGCTAACCAACAGTTTGACCCCCCCTTCACCCCAACAGCTCCGGCCAGCCCCTTTAAGCGGCCCCTGGGCATTAGGATGTGGCCCGCTACCTCAAATCCCAATACTCAAATATCGTGAATAAATTGTCTATATATTGAATGCTTAGGTTAAGGTAACTGCTACCCGTTGAACAAAAAAACTCGAAATTATTAGAGCATCTTACTTTAAAAAATATGTAAGATTCAATATTGAATTTGGTCTTCAAATGCAAAATCGACCGGATGCTTAAAAAATGTATTTCTATTTTTATGTTCTGCTCAATTTTAACCTCAGAACTTTCTTGTTTATTTGATTTTGAGTCATAAGTCAGGTTATGTAAATTTTTCGTCGTTGTCGAAAAGAAAACTCGCATGGAGAACTTGGCTCTTTTACATTTGATATTTAAATTGAAACTTTTTTGTGTAGAATTAATTGGATATCCTTCAGTTATATAGTCCATTTCTTAAAATTTTACTATCGAACATTTTTGGGGTACAATTAATCTAAAAATAAGCTTAAAGTTTTTATAACGTTTTGTGATGTTTTTTGAGGATTTTATCCAGAATTAATAGTGAAAGAATATGTCGGTTAACTAAATAGCTATAGAGAAAATGTAGCAAGACAAAAGGAAAGTTAGTCTTTGACAAGAATTAATAGTTTTTGGCTTATGAGTGATTACTCTTATTGGTTTAAATGTACCTGCTTATATTTTAACATATGAGCCACTAGAATATTATGCGTCACAGGAGGAACTAAAATAAGGAGTAACTAATTTAAATTTGGTACTATTCGGAAGCGGTAACTGATAACTCGCAGACTTCTAAAATTATTTTCTCTCTGACCTCAAATAATCAAATTCAATCTGCATATTACTCCCACTATACAGGGTGGGAAGGTTTGCCGGTGACCAATCTAGACAACTTTACTGAAGCGTTGGTGTTATGCGGAGATAAACTTAGGTGGATTTACAGGTGCTAGTAGAGAAATTAAATGGGTTATCGCAACTTAACAAACCGAAGTCATTGGTCACCGGACTCGCACAGCGTGTGTTTGTAACCCATAGCTTCACGAGGTACATTAAAGGATTATGAATTAGAGGTATTAAGACAACTCATTAAATTTCTTTGATACCGCCTGTAAATCACCTACACGCTATCTGTATGTAAAATTAACGCCTTTGGAGAAGTATCTAGACTGGTTTCCATTTTACATACAGGGTGTTTCTGATAAATATGTCATAAAATAAAGGGTGTATTATTTGTGTCAAACTCGGTGAAAAGTGCACTCAAAGAACATGGAGCCTAAAACAATTAGTTTAGGAGGTTCGGGTCCCAAACATTGGCCGCTAAAAATTTCAATAGCCTCCTATCGAAGAACGTTAATTAGTCTTAATCAAGCAGAAGTGTACTTTTAAAGGTAGTTCAAAGTGTAATAGCGCAAGAGTGGACATATTGAACGTTATCTCCAAATAACGATGTTAACTAGATACGAATAAAAGAAACATTAACTGGAAACTAATTTGCTATTACTCTTTGAACTACTTTTATAATACCAGCTTAGGCACACTTCTACCTTTAAAAGTGCAATTCTGCAAGGTAAAAGCTCATTAATGTTCTTAGATTGGAGTATATTGAAATGTCCAAACAAGATGGGCAAGGCTGTTTTACTCCACGTATAGAACCCGTACCTACTTAACTAAATGTTTTAGGCACATGTTCTTTAACACTTTCCCACAGCCTAACCCAAAGAAGACATAATTATCAGAAATACCGTGTATATGGCTACTTGTTTAAACTATTCTTGACGGTGTTTTATGATTTTTATTACATATACTGTAATTCAATCAAACATAATTTAAAAATTATAAGGGTATAGATAAAATTATAGTTTATGTAAGTACAAATCTATTATCTAATTGTAATTTAAAAATTTGTGATGAAATATGTGTCTGCTTTAGAATTAAAGATTCGCTCATGTTCCTATCCATGATATTTTACTACTGTCCATACTGCAAAATTACCCACAACAGTTGAATGTTGAACTTATTACGTTCACGGAGTTGTCGATTTTTAACCGATCTCTAAAATGATTGAATTTAAGTAATTTAGATAATGGAGAGATAATTCCGAACACTAATCTAACCATATTTTTTGACCAGTTTTCATTCAGTAACTGAACTAATTTTCAAACTAAAGTTTTGTTTTGTTTAAGTCTCACAAATCACAATTAATTAAGTTAATTCCAACCCTGTTGAAATCGGAAGTAGTCCCTGTTTTTTGGGAGTAGACTGACTTCTCGATCTTATAAAATAAATGAAATGGTTGACATTACAAAAAAAAGCGTGGCGAATTTACCAGTGCAAAACATTTGGTAGTCTAGGGAGCGTGCGAGGTATTTTTTCTCCTTAAAATCTTTCGGTTGTTGACCTTTCAAGTTTACAAGAGGGTTTTGTGATCCCCGATCATTCGAGTAGAAAAATATAGAATGAACATTTTTTTCTAGTGTTTTGTGGCACTCCGCAATTTTTGTTTATGTCAACTAAAATTTTTTGAAATTCATATTGTAATATGATGGAAAGACACTTTAAAATAACAAAAAGACTAGTAAAATTGCATGTCAAACGAAGTATCTTTCTTTTTGTATGTACCGCGGAGGTCTGATTTCCACAGTAGTCTTATTTTTCCCTGATTGGTATCTAAAGGAAAAGGTCAGGTGACATAACATTACACCTTAAAAGAACTCCCTTTTTCTAAATATAAAAGAAAAGATATTAAAATTAAAATAAGTGATTTCTTATTACAAAATAATAAAAGATAATTTTTTCCCTTTCATATTTAGAAAAAGGGCGTTCTTTTAAAGCGTAATGTTATGTTAACTGAACTTTTCCTTTAAGCTTTCAGCATGCCCCGGATGTTTTTAGAAACTCGAAACCTGGAAACGTTCCCTGTCAATATAGACACTGTACGCTAAATAGTCACTGGGAACGCTCAAATGAGATATCAGCGTTTTGCTTTTTGTTCAAAAACTTTCATACTCCGTAAAACAAAGCTTAATTATTTGTTAATCATTGAAGCTGACATGTTACGGGGCTAAATTACGACGTTCTTTAAATGCTTAACGGCCATCTATTTCTAAAAACCTACCCCTAGTGTTATACTGATATCAACCGCTCAGTTTGTTCATATTCGATTACAAATTGTAACTGTGCATGAAGGACAAGTATACAATCAAATCACTTTCTGAAATAATATGATTCCCACTCCATACTTAATCATCCTTAATAATACGATTTATGTTATATGTTATATGTTATATGTTTATCCTTGACTATAACCCGCGCATGCGCTAAAGTATGCTTACGAAGTGATATTTTCTGGCACTTAGGCGCTGGTGTAAAGGAATGAAGCAGTAGACGTTACACTAAAGACCTACTGATGGATACTTAAAGGGAATTATTCGTTTATGTTACTGCATTTAAAATCTATTCTTTCCATCAGCCAAAGGTTAGTGTTACGATAAAAATGTTACTCCGTTTCCCATGGCTTCCGACAAATTCAGAAAATTGCTAGACAACCTTTAGGCCTATAATGGAACCACAATGTAGCGCTAAATATAGGCCATTCGCTTCGCAAACCGTGCGAAAACTAGACTCGAGGTCTATTAACCTTGACAATGAATGCAGCTACCGAGCATAATTTCTAACTTGATTTATTGATTTTTTTTCTCATTATTATTTCATAGGTCTTAATATAGACCCAATCTATGTTTTTGCCAAGTACCGAAACTGGTACAATATTTCCGTAACCATTTAGGGGGTGTTGAAAAACTAGGCGTGTGGAGGTTCTTTTATTTTTCTGCGCCCACTCGATCTTCCCAAAATGAGAATCTTTTGAGATCATCACTGGTTTCGCCTTGTTTAGTCTTCAGTATTTCCTTAAAACGTTTTTCGAAAACAAATTAAAAGAAAAATATAATTACTAAAAAAAACTCCTACCACGGTAGTTCTATTTTTTCACATTTTCAAAAATATATTGAAATATTGATCCATGATTCAGGTATAATTATTTTTTCAAAATTAAAATGAGTACTGCTACTATTTGTCAACCTTGATTGCTTCAAATTGTTATTTGCTGAGTTTGGGTTTCGATCCTCATCTGATCTCTCCTCCGCTTAAATCGATCTTAAGCCTAATTTGTCCAATAATTAGTGAGCGGAACATCCGGGATGTGGATCTAAAGAATTTAAATGTGGCTTCAGAATTACCTGTCCAGTCATAAGGAAAACACCTGACTCAATTTTACCCCGACTTTCGAAAATGGTATATCCAGTTTGCTACCACGAACTTTGTCGTAATGTCACACTCTCCTATCTCTTATCTCGGTTTTGGCGACCATATTGGATGTCGTCAGCTCAGACCATACAATTTAGACTAGTAATGTTGACGTCACGTCCCCGTAGCTCCTTCCCTCTCAGTACCACTCTATACGACCAGGTTCGTAACAATATTTAAAACATTACATGCCCACTAAACGCTACTATGAATTATCTACAGCCATTTTTGTTACTTTCAACACGCCGCGTTATAAGATACGTGCCTAATGTAACTAATACCATGACGTCTCAACCGTGGTCGGCGAGTGACCTGATACCACCAGTCCATGACAATCTTTTTCTAATTTTTTCACGTTTATTTCAGCGTTTACGCGAAATTCGTGCGGCTAACACAAATAAAGCGTTACTATCAGACGGGCAGACTGACAGACATAATTGCTTGTCTCTTCTTAAAATGATATTTTCTTTTTATTAAAACACATTTACGTTAAGAAATTTCTAAAAGATCCCCACCTTAATTCCAAGGGCGTGACGTCACATCCCTTTACATTAATAAAACGTCAAAAAAGTAAAAAATATCTTTTGGTTTTCGCATGGCTTATTATATTGAATGAGAAGGCAGTCATTGCTGACGAATATTTTCTATAGAAAAATTCCTATTCACAAAAAAATACATCGGTTCATTCTTGTAACTATTTATTCCTTGACTTTTATTACATGATTATTTTTAAAAATATATATTTTTGGTTTTTATTATATTTAAGAAATAAAAAGTTGCCCGTTTATTTATTTACTTATTTATTTTATAATATTTCTAATCTATTAACATGTTCATTAAAAATATGTTTATGTATGTTTGTTTTCATAAAGGAAATAATCCACGTGCTATAAATATTATCACAGAAGTGTTCTTGCGGTTGAATACGGTTCAGTTTATTTTTAAGGGTTATTCTGAAATTGTGATGAGCTGCTAAATACTAGTGTACAGGCGCACTTGACAATGTTACTAATAGTTTTCTGTTAAACGAAGCTGTATCGACATCTGTCATGACACTGGTAAAGTATTGAATAGAAGAGAGACGAGAAATGTTAAGTAAAATCGTAAGTTCATAAGATATGTTCCAAAAGTTTCTCACTGGTTACTGAGAGCTTGTCACGAAGTGACGTAGGTGAAACGTCATAGATTCTTGTAAAGCCATGCCTTATGAGGCGCTGTCAAAAGCTTAATACAGACTATATAGCAAGATGGACTGCAAAATTAACCAAGTGTAGTATGCAATTCTCGCTTGTCGTTCTCGAACTAGCTCTCAGTAAGCCCCTAGAGTTACGAAGCATATCTATGTAGTGTCATAGTTATGGGGTGTCTCATGAACTTATGGTAATATTAATAGGTACTTGATTATGCATTAAAACTCAAGAGGTTTTAATGAAATTTTGGATTCAATATAAATAGAAAATGATCGAAAGGCTCTTTGGACCCTTTTTTAAGAAACTGAAAATTTGAGATGGTAGTTCATCTTATAAAAGCCTAAAAGGTCTTCAGTTACTGTCGGAAAAGGTTGTCGAGGTCTCGAGGTTTAGGCATTGATAAGTATGCGTGCGACCCATCTTTCTCAATTTAAGCTGAAAGTGGTGGTACATGATTAGCCAAAAATTGAACGACGTCACAAAATCTGCCATCTCTCAAAGTACCAGCTCGATAGTGCTAGCGGATTTTTTCTTAACCAGCTCCTGCCAAATTGGTTTTTCGTGTAACCAATCGCCAACAGACACCCCCACATACGCCCAAGGTCACCCAAAACACCTAGTTAATTAGTCTCTATTATGAAAAGCGTTGTTGGGTTAATAGTGGGTGCCATCTATAAGTGATGTCAGTTTAAAACAGGGTTTAGTTTTGCTTATACGCTTTTGAGGTGTATGAATTTTGTTAAACTTAAATTTATCATGTATCTAGGCGATGAAACTAAGTGTTAAGGGTGATGATCTTGGTAACGTGAAGTGACCCTATTTTGATTTCCCGAGATGTTACAACCGAAGAACGTTCTCATTTTATCAAGTGCGCCTGAACACTAGTATTTGAGCTCTTATGATTAGGTTTTGCATCGTGACATTTTTTTTATTATTAAGATATTTGGTTATTGGTTTGCTGAATTTATTTCGTGGACGGACAAACCTTATTTTTTGGTCAATTTAATATCACTTGTGAAAAATTTTGGGATGGACTCTGAATAGCAATGAAAACTTGCTTATCGTTAAATTTCCCATTTCATTGTTCACTTTTCACCAACAATAAATAATCTAGTCTATCATCTAAGAAACCATTTTTCGTTTAATTGCTTTGCATGAAAAATATTTCTTTATGAGAACAATTGAAGATGCTAAATAGTTTTTCTAATTACTGTACTAACCTTGTGATTAAAACGCCAAAAAAATTAATGTAGATAAAATTATCCTTTGAATTGCAGTTTGTAGGTATGCGTAGGTTCGAACCTGTATTTCATATTTTAGTATCAGAGGCAAGGTAGTCAATTTCCGTGTTGAAATCGTTTGTCATTACGGGAGGCACCTTATTTAGTTAGTTCTTTGAAAATTATGCTTTTAATCTACATACGTTCCATTTAAATGGCGTTTAACTCATCACAGATTACATTTATGGTGCCATTAACAGTCATTCTTCAGCTTAAGGTGTCCCTCTGTTTAAGTTTTCAAATTTGGTATTGCATAATGATTTAGTTTTAGACCCAACTGAAGTTTTTCTACATCTACGTCGGAGTTTACACCAGACACGTTGAAACCCTTTTCAACGGTTTTGGAAAGGTCAAAATGTTTCAAATAATAAAATTATTATTTGAAATATGTATTAGACATTTGCAAAAAACCTTCCAGAACGGTTTCAAAGTGCCTAGAGTAATGAATGTAAACGTGGTTGTTTCCATAGGGTTTAGGATTAAAAATAATAGTCTAACATTAAATTTTCATTATTCGTTCTACTTCTAGTTATTAGCGCGATGGATTAGGTTGGTATTTTTTACACTGCATTATGTGCTCTAGATAACATTCTCTGAATCCTTTCGTCGTTGTGGAATATAGTTGCCTTTAAAACGCTAATTTTGTCTAGTTGATCGGTGACTGTTAGTTCTAACTCTTCTAGTTGCCTCCCCAACGGATCAAGAATGGATTCCGTCACACTCTCCTCCCGTTTTAAAGCGACTAGATTTTGTTGGTGTTCTTCGTGCCATGTTCGTAGTTCTTGATTCATGGCGTCAATGTCTTCTTGCAAATAATCGAGCATTTTCCCCAAAGGGTTAGCGCTACGGCTAACTGTCTGGATGAACTGTCTTAATTGCTCCAGTTCCTTGCCACTAGTTTCCCTATCCTTTCTTTTTCCCGCGTCGTTCATTTGTGATTTGTCGATTTCCGTCTTTTTCTTTTGACTTCCGCCTTCCAAATCCTTCTTCGTGACTAGCATCTGCTTGACTAGACTCCCTTTTTGTTCTTCCTCGCTGATGTTCTCGCTAATTGACTTAGGAACAGTGGTTGCCGTGATTTCGGCTATCAAGTCGTTACTGTCAACATTGTCTTCTACAACGAATCCTTCGTCTTCGTCATCATTTCCGTCATCTAGGATGACGCTCGCAACTACCCTAGCGCTAGGAGCTCGAGTCTCTTCAAGTGTCACGATATTTTTGTTTAGCACCCTGGGCGGTGCTGGACGGGCTGTTGTTGGTCTGGCTGTTATTGGCCTTGAAGTCATTGGTCGTGCCGTGGTTGGTCTTGTTGTTGTTGGACGGACTGATCTGGGTGGTGAAGCGACTTTCGGGCTTTCCTTGGGCTCCGGTTGAGGAACTGACGCAACTGACGGTGTCCTCCTTGCTGAAGAGTCTCTGGTCGGGCGGGCCGTTGATTTACGACTAGAAGCCGAGGGTCTGCTACTTGTTGGCGGTCTTTCTAATTCTTTTTCGGAAACTACAGGCTCATGAATTTTTGGTTGCGTATCTGCAACCTTCTCGGGGCTCGCCGGTACTGGCACCGGTATTGGTTCGGAAAGTACTTCGTTCTTTGGACTTTGATGAGGGGGTGGGTCTTCGATGACAGGCTCGGGTTCTTTAATGCCATTTTCTTCCGTGAAACCTTCTAGCTTTTCTTCACTTTCTACTGGAATAGGTACTTCCTTTACTTCGGTTTTGCTCTTGGTTACTTTCACTTCCTTATCCGCTTTTGACTTTGCGTTCTTGTTTGAGGAACTTTCCTTAGATTTTTGTTGATTGTTGGACGTTTTTATTTCCTTTTTAGACGGTTTTTCCCCAGCCAGAACCCTTTTTACGGCTTGCGAAGTGTCCTTCTTACTTAGAACGCCTTTCGCTAAGGCTTGTAAGAATTGGTTAGTTTTTTCCGGTTCGTGTCCGGCCACGATTTTTGTCGGTTTTGCCGTTAAAATCTCTCCCGTTACCATAGACGTGACGTCTAAAGCCTTTTGCAAAAAAGCGATTTTACTTTCCTTGTCTTTGACGTTTTCCGAGACCATTTCTGTATCGTTATAGAGACCTTTCATGAAACCAGTTTTTCTAATCACTTCCGTAATAATATCATGTAGAAATCTGAAAGGGGGCTTGTGTAGCAATTTCTCACTTAACGGAGGTTTTTTGATAACTGTCCCTAATGTCTCTTGCGTTTTGCGTATCACCTCGATTTGAACGGCCGCCGCCATGTCGGTTCTTGGTAAGGCTTAGACTGTTTAGATCTGACTGGCTTACCCCGCTTATCTAGCTCTTTATATCGATTGAACGTACATTTACTTCGTCCCGGTACCTTTATGCGTGAAGCCTTTGCGATACTACAGAAAATCAACTATACTGATAAGAAGAATCTGTTGATATGCTAAGACTCAATTTACCTTTCATATTAAAGTTATTGAGCTTCACTCGGTACGCGGAAACATTTCCAAGTCGCAGAGATTTCCAAAAATATTCCTTGCCCTGGAGTGCTGCGGAGACTGTACAAGAACTAGTTTAGTATAGCTGCATAGTAGCCAGCGCGCTAATGTATTGAACGTGAAAGTGGATGCGGAGAGAGGAATAGAAACCTCGAGCCTCGAGGTACGATCAAGTCCAGGAGAGGAAGCGAATGAGAAACTATGGTGAACCTATTAGATCCCGAAACTAATTAACTAGATTCCATTCTATTCGCCTTCCCAACGTGGTTGAACGTAGACTAGCGGCTGAGATCCACGAATATAATTGCGTAATATGTTTTGCGTCCTATTGGTTGCTATGATACATGTGACGATTTGTCGCCTTTTTTAAAACTGTCTGTAGTACGTGTACAGGGAATTTCAAAAAATCGAGAAAGAAGATATGGGATGTATGTGAAACGGGGATGGAATTTCTTTTTAGTTTTCGGACTTAATGCCATTGAGTGTTTCTAACTTACTTTCTAGATTGTTTGTTATTCCGTATTTAATATCTGGATATAATTTTTGCAAATAATTGACACCGAGTTTTGAGTCTACATTCAAGTAACTATATAAGTCCTGACTGACTTATAATTAAAGCCCAGTTCAAACCGCTTCACCTAGGAAGCTGAAGTTATGCAGAGACCTTGCTCTTAAGTAGTAGGTAAATCTTAAAACAAGATGGTCTAGCCTATAATTAAGCCACATCGTTTACTTACTCTTGCTATCCCTACTACAATAAATATATATAGTGAAATATCCCCTAATATACCGGTCAGAGGGAATAATTTTTCAATGGCTGCTTGGCAACGTGAATCACATGTTGCCAAATTTGTTCTAGGTGAATTGAGGGAAATGGAAGAGGATATCTTAGAGTATTTCACTGTTTGACTCTATAGCACTTATTACTCACTTTCAGTATAGAATGATCTTGAAGGTTTACAAATTTTAAACTTTGCTTTATGCAAAAGTCAAAACATTTTTTGGGAAGATTGTCAAAACAAACGCCAAATAAATATTATTAATGGTTAGAAGTATTAATGCAATCGTTTGAAACTTTTAACTCTTTCCGTAGGTTCTCCACAATTTGGTTATGTCTCGAATATTACTTTTTGCCATATCTGTTGTCCTTCATTCTACGTATTTAACGCAAACCAATGCTCAAATAAGGTAAACTATATAAAGGGAGCCTTAAATGGAAAGAACTACGCAAAATATTTTCTAATCGATATAGATTGAAAAAAAACCATATCAATTTTCAAATTTTGAAAAGTTTACATTATAAGTCAACTTTCATATCTAGCCACGTGACCTTCTTCAGACGGTGATTTTCATTTCACAGAATCGTGCTGTAACTGATTAAATTTAATTAAAATAAAAATATCCGCATTGTTTACCTAAAATCGTCGTTAAGGTTATCACGCAAACTTTTGAAACTTTGAAAAACTGATAATTTTTGGCGAGTTTCTTTAACGATTTTTATGTTATTTTATTAGTCTAAATCGATTGAAAAAATTGTCAGGCAATTTCATTCTGCCATTAAAATTTCCGATTTTTTTCTGACGAAAATGTTATGTTTCCAGTTTTGAGTCTGTAGAGTCTTCAGTATCGAGACCAGTGTCAACGTACACGGTAGTAGCTCCTAAGAAACTACGACCGAATTTAGAATATCATGTTAGTGTATCAGTTCATCAAGTATCATCTCCCGTTGAAATGACTGTTGTCATCGCGGGTCCGGCTGACGACGGCGCGTATAACCGAATATCCAAAACAACATCCCTCAATGCTAGTAAGTTGAATACTTATCGCAAGTTCATGCTGGAGCAGATGACGGGAGCCATTTGTTTCTGGTATAACAAGGGGCTCATACTCACAGGGCCGTAGAAAGAAGGGGTCCTTCTAGGGGACCTGGGACACATGTAGAGGTGTCTTGATTGAGTCCCGGGATTTAGTCATTTACTCCGAGGCCCTCAAACTATTTCAACGGCCCTGTTAGTTATGTATAACCATAAGCTCATAAGATATGTTCCATAAGTTTGTCACAAGTTACTGAGATCTTTTCAGGAAGAAACGTCGTAGATTCTCGTAAAGCGACGCCTGGTGAGGCGCTGTAAAGGCTTAGTAGGTTAAAAGGAGGTGGGACTGCAAAACAGAGTGTAGCAATTCTCGCTTGTCGTTCTCGAACAAGCTCGAGCTTTAAGTCTCTAGCATTACGAAGTATATAGGTAGTGTTATACTTATGGAACGTATCTTATTAACTTATGGTATAACTAAATAAAAATATTGTTACTGCATTAGCTATTTATTACGTAGCCATAAACGTTTTAAGTACAACTTAATTATTTTTGAAGGGGAGACTCAGATTATGAGTTTTGAAATTGGTGGCTGGGGTTCCGGAAAGTATAATTTGACTGTAACTGGTCAAGGCGGTTTGACCTTCACAAACTCGACCAGTTTAGAGTTCGAACAGAAAAGTTTCTCGGTTTTCGTTCAAACGGACAAAGCCGTCTATAAACCAGGACATTTGGGTAAATCACAAACTTAGTTTATGCAGGTAATGGTAATAATAGTTCTTACTGATAATTTATTTTCTTAGTTCGTTTTAGAGTAATCATTGTTAGTCCTTATTTGCAACCTTTTGTCACTGGAGCGATTTCAGTCTTTATATCCGTAAGTTAATTATCACCTTTCTTAAAAATTAAAATAACTTTTGAGTTTATTTTTTAGGATGCAAAGCAGAATCGAATAAAGCAATGGGAAAGAATATTTACCAACAAAGGTAAATGAAACAATAAATTAATTTATGGTTTTTTACAAGATGATCTGTGAAATATAAAAAGCAAAAGATCCATCGGGGAAAATTTAGTAAAATAATATCTACCCCATTGACCCTATTGTTCTGGTTTTCCAGGAATAATGGCAGAATCATTGCAGTTGTCGGACAATCCTGTACTAGGAGATTGGACAATTAATACTAAAGTTTTGGTAATTATAAATACTCGCCTTGTTTAACTACTTCATTATCCTTTTTAATATAAAGATTTTTTGAGATTTCGTATAGATGCAAGTAACATTTTATAATGTAACTTGTTTTATTTCAGAATCAAACGTTCTCAAAAACCTTTACTGTCGCAGAATATGGTAAATATAGCCATCATTTATTTACATTAACTAATGATTTTAATATTAATTAGAATCTTACTTATAGTATTACCGACTTACGAGGTTAAAATAGAATTGCCGTCGTATGCTACCTACAACAAATCCCAGGTTGTAGTTACTGTTAAAGCATTGTAAGTTTTTCAAGTCTTCTTCAGGCAACATAATTAAACATTAAGAACGTACGAACACTTATTTTGAGCTGTGAAATGGTTCGTTCTTGGCAGCTTTAAAAGCAGTGTCATACTATGTATTATAGATCTGACCAGGAATAGATACAACTGAGAGAAATCATTGTGTAACCATTTTCTCAACGTATCTAGGCGGATTTTGTGGGAAGAACTAGACTAATAATTAATTGTGACGAATTTAACAAAATCTATAACGCTGCGCATTGCGCGTGTAGGACTTAGTGTTTCTGCCGGTCAATGAAATCACAATTAGAAAGCGGTCAGAACAATGAGGCCTTGCGTAACACCCCCAAACCCTGCTTAGAAATTAACATGGGAGATATGAGGGCACAATGATTCCCATAAGTTGTATGTATTCCTGGACTGATTTTTATCATATAGCTTATTTTTCCGTCAGAATACAGTGCAGTGAAATTTTACTCTTAATAAGTGTTCTGACCCATTCTACCCTGTATGATTTACTTTAATGAAATATTGTATTATAGCTACACATATGGTAAGCCAGTGAAAGGCGAAGTTACATTAACCGTTGCACCTTTGACTCGATACAATTATTTAACTGTTAGACCATACGAGTCGTTCCAGAAGAAAACTAAAGTGGGTAGTTTCGCTTTGTATTAAAGGAAAGTGTCAGACTACATTATTTTCTAGTTTATCCTAATGAACGTTTTAAATAATGAATAGTTCCAATTGAAGCTATGTATCCTTCTAATAATAATATTAAAGACAAAACGAGCATTTCGGTTTTGAGGTTTTCTAATAGAAGAAAATGAGTTGGGTTTTTGGCGAAGATGACGATAGAGAGCTATCTCAGAAGCCTTAGTGTGACGTCACCTGTGCTATTTGCCCATAGAACCAAAGCGCTACCAAACATGGCCGCCCAAAAACCGAGCACGTGACGTTTTACCTAGGCACTGAAGTCACAACTAAGATAGCCCTATTGGACGGCCAATACCACCTGATCGATTCGTCTTATAGGGTAACGGTCCAGTCAGAAAACGCAATTACTCGTATCTTCCTTAATATTATAAATTTATAAAATGCCTCCAGTTTAAACTGTATATTATATTATACGCGCTTTCTTTATAAAGTGTAGAAATTTCTAGTCTGAAACTTACCTTTAAAAATTTCAAACCCAAATTATTCAAGATATAATTGTTATTTCGCTTTTCTAATATAGTTAGAGGAAGGGAAAGTGGATATTTACATGACGTTATCGACGGATTTAAATTTGAAAACCGATTTCTTCGAACGAGAAATTGAATTTTTTGCCCTAGTCGAAGAGGAGATTACTGGCCGAAAGTACAATACGACGAATACAATGAAAATCTACGATAAAGATATCAAAGTTCAACTCATAAAAACGTCCGAGACTTTTAAACCCGGTTTAAAATATACAGCGTTCGTAAGTCACTTTAAATATGTCATATACTTTCATCAGAAGCTTATAACTCCCTCCGAAGTTCACACCAGAAGCTTCTCCCAGCTCAGTGTTGGCTTTGAATTTTTCTATTGTTGCAACCGCAGCGCGCTCATGCGGAATTTGAGTCTTGTCCGCCGAAATTAAGAAAATCTAATTTTGATGGGATAAAGTTATATATATAATATGCTCCTGCTTTCACTAAATTACGAAAAAGAAGTCTGGCCCTGGAGTGGAATTACGAAGAAGCAAAAATAACGATGCACGTTAAGTTGGAACTGTCAGTTAAATATAATCTGGTATAAGTCAAAAACCTAAAAAAGTTGAGACTTATAGACTTTTAAACCTGTATATGTATAGCCAACGTCTATTTGAACACAATTTTAAGCGTAAAAGTTGAATATAATTAGTCAGTGATTATTAAGCTAATTAATAAACAGACTCGACACCTTCGCTGGCGGCTAGTCTAGGTTCATCTCTTGACGCGCTAATTTTGCAAAGAAAATTTGTACGCGATTTTTCAGGCGCTCCTAGAGAAATGAAACGAATATTCGTGGCAATAACTTTAAATAAAGAAACCAAATGAACCAAAGTTATTAATTACCGCTCTCGGCAATGTGCGTACAATGAACGCTTTTGTGAATGTTTCACTTTTAAATATTTAACACTTGCTTTGTAAGTCCGATCATTTCGTTTCTTCAATCAAAGGTACTGCGACTATTCATTTATTTATTCTACTTCTGAGGAAATTATACCCGCTTCCACTATATTTTTGTTCTTGCTAAACTGCAAGAATGGCTTGGCTATTAATTCGTACTATCAATTTTGGGGCTTGTTGAAATTTTTTCAATATTTGTTAATTTAATTTAATTTTATTTAAAAATTCATTAGCTAAAAATCGCCTATCAAGATGACACTCCCGTTAACGATGCCGACGGTAAGCTGCAACTGAAATACGGTTTCTCGTACAATGAAGACGAATGGCTGGATAGTTACTACACGATTCCCAACAATGGACAATTGGAGCTAAATTTCAATCCTCCGATAAATGCCTCAATTATCACTTTAAGAGCGATTTACAAGAATCAAATCCACTATATCGAAGGAATTGACGCTGCCATATCCCCCTCTAACAGTTTCTTACAAGTTGTAATGGAAACCAAGGAACCTAGAATTGGGCAAGTAGCGGAATTCAGCGTAAATGCCACTGAACCAATTGATCACCTAGTTTATGAGGTAATTCAAAACCTTCGTTATTTTTTCAATGAAAACTACAAAAACGTTAAAATTCCAATCTAATAATTCTTCCTTTGCAAATATTTAAATATGTTAAGTTTCATCCCAATAGTCAAATTAATTTTGTATTTAAACTTGAATTGGTGTCAGATCGTTTCAATACGAGAAAATTAATTTTGTAGCCCTTGAATTATTGAACATATATTCTAAGTCCCCCACGAAGTTATTTTCTACCGCGTGAATTATGAGTGGTCTAAACTCAACAAAAAATTAAGATAGGGATGTTAGTAGCTAAGTGCTTTAGTGAAACTCTAAAAAGTTAAAACCTCTAACCGATTTTGGTGAAATATCGTGTGCTATTCAAAACCTGGCAATTTAATTAGCATTGTCTCCAAGTTTCTTACTTAATTTTAAGGGGTCATTCGTAATTCAGTCATAACACAAAGTTGACACAAAACATTCTTAACTCAAAATCTCAAAATATCACGTAAAACCCAGTGTAGACCCGTTCTAGAACATTCTGTAGGTAAACATTCCAATTTTGTTTTCAAAGGAAGAATGATTTTTAAAATTTCAATGTTTCGTAATTAAACTTATAACCTTGCTGGAAATGATCAAAATAGACTACTTCTACAATTATAAAATATTCTTTTCAAGGAATTTATTGACGATACTTTTTCTCAGGTCATGGGCAGAGGTGACATCGCCTTTGCGCAAACAGTTTTAGTACCGAATAGAAATTTTCATAAATTCAGCGTTCCGATCAACTACCGCATGGCTCCAAGAGCAAGGGTCATTGCCTATTACGTCAAACCTTCCAACGGAGAAGTCGTGGCGGATTCTGTCAATTTTGATTTAGATGGAGTGTTCAGAACACCGGTAAGTAAAATTTTCAATTAACTAAGGACTTGTAAAGGGATAATACAATGATCAAATAAACATTTTAATCCATTAAAAGTATTAGAAAAACATCAATATCGTTTAAAATATTATACGTATTGAAAGTTTGAAAAGTTAGAGTGTTAAGCTACATATAAATGTTTGATAAACCCAGTGTGTATTAGCAAAAGTTCATAGTTCAAAATTCGCCAGCCTTTGACTATAGACACCATGTAAAATAAGGAGAAAGCGACCCTCCTCTCAACCCCTACCGAACCAACTTATCAGAAAAGAGTTTTATTGAAGTCAAAGACTTATCGAAAATTATACTCTGATGGCGATGCGATTGCAAACGCTAATTCTTGATACTACCATATTCAGCCTATTCACGCGTGTTCCCCGTGCTACGGTCGTGAAGGTAATAATACACGTAGGGGGTCGACACTATTCTGTTGATAAGGAGGGGGTTAATTCTATAGTGAAGTATATTTTTTGTTTAAGCTATGAGCTTTTGATATCACCTCTAACCAATTACAGTACAAAGCTCTTTCTGAAATAGAAAATGCGTGTTCTCTGCTGAAATCTCACGTGGTGTTCCGGTTGTAACTTGCTTACAGAGATACCGTGAGACAGTTTTCTTTTAATAAACGAATGTTAAACTTGACTTTTCATCTTTTTAAAGTTTGTAAATTCATAAAAGTTAAAGGAAACGTTTTTGTAATTTACATTAGTGGTTTTGATATAATTTTTAAGCCAAAATCGATTTAAAAATGTTTACCAAGTCATTTTATTTTCCCTTAAGAGTAAATAACGTTAATTAACTTATATAATTATTTTTAGGTGTCCATCAGAGCAGATGCGACCGAGACCAAACCTGGTGCGAGAGTTGGTGTTCGAGTAAATACTAAACCCAACGCCTTCGTTTGCGTTATGGGAATCGATCAAAGTGTATTACTTTTGAAATCTGGAAATGACGTCACGCAACAGCAAGTGTTGGACGAAATGGACACGTACGATGGAGGGAAAGACCATAAAACTCTTCCACCATGGTATCGAAGAAGGAAACGATCTCTATGGTGGACTGGTTCAAGTTCAGCAGCCGAAATATTTGACGTTAATATAAATTTTGATTATTATTTACCTTGGCTGGGTGCATTCTGACTTAGCTAGAACAGTTGCTAACCCTTTAATTATTCGTTATAAGCAGCATAAATTCTTAAAATTAACGTTCGAAATAGTCGTGACAACTTCCGGTCAGCGATCCGAGACCGACTTGAGCACGCTGGGTCATGTGACCACTTAACGCGCCGTCAATATGCTATCGACGTTAGTCAAAAATACCCACGAATTTACGTCATCAAATAGTGTTTTCTGTAGACAATTTAGTGCTCAGTTTTTTATGTTACGATGAGAATTAATGGGTATGGATGGAGTGGCTAAGTATCGGAAAATTGCAACTGGTTTCAACCCTTAATTCATCGACATAAGTTGTTCGTACATAGTCAAAGTGCTTTACAGTTAGCAGGTTTGCAATTCGAAATGTGGTATCACTTAAAACCAAAAGAATTATAGCTCCCGGAATACTTTAAAATATAAAATTTTTCATTGGAAAGAGGGAAATGATATTTGTGGAGGATCATCATCATTTGTTATGCCTATTCGCCTTTGATTCCAATATTCATTTTGATCGCCATTATATACTCAGCTTGAGGCCTTGTTACTGATTTTAGCTTCATTCTGATGATTTCATGAAATTGAACATTCTTAATGACGAAAGTTTTTCTTCTCTAAATTAGGATTCTGGAACTGTGATTCTATCAAATGGACTAGTCTACAAATTTGAACAAATGAGTAAGAATAAATAGCATTTATAAGCTTTCCTTCAAAGATTGTGGAGACGAATTCATGTTTTTACTGTAAAAGTTTTCTATCGAATGAATCATCACCCCGAGGGTAACGTCTATTACGATTCTCCCGACCAAGAAGCTGAGACTGATGTTAAATCTGCAACCAGTCCGTTGCAGAAGCCGGCTTCTATTCGAATTCGAAAGGACTTTTCAGAGACCTGGCTTTGGGAGGCAGTAAATGCTGGGTATGCTTTAAAAAAACTAAGCTCAATGGGGCGGGTCAATGCGCAATTATCTGAACACTCATAGCCTATTAATCATTATTAAATTGTTATTTATAATTAATTCAATCAACCAACCAATGTAATAGAATGAAGTAGTTAGGTATAACTATTTTTAACCGCTTTAGTATAAAAAAGATCGTCAAATCATAATAACTTGCTAAGAAGTAGCTTTTTTCATTAATCAAGCAAGTTTGTTTATGTCTTGAACCTCTAATCAATTACAATTCGACTTAGCATGTTAACTTCTGAGACTTTGAAATCAATTAACATAAAATAATTACCGATACTCAATCGATTAAAAATGGTTATCTGGCCATTTCATTCTCAATTTAACGTTTTAAATCTGACATAATCGATCCATAAGCTGTGTAGTCTTACATTAGCAAAAACACTTTACCACGGAAAGCATTAAGGCTTGTCCCACATTGCGCTTTTACTTTGCAATAAGTTTAGCGCTGCATAATTGCTTTTCAAAGACTAGCGAAATATGTGGGTTGGATCGCCATTGAAAGTCTTTTCGTTTTTTGGCTATGCTTTTTTATGGCAGAAATCGAATTTTTCTTCAAAAGTACTTTTACAATAATGGATAATCCAAATTTAACGAAAATATCTATTATAGAATATACGAACTTTTAAGTTTTCCTACTGAACCCTTCTCTCCTATTGGTTAATCAGGAAATTATAGAGTTGTCATGGGGAATTTATCTCTCCTACGATGATACGATTTTGAGGAGGTTGTATCGCAGAACTTTATTGACTTAAACGTGGTCCAAACGTTGCGAGCTTACCAAAGTACTCAAAAATATCGTAATGGATATACTCCCCATGTCACATTTGTAATTTCCTGGTTTCATAAACTTGTACAATGTTTTGCAACTGCCACGATTGCTTAGCGCCAGATAAACTAACAAATGCTAATAATTAACAATTATTATAATCAAGCTTTAATGGAAAGAAAATTTGCTAATTGCCATTGAGCCTGATTCGCGACTGAAGATTCTACTCTCCACAATCAATATGGAGCTTTTTTCTTTTATCTAATTTAAACGTTTTGTCGTATTCGCGTTATGTAAAGTTCGATTTAGAGATAGCGCTATATATTTGGATGACAAACCATTGGACGATTCGATTCAACCACCGACTGGTCTTCCTGACGCTCCACCTCCAGGAAAACAAAGAATTATTTTACGCAAAAGATTCCCAGACACCTTTCTTTGGGTTAACACCACATCTGGGTCGGTAGAATAACCTCTTAAGAAATTGCAATTAAGATCTCGAATTTTATTAGCATTTGTTAAAAGCGATCATAGCAACTAGTATCTTTGTCATTGGAAATATATTTATTTTTTCTTTTAAAATATTTTAGTGAAGATGGAATAGCTTCAGTTTCAAATAACATACCAGACACCATAACGTCTTGGGTCATAAGTGCATTCGCCATGGATTCTATCACAGGTTTAGGCATAGCACCTCAGCCCGCTAAGGTAGTTCCGCGACAGCTGAACGTGAATCTAAATTCATATGAAATTAAATATAAAATTTTAATTTTCATATTTAGGTTACGGTGTTTAGACCGTTTTTCGTAAAATTAAGTCTTCCATATGCTGTCATACGAGGAGAATCGGTGGCGATCCAAATTGTGGTTTTCAATTATTTAAATAAGCCAATTAAAGTAAGTTGTGAGGATAACTGCTAACGTATTACTGGTAAAGTAGTTCTATAAGGACAGGCCAAAGGGAAAGCGCGCAGTTTAGTTTAGTTAAGTGAAATGAAAAGCCACTCGGTGTGTGCTAAAATGGTGGAAACATTCGCTGGCGAATAGTCTAGATACAGCTGATAATTAGTATGCGAGTTAATTTGCAAGCGATAATAGAGAAATGAAACGAGAAGTCACGAAAAGTTTTTAATTCGAGAATCAAAATGAACCAAAGTCACTTGTTATCGGACTCTCAAAACAGCTAGTTTTCGCAAAATATTAGCGTTCTATTTTAAAACGGTTTGGGCTGGGCCTTGATTATCAGTCAGTCTGTCAGTTGGGACTTCATCTTATATAGATATGTAGATTAATCGGCATGATTCAAATTTTTAAGGCTGAAGTAACTATGGAAAATAAGAAAGGAGAATTTGAATTCACGGTTGCCAAGAATGACATCAAAGGTGAACGTTCCACTGAACAATCGAAAACGAAACAAGTTTCTGTAAGATTTCAACCTTAATTTTTTTATAGACCCTTTCTGAAATTGTTTCTTTTGTTCTACATAGATATCCCCTCAAGATGGAACGCCAGTATCATTTTTAATTACTCCATTGAAACTGGGAAATATTGAGATAAGAGTCACAGCTTCTTCATCGTTGGCTGGAGATGGTGTATCTAAAAATCTACTGGTTAAGGTATAGTTTAAATGATATTAAGAACGTATTTAAGATACCAGTCCATAAGAACTTCGGAAAAGTACAATTGACGAAGTTGGACAATTCATAATATGAGGGACAGGATGATACCAAGGGTCAATTTTATGAATGAGAAGACAATCTTATGGTTTCCTGAATATGTTCTTTATACCAGCAGTGTTAGTAGCTCAATTTAACACTAGCTGATGTATATTTCAGCCGGAGGGAACGCCACAATATTTTAACAAGGCCATATTGGTTGATCTGAGAAATCCCAATGGGCGACCTGTGACTGAAAACGTCACCATACCTATTCCAAAAAACGCTGTAAATGGTTCTACAAGAATTACAGTCTCGGCAATTGGTATGTGTGATTATAGGCATATAATGGTTGTCTAGTCCTCCTCCTTTTAACATTGAACATTGACAAATGTTTCTTAATCCTTGTTTTATATGTGAATTTCAGAATATAGAGGTGAAATGGGGGTTATGTTAAAACAGCTTTTTTACTGTTAAACTATAGGTGATTTACTGGGAACCAGTGTTAACAACATTGACAAACTAATCAGAATGCCAACTGGTTGTGGCGAACAGAATCTTCTAAACTTCGTACCGAATATTGTCATAAGCCAGTACTTGGAACGTGCTAACAGACTTTCTGAATCAGTCAGAGCTAAAACGAGAGCATTTACTGAAAGTGGTAAGTGTAAATTTGTTTTTATATTGTACAGCCAGCGACGGAATTGAACCAATAATTACGTGGCCCTCCGAATCTAGTTTTAATGTAACAATAATTCCATGAGAAATGTAACATAAGTTTGACTCTGTTTACTGAGAGGTGCACGTGAAGTAACGAAGGTGAATCATACGAATTGTGGTAAAGCGATGATTGGTGAGACTCTGTCAATGGCTTAGTAGTGACTAAATAGTTAATTGTTGCATCGGTCTCAAACCCACTTTCAGTGTAGCTCTATCATTATGGAGTGTAGGAAATATCATACTTATAAAATATCTCTTATATTTGGAAACTGGAAGCTACATTTGATCATTTTTCCAGGCTACCAGAGGGAACTGACTTACAAAAGAACTGACGGGTCATTTAGCGCTTTCGGAAACAGTGACAAGGAAGGCAGTACTTGGCTGACGGCCTTCGTTGTTAAATCTTTCCTTCAAGCTCAACAACTAATAGATATTGACGAGAACGTTTTGGAAGTTGCGCAAAAATGGTTGCTGAGCAAACAGAAGCCAGACGGTTCTTTCGAAGAAAATGGCGAAGTTCATTTTAAAGCCATGCAAGGAGGTTCTGGAAGCGGAATCGCTTTAACCGCGTTCGTATTGATCGGACTCTTGGAAAATCCAAAGCAAAGAAGTATCACTAACGAGATAAACTTGGCCAAGAGCTATTTAGTCAACCAAATGATAAGCACTGATGACCCCTATATTATATCAATTGGAACCTACGCTCTTCATTTGGCAGATGACTCCAACAAAGACGCTATGTTACAAAAGCTAAATAGTTTAGCCAAGAGAGATGGTATGATTTCTTTCAATCTTGGCCGAAGTTATAATGTTTAGCTTTTATCTCGTGAAGTATAAGACTTTGGGCTCTCGGAGCGTATTTGAAACCTTCACTGTTAGTTTCGATCACAGTGCTCCCAGCGCAACCTTTTGCGTTTTGAGCAGAAGCCCTGATTTGCTATAAATACTAAGTATTACTGGAGCTGATTCTGCGGGTTTCTTTCAGGAGCTTAGGAAGATTTCATTAGCTGGGAGCGAATTTTAGCCCCATGCTTCGTACACCATAGACAAATTTGAAGTCTTATATTTCGCACATCTGTGTTATAAATTTCTGACCTTTGCAAGAGTACATGTACTTTTGATCTTAGTGATAAGTGGAACTCTATTTTTTCGCGGCTTACAGGAGACATGGTTTACTGGACAAGGACGGAAAAACCACTAAATACTACGGACAAACGATCGGATTATTTCTTTTTGCCGCAGTCTCAGGATGTCGAAATGACCACGTACGCTCTATTGACTCAAGCTCTTAAAGGTGATATTGCGGCAGCGTTACCAATCATGAGGTGGCTAATTTCTCGACAGAATGAAAATGGTGGATTCACGTCAACACAGGTAATTTTTCGCGGTGTGTTTTCTATTACGCTGTACAAAAAAAGCTTAGCCTACGCGCCGCTGATCTCTTTGTGCTTGAGTTGATCGCGTGTCAGTGTGGAGCTCAGATAAACTATAAGACCTTGTATAAGTAGTATCGCACGAGATCTAGTGGATACTTTTATTTTTTATAAAAAAATTAATTCTAGAAGGTGTTACACGCGTATGTTGGATTAATATGACATTGAATATTTTACTTAATCTATGAAGTGCATCTTTGAGATTAGAGTGGAATTATGTGTCATGGAAATAATTCCATATTGTAATTTCAGGACACAGTTGTCGGTATTCAGGCATTGGGCAAAATGGCTACTCGTTTAGTGTCTTCCACAATTTCAATTGACGTTAAATTAAACTACGGCGAACAAAGGAGTAAAAACATCAGGATTGGTGGCGATAACGCTATAGTTTTGCAGAAACAGCAACTTCCTTCCGACACGAAGTATGTTGAAATTGAGGCCACTGGAAATGGTGTTGCTGTTATTCAAGTATGTAATAATAATTTAAGGTTTACTTGGCGTGTAGTAATTTCATTTGCATTTTTAAGGTTTCTTGGACCTTTAACCTCGCAGTCTCTGGGGAAGATCCTCCATTTTTCTTAAATCCTCTTTTGGACAAAACATCAACCGAGAGTTACCTGCAACTCAGTGTTTGCACTCAGTAAGTATATGTTGCTTGACCTCGGGTGTGTGGGTTTTGTGGATTTGCTTGTGGAGATCGGATACGCGAAAAGATCCACTGCCAGTTCGGAGTTCGTATTAGAAAAGAATTGATTCCATAGGTGTTTGGATAAAAGGGGAGGTGCTTCTAAAGAAAATGCACTAGACGCAGCATCTGTGAGGTTTAGCGTCACTTGATATTCGTTTCGCGAATCACGACGACGTCGCTCTACCCATTGACGTGTGCAGCGACGTTTTGGGTACATAAGAACAACCTGATCAAGCAACAACTAAGCCTAATATAGCTTTCACATGAGTTTTTTTGCGCAGTTGCGCAGTTGCTCAGTTTGACTGCACCACAGACAGCTCGAATAGAGAATGAACAAGTCGGGAAAACCAAAATATTACCTCTCCGTGTCGAGAAGATTATATAACCTTAAGTATCCAATGAAAACGTCGACCTTTTTGCCCTCATCCTTTCCCGCGCTTTGCGCTTCCGCATTTCATACTTACTCTCAACATTATCTTCCTCCATTTTACATATAAAATCAAATACTCACAAAAAGAAGTGGCAAAAACCTGCTGGCTCTTTACAACCACTTAATTTGACTTAATATCCAATTTCCAACAACAATAATATACCGGTAGTTGAATTGACAACCTACTAGCATCGAAATTCTCATTAAGAATGGCTCCCGCGGATAAAAAACGGCAATTTTCAACTAGGTGGGCGTTATCTCATTAGATTTGAAAAATATCATTTGTCTTTTTTAGCAATGCCTAACCGTTTGGATTTTTTAAAGCTTTCTAGCACCAAAAAATATTTTTGAATGAGGATAAAAAAGGTCTGTCCTCTCTTAATTTTTAAAGCTTTTCTCATGATTACTCTATACAACAGTAACAAGGAGTATAAACCCATTAGTGGAAGCAGTATTTTTTTCCCAAAACAATCTCGCTTATGTTTATGCAATGAATGAAATATATCAACAATGCACGGGCCTTGATAGATATAGGAGGCAATGAAGGAAATAAATCGCATGCACGGGCCTTGGTAGATATAGGAGGCAATGATAATCTCTCTCTTTGCACGAGAGGTTTATCTTTAATATTTAAATAAATATAATTATTTTTAATTATTTTAATCTTCAATAATTAACATTACTAATAGTTAAATCGTTTAAAATAAAGTTATACCTATTATCATCTCAAACTTTGCTAATATTGACGTTTAAAGTGACGGGTACCCCTCTTGCCCGCTTTTTTCAAATTTGGGGTATATATACGATTCGTTTCCATTATAATAGTAAGGAAAAAGCGCAATTGCGAAAACCTTTGGTGGAGATCCCACCTTAGGGAGGCTAGACGTTTCTCGTAACCCTAGCTGATCGCCGCGTATATCCTAAAACCAAACGATGATAATGGAGTAGAAGCCAATGATACAGATTGGTGTCTATGTGGAATAGACGGTAGACCAGTGGATGGTGGTGTTAGAAGGCAGTGTAAGTGCAGACCGTTGTCAATGTGGGATTGACAAAGAACAGAAGATGGTGGTGATTAGAAGCCAGTAAGAACAGACTAGTGTCCGTGTGGGATGGATAAAGACCAGAAGATGGTGGTGTGAGAACTCAAGTAGAGGAGCCATTTCCGTGACTGTGAAAGCAGTTCGGAAATGGCGAAAACGTTTGCTCCGATACGCAAACTGCGAACGCGGTCACGTGGGTGTAACAACAGACAGACACACAGACACACAGACACACAGACACACAGACAGACACACAGACATGGCCGTTACAGAACCTCTCCTGGACTACGTCACACGGAGAGGTAAAAATCGTACACTATTCATTATGTAATAGCTTGAAGGAGTGAGTGGGATGGAATCGAAATGGGGGTGAGCCATGTGCGGCAATTAAAGTCTCCCCGTGTACCTTAACGCCCTTACCTTTCGGGTGGCTATTTTTAAGTGCTGCCGTGGCCTGCGTAGCGTCATTGTATTTGATTAGCTGGATTAGAACCAATTTCTTGGGAACGGCGCTAATTAAACAGTCGAACCATTATCTTCACCGAATTTAGTCTTGGACCGGTATCAATAACCTATCCGAAATTTCATCAATATCTGTGTTTGAAATTTTAATGTGATATTTTTAAATTGCGCTAAAAACCTAAAACACGTAGCTCTTAATATTTTGCAGTCGTAATGTTTTGGTTTTTGAATGACTAAGTCTATTTTCTAGTTACCGGGAAGAAGGAGCGACGAACATGGCTGTTATGGAAGTAAATCTTCCTTCGGGCTATGTTGCCGATGTTGATGCCTTGCCTAGTATACTACAAATCCCTAAAGCGAAAAGGGTCGAAGCATCTGATGGAGACACAACTGTCAATATATACTTCGACAAGATTGATAAAGATGAATTATGCGTCACTGTTCCGGCTCACCGAAGTTTTAAAGTAGCTCATCAAAAACCAGTGCCTGTTAAATTATACGATTACTACAATCTTGGTAAATATGCCTATCTTTACATTTTTCTTAAAAATACTCGATCTACGTCTCCACAACGCTTCTATTCCCAATTATGTTATAGAAATGGTGTGTCAGTAATGTATGCAATAACGATATTTCTGCCATAAGTTTCATTCCCTAGTCCCGAATGTTTCAATTTAACAGAAAATATACTAGAAATAATACCATGATACCCTACTGCGGTACATTTCATTAACATTTATGAAATACTACCTAAATTAACGTCTTTTATGCGTTTGGGAAATAATTTCTCGCCATTGTGGGTAATGACAATTCCCTTGCAAATCTGAAGTCAAAACTATTATTGCGAAAAGTCGTTCCGAGGATACTGTTAGTGAACACATTTATGTTCTAAGAATTTACTTGGTACATAAGGGAGGGCATTATTTACGAGCAGTGACATAGCAGGCAAAGGGTTTCCAATACTTAGTTTTAGAAAGGCTTAAACTGCTGGAACGTTTTAGAGCTTACCATAATATCGAAGAGTCGTAAAATATTGGTTCCTGCTGGACCCACCAAGTCGTACCTCTGTATAAAACTGTTACCACTTCTCTTCAAGGTAACACCTTGAGACCTAGCTCCATCACGAGGTTATAATTTTAAATGTCGGCCTTTTTGGAGCATTTACAAACTTAGAGAGTTAATTGAGAGTGCTAGTTAATTTCCTTCTTCAAATCATGAAAAGTATAACTTAACGGGACCAGCAATACCATGTTTGAACATTCTTACGCTATCCTGAATCCGTGCTTGATTTCTAAAAATAAGTATTTCGTTCTCTATTTTAGAAAAGAGCACCAGGATGTTTTATCACCCACATGTGGCAACGTTATGTGATATATGCGAGGATAATGACTGTGACGATAGTTGTAACGCTGTTGAAGAGAATAGCGAACAAAAGGGAGATGGTAACGGTGGAACAACAACATTTAACAGTCCAATGTTTGTCGCGTTATTTGTCATATTTCTAATCTGGAAATAATTTTTATATATTTTATGTAAAGTTGTAAATAGATCTCAGATGTCTTCGTTCGTTTTTGACGAAGAATAACATTTTAACATTTAGCTTTATAAAAAAAAATCAAACCGTTTATAAGTTTTTAACTGTATATATCTACTGAAAGGTATTTCCTTACAAGGATTACCAGAAAACTTATTTAATAGACCAAGAGCATTTGCGATTAACAATAAAGACAATTTTCTAACAAAAATGGTACTGACAATTTCAAATGTATTACCATATATTTACAGAATCAGCGTGAGATAGCACAAACTACCGCCATGTTCACACGTACGAGGGAAACCGGTTCTAAACAATTCAAAACGATTGCAAGGTAGAGAGCGAAAACTCTGGATGCTTTTTTTAAACGCCATTGAAAACACTGAAAATATATTGAAGCCCAATGGCATGGTTCTATTGTGAGCTGAGGCTGTTGTAATCGCTTCGAAGCGGTGAGGAATTTTCAAAATGTGTGGGGCAAACCAAAATTTTCAAGTATTTCCCGTACAAGTGTGAACACAGCTTACGTCACACTATATCAATGTCACATGGCGCTAAATTAATCTTTGACTGACGTGGGACCATTCGCCATTTTCCTTACAATTAATCCCACATTTCTAGGAGCCGCCCAACTCGGCTCGAATAATGACGCTAACATAGTCCACAACTGCCTATTCAAAGCCCCATTTATGAAGATAGTAAACTGTATTTAGGTCTGATATTAATAATTTTTGAAACTAAAAGTTTATCGAAATTTAATACAAATAACGATAAAGTGAGGATTAAGCAGATAAGTTATAAATAAGTCTATTTTCCAAGCATCAGTCGATACAATAGGAAGTTTCTCTCTCTAAGGTCCAGTAATCAGTAAACTACTTTTCCTGTAGTCGTCTCCAGCGTTGTGTCCAATTTATTCATAAACTAGTTTGAACTCAAAACATGGAGTGCGCTGTAGGAGGCACCGTGATGGGAAGTGATAAACAAACTGGCTAACATAGATGGTGCTCTTAGTCTTCTGACTGAAGATTAAGCGTGTCCGTATTCGGAACTGCGGATTTAGTTTTCATAGCACATGTAAATAACTTTTAAGTACGATTTAGAACTGTGATTCAAATTTATTATTTTTAACACTAAAGTATATATAGATTAACTTTCAGAACTAATTACGTAAAGAGAATACGAGTGGCAGACCCATTAGCGGTTTCTGTATCATTCCGGAGCACATCAATATTTTGTCTCGATGGTAGAGAGAATGGACACTAAAACGCCTCAATATGGAGCTAAGGATAATCTTCATCTCTAACATAGCAAATTTGAAACCGGGACAGCCACGTGGTCCAGCCGAGAAAGTGAGAAAAGCGTACGGATCAATCGGTTTCTCGGCGTTCGGTAGAAATCGTTCTGGAATGAATTTCTCCGGATCGGGATACATATCTGGATCCTTATGGACATTGCCAATGAGTATTGAGATGCTGTTTCCTTTAGGAATTACCAAATTGTCGTCTGAAAGAAGTTAAGAGAAGAAATGGCGCTAAACAACATTTAAAACAGGGAAAAGGAAAGTGATCTTTCATCAAACTTTTTACAACAATAAATCTAAGTAACAGAAAGTGAGGTAATAATGAGACCACAACCTAATGCTTATCACATTACCGTTCAACCAACGAATAGATATTTACTATTCAAACGGGATACTACGGAAAACCTCGACTAATAGCTCAAATAAACTAATTTATATTTGCCTGGCGTGCACTTAAATGGTACTACGAAAGCTAAAAACCTCGATCCCCATTCTGCGCTGTCTTTATTGTATCATTGCTCAAAGCAACGCAGTTTATTTACCGCTGATCATTATTATTATTCGGAGACACTAACCAACACGTAAATCGCTCAGCAGAGTTCTGGAAATTGCACTAACTGGTGGGTAGAGCCGGGCCGCTTCCTGTAATACAATTTTAATCGTAAGTTTAGTCAACGATTTCAAGCTTGGAATAGGTGACTTATTTCGTCTGCAGAAACCTTTCCTTTATGACACATTCGAGATACGTTAGTTTCTTGATGTGGTCTAGTTCGATAGGTGTGTCAGGGTCAGTACCAAACACAGCATCCATTTCCGCGTGAGCCTTGCCAAGGGAATCTTTGTCCAAACCCAATAGGTACAAGGCGAAACTCATGTTCAAGGACGACGTGTCATGCCCCTATGTAGAATAGAACAAAAATATCAGAATAGTACTGAATTTTCCCTTTTTGACTAAGTGGTGTTTTTGGTAATTTTACAAGAGTATGTATCTCTCATACCCCTAGTAACAATGTTTCTAATTCATCTTGCACATCTTCAAGCGTTAGACTCTTGTCCCGCATATGCATTTCCAGTACCATATCAAGAAATGATTTTCCGACCAATTTTGATTCAGGAATATCGGTCTCGTTTCCTGTAGGGTTATTTTGCCTAGCTTCGACCAAATCCTTTTTGCGTTTTTCAATTATCTGGGAAAACACGTTAATCATTTATAGTTAGCGCTTCAGATAAAAAACGTTATTGATGAAATGAACATAGAGGTTGATATATTCGTCCGGGGCGTGCCAACTACGGGGGCCTTCGCCCCAGCTCAAATTTTCAACTCTATGGAACTTTAACATTAGGCAGCCATTTTCCCCCCGCTAAAGTATAAAATGTTGGCTTATGTTAGGCACGGCCCTGATTCGTCGATTACTAACTTTTCTTCGCGACTCCGTAGAACCGATTGATTTGAGTTTTGTTATCTGAACCACCGTTAAAATACCAGAAGTTAATGACTTCTTATCCAGGCTAAGAAGTCATCAACTTCTGATAATACTTAATCTACTAAAGCAACGTTACAGGGGAACCTGATAACACGTGTATAGATACGGTCAATGCAAAACCTCGGAGATGTAAAAATAGCATTATATCTTATTAAGTGGAGCAGCGGAGTATGAATTTATATCCTAGGATCGCTCGTTGCCCTATTTTTCTGTCATGAAGATGGTGCTCAAATTTTAATTATCTATCAAGATATGTGTTGTGCGGACTACAATTTTCGTGAAAAGGGATACTGATTGCCATATTCTACTTTAGGTGGTTTCAAGCTTGCCACAAAAAAACCGTACATTAATGTTCAAGAGCGCTTTTTCTGTAAATGTTTGCTTGTGTGTTCCAAAAATGGTGGTTGGACCGAAGAACCCAGTGTTCTATGAGCGATTCTGAATCGAAATTTTGTATGACAGTTTGCCCTAGGTTATGATTGGACTATTTGCCGGATCACCTCTTAAATCTAAGTAACTGAAACACAATGCTAATTTATTTATGGGATCATCCTTATAACACTGCAATCATCTGGTTCTGGGTGTCCATTAGGACAAAATGTCATAGAAATGTTTTCACTTAAAATCACTGTACATACTTCGGCACTATCACCCTTTTTGGAACACAATTTATGAAAATTTCATGTTGGATAATTCATCTTATATCCATTGTTGTATCTTACTTCCATCGTGAACTTTCTTGCGTATTTGAGGGCTTCGAAGTAACGCTTCCCTTCGTCAAAATATTTGAAAGTACAGTCTAACCAATACCAAGGTTTAACTATGCGAAGCATAACGCTAGAAACCAATCTGCATTTAAGAAAATTTTAATTTCAGTGGTATCATCAAAGCTACATAGAAAAACACAGCGTCTAGACATTTTTATCAGCCTTTTCTAGCATCTGACATGCTTTTTGGAGCGCAAATCGTTTTGAAATCATTGAAGCCAATCAGATTGATATTCTTTGTTCATGTAATCGTTTCGGTAAGCCCCAAGCGGTAAAACAAGAATCTATGGTAGCGGTTAAAGGTAGAAATATCAATACAGTTGATTTGCAACTGCGTTTCAATCAGTTGTCTGTCATTCCTCATACATGTAATGAATTCTCTTCACTACCAGTCATTTAAAAACATTAATAAAAAGGCACAGGCTCCTTGGGAGCCCATATGTACCAGTCTGGTTACCAGGGCTTTAGCATAGGTATCATTATTCGTGTATTTGAAAAAAATTTATTTTTTGTAATCATCTTTCCTTTTCAAATATGTAAGAGATTTAATCATAATCTAAAAGGTTACGCTCAATTATTTAAACTAAACCATTAAAGACCCTCGGAAATGTAAGGTTAGATGTATAAATGTATTAAACACAAATCATAAAACTGCGTAGTTTACTAGCCTATTGCCAGAGTCATTTAATTGGTGTAATAATACTTACGTGTCTATGCAGTGCAAATATTTCGAATCCTGACGTTTCTGTATTCCCATTTTAACACCAGTTGAGGTTTCTAGGAAATTTTTTTAATTAATATTAAATGTAGGCTTTATTACCTTTCATTTAATGTACCCAAAATGATGTCGAGTGTACAAAATCCCATCAGAGGAACTACGTCAATTGCCTTATTTACAAGGGCATTCAAATTCGATACCAAAATCAGGGAATTCTCGTAAAATATGTCAAAGTACGATTCGACCACCTTTTGGTGCAGAGTTGGAGCTAGTACTTTACGTCTTTCTCTCCATATCTTTTCATCACTGTCAATGGAAAACAATACGGTTAATTCAGCCCATAATAATTTAATAAAGACTCATCAAATCAGTCCTACAAATTACTTTCACAGTCGATTTGAGTTTCGTGAAAATTAACACACCTAACTTTTCGATAATCTTTTGTGTGTGCTACACGAAAAACGTAAACTGGTTGATACAAGTTGGTAAACCAAAAGATTACCTCTCCGAGTCGAGGAAAGAGCTACCTAAAACCTATTTTCCTAAATATGTAATTATTGCTCTTTGCAACTGCAGAAACTAAAATTATTGAATTAATCAAGCATTATTTGAAGCTTTATTCACAGCAAGGTTGCCGTGAAAACACCATCCTCTCGTTCTAATCAACAATGTTCTTAGCTTGTCAGCTTGACTGTTAATGGTTGCCAAAACTAAAGCTGATTTATCTCAAGCTCGAAGCTCGATCGAGTACTCGAAGCTTTTCGAGCACTCGGCCACACTAGCACATGATGACTAACTATTACAACTCACGAAAATAATTTCGTATTAGCTACGCGTGTTTGGGGTGGGAGAGGGGGTCATCACTTACTTGATGTACCAACGGTTGAGGTATAATTTAAATTTTTAGGTGCTCATTCACTACGCGACATAACCTTACCACGACAGAGTTCAATTTACAATGATTAACCAAATATTTCTATAGCTTGTTTTATTGTCGCACAAAGTAAAGGTCTTATTAAATTGCGTTCTTACCTTGTTAATAAGCCACTGCGTAACCATCCTTTGATGAAGTAATACATTTGTGGAGCTTTTTGTACATTTTTCTTGCTCTTCAAAAGATCCTATTTTTTCACGGGATAGTTGAGTAAACCCAAGAAGAAATATGCTAATATAGGTTTATTTCTTCTTGGTAAAACCAGAAGTAGGATAAGGGGCTAGAAGTAAAGAGCTCAAGCATTGGTAACAGATCCTGGCACTAGTGAACCAATTTGAGGATTTTATGCTGCTTCAATCGCGCCTACACTAGAGAGAAAAAAATTGGTAGAGTTCGAAAAACTTTTCCTACCCCCTTCCCCTCATCATAAAACTGCGGAACACGGACGCGAGTGCTTGAATCTATTTCGGCCGTCTACCACCGCGAGCGTCTCACGTTTTGGAGGTAAAACTCAGAAACCGCTACCAGAGGGCCAACCGTTGGTGTGTAATCAAGAATATTCACTTTCGCCAAGTGAAGAATTTTATTACCTCTATACTTCTAGTCCCTTATCTTTTTTGTGGTAAAACTGATACCTTGGCGGTAGACGCTTTGAGTGCGATAAAGTATTTTTCGAAACCGAAAGTGATATGTACCATCGGCGCCCCATTCCCCATTGGATCAATCGCCGCCAGTCTTTCAAGTATTCCTGTACAAATCAGTTCAAGGAGAGAATGAAAAGGCGAAACTATAGTCGTTTATAGTCTTAGAGGGTACCAAAATGAGCCTACTCAGTATCACAACTGAGGTAAATCAGTATCCCTTCATACTCAAAAATAGATCCCCAAAAGGTTTCATTTTTAATATTCTGGGGCCAAACTGTAAGTTAAGGCTATAATATATGTTTATAATATGGGCTTCCATTACAATTATTTTTTTACTTTTCGAAACCTGCTATTTATTACAATTTCAGAACTTTATCGGCATTCGACCAGGGAGGAGAGACTTGAGAGGGAGTGTTAAAGTGAATAGGCGCGTTCTTTCGCTTCGTGGCTAAAATCGTCTCTCTCTGGCGCTGACTCAGGGACTCATGGCGGTGTCCGCGCGCATGCGTCAAATTTAAAAACCGGCTTTGAACTAGAAGGGGAAGGTCGTGTTTGAATTTCTGCCATGGTAAACTATAAGAAGTGTTGTTTTTTAATTGTTCAAGTAACCCTAAGTATTTAACAAGACCCGACATGGTAAATTTCGTTTTCAAACCATTTCCCAAACCAAAAACAAAGCTTGAAATTTATTGAAAGTGAATAGAAGCTAGTGGAAATCGGTATCTCAAAACACCCGCACGTCAAGAAAAAATTAGCAAGGAGTGAAAGTGCGTGATCTGTCATATGACGTAGAATAGCAATAGTAATAATCGCAGACTACTTACTAACAGTCAGCGGTATCTTGCTTTTCGTGAGAATCAACGGAGCTACAATATCGTATGTTGATGTGAGGCGCGAATCCAAGCTGGGCACAGTTTCGAATATGGTTTCATGTTTTTGGAAATTTTTCAAAAATTTAATGATGAGAAACGCAATAATTCCCGCAATTAAGCAAGAAACACAGCCCGAAAATGTTATCTCCATCAATACGCGTTCAAAAGTAAGCGATTCATCAAGTCAATAATATTAAGTACAGCTCTTTTAAAGCAGTCTTATATGTTTGGTCAGTAACGCGAATTTGTTATAAAATTTATATGGATGGAAGCTTGGTGGTTTGTTTTTAATAGATTCTCGTATCTTTAAAGAATGATAATAAATACTTTATAGATAAAGTGAAATAATACACTTATCTAATTTTCGAGCCAATTCAGCAAGAACACTTATTTCAAGGCTTTAATAAGTAAATACGAAGAGTTTATTATACAGGGTGTTTGTGAAAAGTCCATCAATAATGAAAGGGCGTATTTATTGGGCCATTTTGAGTCGAAAATGTTCTATGACATTTTGCCGTCCGAGCCACGGTTTTCGAGTTATGATTTGAATATTTTAGGGATGACCCCTTCATTAAATTAGCGCTGTCTTTCAATTTCTTAATTAAATTTAAGGGGTCATCCGTAAATTACTCCAATCATAACTTGAAAACAGTGGCCCGAACGGAAAAATGTCATAGAACATTTTCGACTCAAAATGGCCCAATAAATACGCCCTTTCATTATTGATGGACCTTTCACAAACACCCTGTATATGGAAGTTACTATGAGCAGTGATTTGTTTAGGGGATGAACATTTTCCAAAAGCCCCTTTTTAAGTACACATGGAAGGAATTGATTCCTCTTCTAAAGTTTAGGCATCATTCGATTAGAGGGGTGAAGAACGATCATATCGTAGATTTCCCAGTGTACTAAGTTTACTAGCTGCCTTTTTACCAACAGCTTCACGCGTAACAGTCGAACAAGTCTACCATTTTTGGGGTCAGGAAATCACACGATGGAGGCGTGAAAATGTTCCTCCTTTAAGACAAAGAATAGAAGCGCCACAATTACTTGCTAAAAAGAAGTAATATAAATGAGTTTAAAACCAACTAAAGGTACCTAATGTGTATCAAACAACACGTGAATTATCAATTTTGAAACCTGATACTTTGAAATATTTGAAATAATCCCTTAATATGGAAATATTTAAATTTACATATTTAATTGAAAAACCTCCTTATGAATAACCCGTGTCTATAGTTCCAGGGGAAAAAGCAGTAGTTGTGGAGAGAGAGATCGACGGAGTAGAAGCAAAACTATTTCACTTTTTAAGAAGGGAATGAAGATATGAATGTGATAAGAATTTGATGAAACCAAGTTCTATCTTATAGTAGACATGAATCACAATGAAAGGCAGTTCGAGCACTTTCTGGCTTTGAAGAAAGATAGGTAGTTCATCCATGGATATGTATTATGGATTCCGATCTTTTACCTTCCACAAGCCATTTGGCTTAGGCGTCCGTTCAGGAGGGGAAAAAAAATTGGGCTTCCAAACTCCCCCTAAACTTCTGAGTGAGAGAGGAATTCCCATTTTCTCTCTTTGAGCATGGGCGAAATTTCAAACTCACCACTTTGGATTCTCCGGAGAGCTATAGTTCCTGTTCCCCACTACACGAAACCTTGGTACTTCCTACTCAATTTAGAGCCACCTCACATTCGCATGTGTATCGCATATTTGTCGGCTAGCTTTTCGGTCTAGTTGGTAATCCATAATACGTAGTATTTATACATATCCATGGTTCATCTACTTCTCTTAGTTTCTAATCTGTAATCAACTGAAGAGGTTTATCAAATTAAAAAATTTCTGCTGCCAAACCCATCTACTCAGATAACTCATTGTCAATTACCGCGCTGTTACTATACGATTGTATTCCCCCGAAGAAGGTCGAAATAACATGGCGCAACAAAACCAAGTGGACGTGATTCCTTGTGATTTTACAAAATCGAAAAGTTACAACTTGAAGTTCCAGTGGAAAATAGAAGACTTCTTGAACAATCTTTATGAAAACGGGGAATGGTTAGAAAGTAAGGATTTTGGCGGACCATCTTGCTATTCTGGAGTTCAATGGAAAGTCGTTGCTCAAATATTCCCCAAAGGACAAGATGAAGACAGCAAAGAATACCTCTCTGTTATATTGAAGGTTAACTTGGAACCGCCTGAAGCCGCCAATAGAATTTTTGCAAATTTTAGCTTGTTCATTATGAGCAATGGAAAAAAGTTCAACATGGAAGTAAAAAAAGGTACGGGATCTTCCCCCGCTTCATGGGAATGGGAGTTGAACAAATTTATTCAGCTGAAAGACTTGAAGGAGCGCCACGTGGAACTATTGCCGAACGGAGATTTGACAATTCAATTCGAGGGTAAAACCAAAGTTAAAATAGATTCCGCATTCATCCAAGCCTCGACTGAACAGAAGCCAACTACCGATCCAAATGTTGTAGTCGACATTGTCAGGAAACTCTTCCTGGATGGAACTGGGTCTGACGTTGTTATCAAAGCTCGAGATGGAGAGTTCAAAGGTCACAAATGGGTTCTTTCACTCAGATGCGAGTACTTTCGCGCCATGTTCGACAGTGGCCTTAGAGAGAGTCAAGAAGGAGTGGTAGATTTTAGCAAGGATGTGAATGTAGAGGAACTCAAAGACCTAATGGAGTACTTGTATTTGGGAATGGCCAGTAATTTGGAAAAGACATGTAAAGTCTTGTTAGTAATGGCTGGTGTACTAGAATTGGAAGAATTAAAATCCTTAAGCGAAGAAAATCTGATTCGACAATTGAAGCCAGATAATGCCTCTGAATTGTTGGTTCTCAGCTACGTTCACAAAGCCAAGAATTTGGAAAAAGCAGCTAAATCGTTGTTGGCCGAAAGCAGTGGTTAAACGACTACGGTTTAAAAAAAATCTGTAGCTATGCATTTGTAATTTTCGATCTTTTATTAAAATGGCAAATATAAAACCTGATAAAACGTTATTGTAATCGTATATAATTTTAAAAAAACAATTGATTTCCATATTTTGTTTTGAACGATTTATAAAGCACTTTTTTATCGAACAGCAGACGATGTCCTGTCTGGTAAAACGTTATTGTAATCGTATATAATTTTTGAAAAGCAACTGATTTCCATATTTTGTTTTGAACGATTTATTGAGCTTTTTTTATCGAGGCAGGTAGTTTTTCGAAAAGCATACGATGTCGTTAGTCTTCCTTTAGTTAGAACTATTGATTCACATTAAAGAGGGAATAAATGAAGCAGAAATTGGTTTGATATTGATTTAGCTTGAAAATAGAAAAAAGGATCAATCCCTTGCTAAATGTCATTCATTCACAAGTCTTTGGAAGTTGAAGCAATGAAAATCCTGATTTATATATAAAGCTTCTGAGCTGGGGACTTGCTTCTGACGAATAAAGACAGATCCCTTGGATTGTAACACGCACATATTTCCGACCAATATCACGGAATGTCTGTTTTTACAACATGGTTTACCCGAGAATGAAAGGTAAGATAATTTTCTTTAAATTATGTGTCTAAAAATCGACGAAGGATACATAAATTTCTTCTTCTTGGAATCTTTAAAGAGGCCATCGACCTCCTACTTATATCTGATTGAAGCGTTTCGAGCATGTTTATGCTCGAAGTCGCGGGAGCCTCGGCACAGATCGCCATAGCTTCTTCAACTTCACGTGATTTTAAGTTCAAATACATTAAGCATGACGTCAGGGGTGTCGGTTTCTAACCCTCCTCCCCTTCTAATTCAAGCATAAAGGCCCAGAAAATAACCTGTTAAGGATGTCAAGTTAAAGAAATCAGTGTATTCCCGATCCACGAGATAAAGCCGTGGTTTAAGGAGAAAATCTCCACGTACAGACTAGAACACGAACAATACGATTTTATCATTCCAATAGTAAAACCAGAAATACATGAACCGAAATTATCGGAGACATATTCCTCTAACGCTAGAGGCAAGTTCTCTCTGTTTCCCCTCCTTAGGCGCCGTATTTTATGGCCCCCTGTTAGAAATACAATCATCTCTGATTGAAGAGGGAGCTTTGAATACGCTACCTAGCGATTGCTACAAGAAGCTCTGTTTATACACAGACTAAAAATATACTGTGGGAAACAGGCTGGGAAATAGCACACTTCCTCTGGTCCAAAACCAGTTTATTAATTGCTTGGACTAGTTTTTAATTCAAGAAGTGGGGGTTACTGGTCCTCGGGACCAGTTTATTAATTGCAAATCTATTGGAGAGCAAAGGCTGGGACCAGTCCGGAGACCAGTAAATTATTTCAGACACTAGGGGGTCACTGGTCCAAAGGACTAGTTTAAAAAATATTAAGCATGGGCGAATACTCGAGTAACACGAATAACTCGATCGAATATCGAGACGAATAACCGTCTCGATATTCGATAAGCCCCATTTCGGGTATTCGAACGAATATCGAATAGTGAATTTTACTATTCGGGCCTACTATTCGCTAAATATTCGACTAACTATTCGTTAAATATTCGATTAACTATTCGTTAAATATTCGAGAAAACAAAAATATTAACCCTAAAAATGTTTTAAAAAAGTAATGGCAGTTACACTTTTTAATGTATAAGTTTCTATGGGAAAATAGGCCTGAAGTGCTACTACTCTATAGCGCATCTAAATTTTAAATATAATTTAAATTGATTTTAATTAATCCTTCTATTTCTGACTATTCGATAACTATTCGATAAGGGCAATTTTAAGTTAAGCCTAATTATTCGATATTCGGTTCCCAAACAACTATTCGTCTCGGTATTCGATAAGAAAATTTTTCACTATTCGATATTCGTCTCGACAGTCAAAAACTGGTATTCGCCCATGCTTAAAAAATATCCTTATTTCCCAGCCTGGTGGGAAAGTGTCTCTTTTAGTCTTTGTAATAATGGCAGTCTGCTCTTCTCGTAGGGATTAACCAGAAGTGAAAATTTAATCAAGTGCCTTATTTTTTAATAAAAATGTCGGGTAAAGAGGTTTATACGCAGTGTAATTTGTTTTTAATGAACAAACCAAAAGTTAAGTATAAGTCCGTGGTTTGCAACCTAATTAAAACGCAAGAAAACCCACAAAAATTCGAACTTTCCTCTAAGCCTTTGATCAAAACTGTTATTAGATTTGCAGACGACGTCACGACGATTTTAAAGAAAGAAGAACAATTGTTTGGCTGTCACCATGGCAACGAAATTACCCATGATTCCAAAAATATTTTTCCCGCTGCCGCGGGAGGGTAAAATTTACTAAGCTTCCTTCTAGACTCCCTCCCCATTCACTCGGAGACATTGCCTGTGACGAAAAAAAGCCTCGTAGATAATTTCGGTTCATGTATTTCTGGTAAAACCAAGCTAAAACGTTTCCAGAAATACGTTAATGGAAGAGATATAACAGAAGAAATAAATTGAGCCTAGCCTTATCTTAACAAACTCAAATCACACGGAGAGACAACCATTATATCGCGAGTATTTGCCGTTTTCAATCAGAATGGTTTATCTAAGTTTCTTGGTTTATAATCTACTGAAACCCAGTGAAAAGGTTTGTCACATTAATAATTTTCCGCTATCAAAACCTTCAGTCTATACTAAGATAACACAACAGCAATTACTATGCGGCTGCACGTTGTCGTAGAAGGTCGAAAGAATATGGCGGATAACATCAATGACAGTGATATTCCTCGAGAGTTTACAAAATCTGAAAGTTGCATCTTTAAATTCCAGTGGAAAATAGAAGATTTCTTGAACAGTATTTGTGAAAATGGTGAATGGCTACAAAGTAAAGATTTTGGCGGACCAACCTCGCAGTCCGGAGTTAACTGGAAAATCAATGCTGAAATAAACCCCAAAGGAGTAAATGATGACAGCAGAGACTGCGTATCTGTTTTCTTGGTAATAGAGGTGAAGCCCCCTGAAGCTGTCACTAGAATATCGGCCAACTGCATCTTTTCCATAATGAGCGGCGATGAGAAAAAATTTAGTCTTGAAGTGACGAATAGACTGGGAAGTTCCGCTGCTAAGTGGGATTGGGGAAAGATCAAATTTAAAAAGCTAATAGAATTAGAGAACCGCTACTTGGAACTCTTGCCTAATGGAGATTTGACTATTCAATTCGAAGGTAAAGCGAGAGCTTTAATTGATCCAGCATTTAGCCAAGTTTGGATTTCCAAGGAGCCAACTGCCGAACAGAAAGGAGTAGTCGACATTGTGAAGAAACTCTTCGTGGATGGAATTGGATCAGACGTTGTTATAAAAGCACGAGATGGAGAGTTCAAAGGTCACAAATGGGTTCTTTCATACAGATGCAAATATTTTCGCGGTATATTCGATTGTGTCCTTACAGAGGGTCAAGAAGGAGTGGTAGATTTTAGCGAGGATATGAATAAAGAGGAACTCAAAGACTTAATGGAGTTCTTGTACTTGGGAGTGGCCAGTAATTTGGCCAGGACATCAAGGGTCTTGTTAGTAATGGCTGAAAACTTAGGGCTTCAAGAATTGAAATCTCTATGCGAAGAAATGTTGATTGAACAATTAGAGCCAGATAATGCGTGGGAATTGCTGAATCTTGGCCACAAACAAAATGCTAAGAATTTGGAAAAAAAAGCTGTTTTTTTATTGCTAAATGAAATCAATCGTAATAAGGCTACATATCATTAAATAGAGTCACGTCGCATTCATTTTGTCCCTGTATTTTTCATTAAAATTTCAATCGCAAAACATTTGCTGTGTTTTTTAAAAGCAAGTAATGGGGAGCTAACAACTGGCTATAGGGGGAAGAGACAGTCTGACGTCACGCAGCCCCCCTCTGGTTAACCTTTTTGGTATCTCCCCATTGCGTAGAATACGGTTTCCAACCGTTAGTGGGAAGAAACTCCAGTAAGGGATAGAAGGGTGTGACGTTTCAGGGTCAGAACTGTTAGCTCACTATAACTAAACCATATTGTTTCAATAATTTTTAGGGTTAGAATGAGTTGTAGAATATTTAGTAACAAGACTTGTAAATATAAAAATCAAGTTGAAAAACCAAAATATTAGCCAACCGAGGCAAAAATAGGACTATCACTCACTTATTTACCTGAACATGCAACTATTCCTATTTATTGATAAAAATGCAGGCGTAAACCTAAATAATGAACTAAAAATTATAAAATAGAGACCTTGCAATATTTTCAACATTTTTTCATAGTTCTGAACCATATACATTTAAAATACTTGCTTTGCAGACTGAACAGCTTAACTACTACTAAATATTATTTTCCATAAACACCGTTGAGAATCAGGTAATTGAATAAAATAGTCAAATAGTTTTTCAGTTTTTTTAAATCTTCATGATGGGAGAGGTTCATTTCATCCTGAAAAGCTGTGTGGGTGGAACTCCTTCGACTAGGAACCGATCTATTCAATTTTTCCCCCCACTCTTATATTTAATCTACTTTTCGTTTGTTATCCGTAATCTTCGCAATTTTTCCTTGCGACTGAAGAGGTTTATCACATAGATAAATTTCATTTGTCAAAACTCACAATCTTTCAAGACAAGCAATTTACAATTACCGCTTCCCTTCACTATAAAAGTGTACTACACTGTTGAGGTTCGAAAGGATATGGCGCCTAATGATGATGAAAGTTTGATTCCTTGTGAGTTCACAAAATCTGAAAGTTACAGTTTTAAGTTCCAGTGGAAAATAGAAGACTTCTTTAATGTCCCTTGTGAAAATCGAGAAATGCTTAAAAGTAAAGATTTTGGCGTACCAACCTCTTATGTCGGAGTTAAATGGAAAATCAATGGTCTATTATTTCCCAAGGGTTATGATGAAGACAGCAAAGGCCATATGTCTGTTTATTTGACCATAATCGTGAAACCTTATAAAGCAGCCAAAAGAATTTCGGCAAATCTAAGTTTGTCGATAATAACCCCGGCTGGAAAATCATTAACTATGGAAGTGGCCAATGTAATGGGAACTTGCACCTATTCGTGGGATTTTGGGTTTCCATGTTTTGTAAAACTGAATCGGTTGGAGGAACGCCAACAGGAACTATTGCCGAACGGAGATTTGACTCTTCAATTCGAGGGTAAAACCAGAGTTTTAATAGATTCTGCAATCAGCCAAGTCTCGACTGTACCCAAGCCAACTGCCAATGCAAATGTTGTAGTCGACATTGTCAAGAAACTCTTCGTGGATGGAACTGGGTCTGACGTTGTTATCAAAGCTCGAGATGGAGAGTTCAAAGGTCACAAATGGGTTCTTTCACTCAGATGCGAATATTTTCGTGATATATTTGACAGTGGCCTTACTGTCATCGATTTCAGCAAGGATATGAATGAAGATGAACTGCAAGACTTAATGGAGTACTTGTACTTTGGAGTGGCAAGTAATTTGGTCAATACATGCAGAGTCTTGTTAGTAGTGGCTGCTGTGCTAGAATTGGAAGAGTTAAAATCCTTAAGCGAAGAAAATCTTATTCGACAATTGAAGCCAGATAATGCCTGGGAATTTCTGAATCTGGGACATGATCAACGCGCAAAGAATCTGGAAGAAGCGGCTCTTTTGTTATGGTCTAAGTGCATGGACTAATACTATTATTCTTTTTTAAATCGATAGTCATACAGTTTTAGTATTTCTTACTTAAGTAAATGAGTACTAAAACGTGTATTGCGATTCCATATATCACGTAATTGTTTTGAATAAATATTTTATTTAGAACGTGTCGTAAAATATTTTATAATAAGGCCTTACTTATGAAGCAAAGTTATCTTTGCTACTTTGATTCGGTATTTTATTTCAGCTAAAAGAGAAATATATATATATATATATATATATATATATAGATATTGGCTCAAGGGATTATAAAAAATAACCTTGGTGCATATGACCTAATTCTCACAAGTTATTGTACTGGTATATATAGTTTCCTAATAACTGTGACCCGTGAATGCGGTCCAAATATAGCGAACAATCTTAGGGGGTGAATTATAAGAAATCAGTTGTTTTTTACATAGGGAGTTACTATGAGTCATATTGTTGGAGATGGAAAATTTAATGAAACGCTCTTTTTACCTCTCCGAGTGACGATGCCATCACGAGATGTATTACACTGGACGTGTCTCTTTGGGGGTGTGTGTCTGTCACCGCGTTCGCAGTTGGCAAATCGGAGCAAACGTGTTCGCAGAAAGCAATTTTGACTTTTACTCCCATCGTTAGGATTAAGAAGTACGTGGCGTTCGGCTAGGGTTACGAGATACGTCTAGTCTCCTAATGGCAGGGCTCCCACCAAAGGTTCATTTATTGTGAATCCTCAGACCACCTACCACTGCAAACCCTTTCCCGTATAACCAAGCTGCCACATGACAAAATTTGAAGCACACTCAAGGCGTTCTAATACTAATGATAGTATTGAGTAGTGTCTAGGGCTGTGCGAGCCTTGAATTTTTGGTTTCGAGTCGAGTCTCGAGTATTGAAATTTTCCCTTATCGAGTACTCAAATCGAGTATCGAGTAGTTGGAAAATTTGTTTCGAGTATTTATCTAGTAATTGGGAATTGGTTTTGCAGTATTTCAGAACTTAATTAATTTATCGCTCTAATAATAGACATTTAGTGTAATTTTGATCATCGGCAACTGCTTGAAACAATTCCCAGACAGTATTAGTCTTCTTCCCTTTAAATTAAACAAACTAATTCCTCATCAATATCGTCTTCGGTATCTCATTCCTCACCTTCGTCACTAGCCATTATTATACTTCGCGCAAAGTTCCAAACGAAAATCACTAAGCTGAACTTAAAAATAAATAAATAAAATAAAATAAAAATATAATAATAACTGTGTTTTATTACTTTTACTTGCACTATTGAACGAGCTAGGAGCTCAGTGCCATTCCCTCAACTGAGCGCATACAGTATCACCTCTTACAAGAGCTCGCTTAGAGGGAGGGATATGCAGTCTACACCACGTTTCTAACGACGCTAGTCTAGAAGATGCCAAATGACTAAACATTGAAAGAAAAGAAGCTATTATTGCTATTTAGAATCGTCGGGCGAATTATCTGAATATGGCTAAATTTATTAAAGAAATTCTAGATAAGGTCAATGTTTTAAAGATTCGAAATAACGTACTTTCTAGTCACCTACTGTTTATTCGTGAGCGAAAAAGCGTGAAGGAAGAGAAAATTGGTTTTTAAAGTTGGCCAGCCAAGCGATTAAAATAACGGCTTGCGTCAACAAAATTATCGTCATGCACGGCCGAATATTTCGGTCAAGTTTTAAGGATACTACGAGCAACTTTAGCACAGTAGATTTTCAGAGACCACCATTTTCTGAGGTGTCTCTGTCCGGGATTATCTCTTAAAGGCCGACTTCCATCGAAAAGGGTTCTTACGAACTGAAAACCGTGCATCGAGAGTAGCAATGGAGCGACCGTGCCGATTTTCAAATCCCCGCTGTGAGGGGTTCTTACGAACTGAAAACCTTGATACGGGGGTTCTTACGAACTGAAGATAAACAATAGATATTTTCCTTCAGAGGGTCGTAAAAATCGGGAATAAAATATTTAAGAGACTTTCTATTGTTTATCTTCAGTTCGTAAGAACCCGCATAGCAAGGTTTTCAGTTCGTAAGAACCCCTCCAAATTTTGACCCAGTAGGGACTCGAAAATTGGCACGGTCGCTCTATTGTTAAGAATCGATGCACGGTCTTCAGTTCGTAAGAACCCTTTTCGGTGGAAGTCGGCCTTTAAGCGTCAACGAAAGCTGTGAAATTCAGGGAAGCAACTCGCTTTTAATCTTGTTTTATTTTTATTTCAAATTTCATTGAAACTTTTTATATTGCCATTTGAGGAAAGAAAAGTTGAATATAATTTCAAATAGTATTGTTAAATTATATTGCTACCCAGTGTAACTGACCCTGCTTAAAAACTATATCGCACTGCAAGAAGAGGTAATTTGCCCCTGGGGCATCTTGTTTACTTCCCTGAAAATGGCGTTTCGCTCTAAAGATGCGAAATGACGTCAATTTTCCCATTGATTCCTTCTGAATTTTTGTTAGAAAAAGGAAAGTGCCCAGAAACTATAGAATGGTAAGCGGCAGTATTGATTATAGTTGTGTAAAAGGGACTGATAGAAAAAAGTCGAATTCAACTAGTTAAATCTTAGAAAAGAAAGTGGTGAAGCGAGTGCGGATATAACCTGATTTCAATTAGCACTTTTGCAAGAAAAACTACTTTCTGTTTGAGATTGCTACCATCAAATGCAAAAATAACTTCACTATGGATTTCTTAAACTATTTGAAAAAAATTATTGTTTAACATATAAATTCATCAAAATTGAAGATTTTAGTAATTGGTTTTTTTAAGTGGGGTTTTTTTTTGGTTTGTTTTTATGATGGGAAAAAGCCAATAAAACCCATGTCGTTTTTGGGCTGGGTTTGCTGGATTCAAACCTTGACACAAATTTATTATGGGGTGCAAGGCAACGCACGTGTTGGAAATATCACCGTTTCATACGCCGTAGTTTAAGTTGTTTATCATGTTGTATATATACATATAGCACGATTTCTTAAAGATGTGACTCAAGTCAAGGTATAAGTAGGACGTCACAAATGCTCGACTAAATGGAATTTTCCACAGTATCAATGGTCAACCGTACTCTTCTTGCCGCAATAATCGAGGTAAGCTCTTATTTAAATAATGTTGAATGAATTCAGTTTTGGACTGGTCCTAGTCGAATGTAAATTCAATCTGAGAAATCAAGCCGATCCGAGAGGAGGCGGTTTAAAAATAGAGCACAGTTGCTTATCACCCAAGAATGACTCAAATGTCTTTTCTGGAATTTGAAATGTACTGGTTTAGCCAAAACCGAATAAAACTTGATATAAACACGGTTAGATTTGAGTGAAAACCAATTTTCTCACGCTTTAGTTTGCGTAAAATTACAACGGAATATGAGCTTGCGAGCTATACTGCGTCGGTTCCCTCGCCACGAGCCCGAGCTGGCTATAAGTTCTCGAAAAATCCTTTAGCGCTACAGAATGGGCCTAATTTACTTGCTTTCTTGAGTAAAACAATATCACCTCCTAAGAAATGTATTCTTATGAATAGTGTATGCCATGGATTTCATACAAGAAGAAAGAAAGCGGAGAAATTTTTGCATTGCACGGAGCAATGGTCAACCTTTTGGAACACTTCAAGGAAACACTAAAAATAAAGTAATTATTGCCCTTGGGCAATATTTAGTAAACTATTCAAATAGATGCCTTCAAGTAGTCGGGTGTATGGTGCGCTCATGTAAGCCAAGCTTCTGGGTCACAAAGTTTGAGGGAATACGACACTAATTGGTGCTACTATCCCCAAGACATCAACTGCCCCGTGACTTGACTCCACCACCCACGTAAACCTCATTCTTCCCCCGAAAATCACGTCATGATACCAGACTAATCGCATCCTTGCCGAAGACCCTTTTAGGAACAATATTTGTATTGAAACCTTTAATAAGTAGCGTTTAGTGGTCGGCATTTGGATAGGATAATATCTGTTTGTTTTATCTTTATCCATAATTTGAAATTATCCACGGGAAGTCTATGATTAATGCAATGTAATCACGAATAATTATCTGATTATTATCCATGGATAACTGATTAACCAAAATTCTGTGGATTATCTTGTCCAAACGCCGACCACTAGTAGCGTTAAGGGTATTTCTGACGAACCAATGGAGGAATTGACTGAAAATTCCCGAGTATAATACAGTCAACAATACTTTGTCACTTTAATCTAGACGACTGATTTAAGGGAACACCAAACCTTGCTGACACTTAAATGTTACCAAGTACTCTCTTTAAATCTTATATAATAGATTTGATTATGTTGAGGCTTCTGATGGAATGTGGGGTGAACGGCTTCCAAATGGTTCGTTTAATGGTATGATTGGAATGGTACACAGAAATGTAAGAATCCAGTGTTTCAGTGTCCGAGACAGACCATTTTCATAAAACCAATTATGATTTTAGTATCAAATTAAAGAAAATCTATAAACATTTGCAGAACAATGAAGCACAGTTTGAAAACACCGATTTTTTTGTATTGAATTGAATATAAGATTTAACCAACTTTGCGAGTCATATACTTAATTTTTAATCATGAATTCGATAAGCTTTCACATGTACTTTTTTAATGTTTTAAAAATTGCTTTTTACATATGTGTAATCGTCTGTCACGATCATTAGTCGTTAAATCTCAGATTAACTTAGGGAAAATAAACCTGGGATAATTTTTTAATGTAGGAAGTTCATGTTGCTGTCGGTCCGTTCGCTATGGATTATCTAAGAAATACTGTCGTAGATTTCACGAGTCCTTTATATAGGGATCCATTATCAATTCTCGTGGGGAAACAAAATCCGAAGAGCCCACTTTTTCCATTTTTACAAGTATTTAATGGACAGGTAAGCGGCAATCTTCTAAACTGCTAACTGATACCCAGAAAGATTTAGAAGTGGCCATGCGTATGTGTCTGTCTGTTGTTTGCCACATCGAGGTTTGCAAATTTTTTAGGTACTAGTGGGGTGGCGTAGCGGTTAGCGCTTTCGCCTCGCAGCAAGAGGATCCCGGGTTTGCAAGTTCTCTCCCCGCTTGTTAAAAGGAGTTTTCCTCCGCAGTCTAACCCGGTTTCTCCTTTCCATTAAAACTTGCAGTGGTTAACGGTAACAGTTAGTATAGGGCGCTGTAGGTTAGCTGTGGCATAGGGGCTAGCCACCACCCCTCTATGCAATGTAAAGGGACCCACCTGTTAAGCCACAGGCTTAGTGTGGAAATCCCTTCATAGACAAAGCCTATAGATTATTATTATTATAGTCGCAGAAGGGTGTAGGTTTTTTTGGCAACGTTTTTAGGTGTCCTCGGTTCTCTTTTTGTTCACTTTTTTCACTAAATTTAAAGCAATTAGAATGCCAATAAAGAAGCGCGTTTTAAATAAAGCGTTAAATTGTGAACTTGTTAGGGAAGTAACTAATTTTAACAAACAATATTTTGGAAAAGGCATCAAATTATTTTAGGTATCTAATTGTAAGTAACAATAAAAGGCGCCAAAACTGATCAACAGCACTCTGACATTGAGACTAACTTAAGCCTAACCAACCCTTATAAGAAAATCCCATTGATTCAAAATCCTTCATTCTGCTATTTTCTATAACAGCGCATTTTGGCTGAATATGAATTCTATTCAATGGGAATTCAGTGTGATGATTAGGGTGAAACTGCATTGAAAGCGTCAGAGAACATTTTAACTATAGTTATCGAGACATGTGCTGCCAAGTATTAACCCCTAAAACAAGGTTATAGTAATGGAGCCTAAAATAGTCTTCAATCTAAGAATGTATGCTATTTAATGGTTAGAAGTGCGCATACGCTGGTAAATTATAAAGCTAATTACGCCAAATGAGTGACTATTTCCTTGTTTTATTGCCAATGATTGGCAACTAATATCTCCGTAACTAAATGTTGTAGAAGTATTTTTTCAGGTCTGGCTCGTTCTTTCATCGCTATTATTAACTTGCATCTTATTCTACGTGTTTATTGGGCATATGGCAAAAAGGAGATCAAAAGGAGATAGCTTATTTAGTAAGGCATTTATGGTGTTCATGGCGCCTCTGTTTAATACATGTGAGTGTTTAATTTATGTCCTTTTATGATGAATCTATATAACTATGAATAAACAGCTCTATCATATGTCCCTTCTATCATGTCGATTTGGTTTGGGTGTTACCATCCTAGCTGTGACGCGTTTTGCGTAGCCAATCACAAGACAAGAGGAAGTGACGTTTCGAATTTACACAGCTCGGACTCCCCTCCCTTCTCCCGCTCCTAACACTAGCAGACACGTGACTGATGTCTCCTTCCGCTAAGCCCCGCCCAAACCTAATCGAGAGGTTAGACAGCGTAACCAAAGAGGGTAGAAAGAAGGGGAGTAGAAGGCTTGGCTGGAGTGTTCTCGCTTTCAAAGTTTACCTCGAAGCTTCTGGTTTGCGCGCGCATCTTGCTCTGCCCTCTTATTGGTTGAAATACCGTGAACCGGATATTAGGAGGAAAATATAACAAATAAATAAAAAAGAAAAGCGAGAACACCCAAAATCCACGGCCAAAGCCGCTAGCTTCTACTCCCCCTCTTTCTACCCTCTTTGTCGTAACGAAGCTGTATATTCATAGTTATATAGATTCATGCTTTTATATATTAATTTTTTAAATCTAAATTTTGAAAAAAAAATTAAGACTGTCCGGAGTTCGAGAAGGAAGGCAAAACACGAAGCAAACGAGTTTTAATAACGTTTTGGAAATTGGGCTCTCGGTTCATAAGTTTGGCATTCTCTGCTTTGTTGCTCTCCGTTCTAATCGTCACTAAACCAGGAGACTACATAAAAACGTTTCAAGATTTTGAAAAATTTCCCGAATCTGTTCCTTTAGTTGAGATGGGCACGTGTATCATTAACTTCCTAAAGGTAAAAATAAACTGTAGTATGCAAATTAAGCATTGTACGAAACTGACGAAAAACGTTGACACTAAATTTCTTTCCATGAAGCTGAGCAATCTACGAGGGGTTAATGGAATTTTGCGGAAAATCGAAAGCAATCGATTGGAATCAGTCTTGCCATTGGAAGTTCTATTATCTAATGACACGATATCAAAGGTCTTAAGACGAAATGATTACTTTGTGATTATGGAATACTCCACTATAATTAAGGCTTTGCATGATCGATCTAATACCCAACTACCTTGTGGATTTCACATTACGTCTCTTAGCGATTTCGGAATGTTTTACTCCTTCGTTGTGAATAAATATTTGCCTTCAGATCTGAAAGAAAGTTTAACATATTTGTGAGTACAGCTGATTTAATTTTTAATAAATAGAATATAGGCCTATCAAAGACTAAATTGAAACGGTAGTTTATAAACTTCGGATTCGAATAGAGTAAAACCTTTCTATTCAAGTCAATTGTTTTAACACTTTGAATCTAATTTAATCTTAAATAGTTATTTTTAAATGTATGCAGATCAATCAATCTAGTTGAAAATGGTCTCATGGCACACGATGTTGATAGGAAGTCGCAAAACTTCGATCGTTGTCTCCAAAAATGGAACAAAGAGAAAATTGTCCAAATCAATTTGAGAAAATTGCTTGGAGTGTTTATTTTTTACTTCAGCGGATTGTTGAGTGCTATTATTTATTTCCTAATAATAGAATGTAAAATGCGCCAAGACAAAATCAATCGTTGGAATTAGATATCATTGAGCTGAGTATTTATATTTAATTAACAAAGATATGATGTTAATTCAACAGTGCGTGAAATAATTCTTGGAAGAAATGAAACTAATTTCGTTTACGAAACTCTATTGATAAAAATCAATGAACGTCAAACCAAAGAGAAATCTTATGCAGGGTGTTTCTGGCAATTTACGATTGGAGTGTTTTAGGAATGACCCCTTAATTAAGTTTAATAGGTGTTTAATTATAATAATTATTATATAAGACTGGAGAAACCCCTTCCTACACAGGGTGTTTTTGAAAAGTCCATCATTAATGAATGAACGTGTTTATTGGGCCCAACTCAGTGGAACGTATCAAAGAACATGGAATGTACAACATTTGGTTATGGAGATATGGCCCCTCAAAATTTGGCCCTTAAAACAAGGAAATATCCAACAATGTAGATTACGATTTAAACCGAGTAACCAGCTTGTTTAGATTTTACAGACAATTTCAATAGCTTTCAATCTAAAAAATTTTTGTACCTTCATTAAGCAGAAGGGTATAATATGTCTAGAAATATGCCTAAGACGGTAATGTCAAGCCATTCCCAAGTTTCATGGTGTTTAGGACCTTTCTGGGCTAATAACGGATAAACGCGGCAGCTAATGCTAATGGCGCCAAGGGCGAGTTTGCTCTATTTAAAACTAAGAACACTCCCCTTATTTGGGGAAATGTGTTTTAAAAACACACGAGTTTCTATCTTTTGGGTATGCTCAAGGACATATCTTTTGGGTATGCTCAAGGACATATCTTTTGGGTATGCTCAAGGACATAACTTGTGTACAAGTATTAGTTATATAGATTCATGGTACCAGTTCATCCCTAATTTTTAATTTAAGACCTCATGACCCAGTATGAAAAGCCTTCGGGTGTTATGGAAAAGTAATAAAGATTGATTTGATTATTATTATTAATTCTTTACGAGATAAATTCAAAAAATAATAATTTGGTTTTATAACATATTGAGTTATCACCGCTTGGGCTCAAGCTTTTAAAACGTTTTCACAAACATTCGATCGATCTCGTGATTTTATATATTATTTTTAAGTACGCTGAACAATTCGCGAATTAAACGTGGAAAAAATGTTCATAATTTATCGCTACAGGAAAAGTTAATCTGTTGATTCTTTCGATATTGAACTTCCGTCAAAATAAACGAAGGAAATGTTAAGTCAAACTCTGAGGCTTTGTTTGTTATAATTTTTTATTAGCTTTGGAAAAGTCAGTTTCTCTACAAAAAATTGAAAAAAAAATAACGCCAAGAGAATAACTCAAAGTTAATGAATGGTATGCTGAGAAAATATCATGGGAGAACATGGTAACGTTTCATATTTTCATGTGGGCTTGGTGATTATGGTATTGATCAGGCCCAAAACCACCTGTCTAATTTCAGAAATAATAATTCTGTCACGCTGACAATTGAAAGCAACAATCGAATGAGAAAAACTCAAAAATACGTATAGTTTTATTTCGACCTGCCCTTCATATTTTTCACTTGTTTATTCGAATAACGCGAGAAAAGAAAGCAACGGGTCAATAAATATCACGCCGTTACCGCTTTGTAGTTCGCGGTTACTTGAGAAGTTCGCCTAGCTTTGTGTATTCTGGAATATTTCATCAATTAGAAATTTGTGGATTTTTTATCGTGAGATATTGAAATCTGGTGCACGAATATTATTAATTCAAAAACAAACAAAGACCGAACTGGCGTCAAAATTGGAAAATTCAATAAAGTCCCCATTTTTAGTATAAGTATCAAGAATTTCAAGTTAAAAATGAGTCACACCAAGCATCAACTAAAGCAGTGAAATACCGTTAGCTGTTTAAAAACGTATGTTTTTTTTAAAAAAATGTAAAAGTAATTTTGCTCAAAACGTTTGACGGGTTATGCATGGCTTTTTCTTCCAATTTACAATATGTACCTTGTTGTCCACAACTGTTTAGGTGATCCATTGGGAATAGCATTCAATGATACACTTTTCACGTTCTTTCTTCCTTATTTTACGTGCTCGTTTATCCACACTCTCTTAAGAAAATTGTACTAGTACACGGTATTATTTAAGATTTTTGCTATAGCTATAAACCATTATACGGCCATTTACATGATAAGATGTGGCTAAAAAATATGACTCACCCTCCAATGTCGTGATTGAGGGTGAGCTATAGTTTCTTTTCTCCTAGAGACCTTGATACTTCCGACTCAATTTAAAGCCACGTCAAATCGCATGTTTGGTGGCCAGCTTTTTAGTCTATTTGGGAATCCATAATACGTAGTTCTCCTAAATGAATTTTAGCAAATTTCTTCTGAAATGCGCAGAATGGTCGGCTTGTCATTAACCACGTAATAAATAACTGCTTTGATGATCCATCTTTTAAAACATTAATAGTCAATAATGGCGAACTTTGACTCTTCTAAACGGAGCATATAGCCACAGGAATGTATGGAGGGTTGGAATGGCTAAGATCAAATCCTAATCGGCGTGAAATGATCTTGGAAACAACTGGCGTGGCTCAATTTACGCTAGTGACGTCATAGCCTGACGTAAAAATCGTATTTACCACTTAAATTATTTTCATTCGTTCATTGGCTGCCAAAAAAACTTGTCTGCTATAATTCTCCACCCTCTACCCTAGGTCCTCTGCCTAGGCTGAGAGAATCGAATATGAACGCGAACGGCGGCGAACCAGCGCATTTAACTTTAAAAAATCTAAAAGGTCACTTCTGCCTTGCCTTTTTTAACGAGTCATGACATTTTTCGCCTTCGGTAGACAGCTAAACAGACGTAGGGGGAGGAGCTACACTTCTAAAAAAAAACAAAAGGACTCGCCTTATGTTTCCACCATCAAGGGTACAACGAGAGCCCACTTAGCCATTCCAACCCCTCCATACATTCCTGATAGCCATATTACATCCCTTCTTAAAAAGCAATTGTTTTCAAAACCATTTAATTCTGCTTGTCCCCTTTTTCTCTTTACTTGTCTAGATTTAGCGTGTTCTAAAGTTGGTTTAGAGGCATCAATATAATAGTCAGTATCATGGATAATAGAACTATAATGAAAGTCGTAATGACCAAGGTAAGTACTCTAAAGATTATTCTAGTTATCTAGTTTGTCAATGAGAACTTGCTGAGGTGATATATCGGTCATACTTCAAATATTTCTGGAAAATATGTAGATAAATTTGTACCTTTGAAGCAGATATAAATGATGCGCAATTACACTTTGTGAATAAAAAATCGAAGTTAAAGCTTGCCTGTATTGTATTGCATTGCCCCGTAGGTTATTGTTGTATCCCATAGAGTAGGGACGACGAGTACAAAACTTTCTTGCCAAAATATTTCGCTTCTTGTTGACACCGGCCTCTCATGTTGTCAATGGCAAAGTGCTAGCAAAAACATATTTAACACGTGTCTTTCGGTTTTGTTTACCTAGGACCGTTACAACCCTATTACGGACAGCTACGATTATAGCAACAGCTTTGCTACTGATATGCTTAACTTTAACTTCCTGTTGTATCCGACAGGCCGGTAAAGTTTGCCAGTGTTTTAATAAATAATTTTATACCTACAGACAAATTTTAATATTTTTGGTTTTTCAGAGTTCATGTAACGTACGTTCCTGTCACCGATTCTGATATGTTCAAAGTGGCAAGTATTGTTTGTCTACATCATATACTTATGGAAAATTATAACTGACTTATATTTTGTTTTAGTGCGGCGATCTAGTACTCCGTCATTGGCCTCTTGAGATTTCAACTTGGGACTATTTTCGGAAGTACAACCGAACTTGCTCGCACCCGTTTTTGCACTACGCACATAACATGCTTTCATATTTCCACGATTCAGACTACCAATTATCATTGACGGGAATCCTTCAAGTTTTTCATCCTCAGGCATGTCTCTTCAATGATTTTCATTTGTTGATCAGCAGATCGATGAATGTGCCTAATGCGTGCATCTCGAGGGGTCGGACGTTTTGGAAAAAGTGTACGTGATTTCGAAATCCAATGTGATTTCTTCGGATTTCGTTTGATTTCGTCGGATTTTGTTTGATTTCAGAATTCGATAAAATTCAATGGATTTCGTCGGATTTTTTTGATTTCAGAATTCGATAAAATCCAATGGATTTCGTCGGATTTTGTTTGATTTCAGAATTCGATAAAATCGAATGGATTTCATCGAACTTTGAGATTTTTCCCGTGATTCCGTCGGATTTTTCTATTTTTATCGTGATTTCGACGGATTTTGCGATATTTCCCTTCATTTCGTTGGATTTTGAGGTTTCTTTACTGATTTTGTGATTTCGCTGCTGATTTCGTGATTTATATGTTGATTTCGTGATTTCTTTGTTGATTTTGGGATTTTTTTTACTGATTTTATGATTTCTTTACTAATTTTATGATTTCTTTACCAATTTTATGATTTCTTTCCTGATTTTGTGATATCGTTGCTGATTTCGGATTTTTTATTTGATTTCGAAATCAGCATTGATTTCGGATTTCTTAAGTTGGATTTCACGGGTAGCGTACGGGATTTCATGAATGACCGACCCCTCGGTACATCTCCATGATTAAAAATTTCACCTAACAATGGGGAAAAGCGAAACATTTGTTTTAAGAGGTTATTTTTTAATTTTTAAGGTGTGGATTATTCTTAGCCTGTTCCTCATCTTGTTTAGTTTCAAACTTTGGAACCTCTTGTTCGCGATTACGAAACGATTCGTGCCGAAACTACGCCAGGTTTCTCTGGGTGTCTATCGTAACAAATACGACACTGTCAAGAAGATTATATTGGCCACCTATCTCGTCGGCAGTTTCCTTTTGGTAGAAGTCTTCAAAGCCAACCTGTCGACCAAATTGACGGTGGACATAGATCGCAACATAAATTACTTTCATGATATTTTCAAATACCCCGACTTGCGTATTGTTTTTCAGAGAAATAATGTTTTTCTATATGATATTAAGGTATAAAGTAGTTTAGTTCTTTATTATTATTTTGGCTTGAGGGGTGCGTTAAAACGTAAAATTACCCAAAACAAGAATGAAAGTAGTGACTGTTATCCTAGTTAATTATTTGGGTTAAAGGTAGGGAAAAGATTCGTTTGCTGACTATAGTCTTCGTCAACAGGAAATGCATCAGGATATCTTCAAAGAATACCAGAGACGATTGAAGAAATTCCAGATCAAGAAAGGATATAATCCGGACAATATTTTCAACAAAGGAAAAGCCGTGTACTTTGGAAGCGTCAGTCATTTGGAATATTTTTGTCACTACGATTACAGTGCTGAAAAAGCATTACACTACGGGAAGGATCCCTTGTTACCGTATTTTAATATTATGGAAATGTCAAATAACGCATCAACCGTTGTGAAAGACGTCATCAACATAAGGTGACTTGTTAAAAAGGAACATCTAGAGCACGCATTGTGTATTTTAGTTTCTTTAGGCTGTTACTATCTCCAAAATTGGTTGTACGCTTTAAGCCGAAATATAAATTTTTTTTTTTTTTCGAGGAAATCTAGAAGAAATTATAATCCTCATTAGTTTGCATGATTTACCTTATGTAGTCACTCTCAAAAGCACAGAGTTCGAAAATTGACTTTATCAGTTTAGGTATTGTCGGCGTATGAAAAATAAGTTGACGTACTCATTAGAATATGGCGTTCAGAAACGGTTCTTATTTGTTGTAAAATATTATTGCTGTAGAAGATTTTAGTTGGAAAAGGTTAAAACATTTGAAAACCTTTTAGAATTATATGAAAACCTTTTAGAATTACATGGAAATCTTTTAGAATTATATGAAAACCTTTTAGAATTATATGAAAACCTTTTAGAATTATGAGAACCTTTTAGAATTATATGAAAACCTTTTAGAATTATATGAAAACCTTTTAGAATTATATGAAGACCTTTTAGAATTATATGGAAACCTTTTAGAATTATATGGAAACCTTTTAGAATTATATGAAAACCTTTTAGAATTCTATGGAAACCTTTTAGAATTCTATGGAAACCTTTTAGAATTCTATGGAAACCTTTTAGAATTAAATGAAAACCTTTAAGAATTATATGAAAACCATTAATTACGAATTATGTCACGAACGGCGCCCTATAATGCTACATGCGTGTGTAACCAGGCAAAATTTTTATTCGGGTTTTTAATACAGTTTTACAGAAGCCACTTGGTGAAAAGGTTCGCCGTGGAGGTCTTAGCTTTCCTTAAAAAGCTTTGACAGTTAATTCCCTCGCTGGTTCGACTATGTTGCCCTTTTCGGGTCTTCCATCGTGAGATAGCGTTATTATTATATTATATTATATTTATCTCTGTAAAACTTAATTAAGGAAAGCCAAATCATTGATAATATCAGGGATAGATTTAATTTTAGAAGTTGGAATGGGGAACGGTTAGTATTTACTTCAGTCCGACTCATAACCCAGTATAGAGCCCCTCCCTCCAACACGTAACGAAAAGTTTAAATTATCTCATTGGGTCACTTAAAGTACGTTTTGATGACGTTACTAACGGAGATGGCGAAAAATATACGCAATTCCTTTTTACCTCTGTCGAAAGCGGTATCCTATGACCCACCTCTTCTTTCACACCCCTCCGTCCCGTGGAAGGGGTCCGGGACTTTGACGCGCGCCCAGATTACTCTGTTCTCCATTCCTACATCTAAAATTAAATCTATCCCTGATAATATCTTGTGGTTAAGTCGGGTTTCTGAGGCTTTGACTTATTTTGGTCAAAATTTTACTGTTGTTTTTGAGTCTAAGATTTATTTTATTTTCAGACTTATGCATTTTTGGGAAACTGGACATCAAATCCGGAGCCAGTACCATATGAAATCATGTTCGCACTATCTGCACAAAAAACAAAGTATGGCATTCTCGAAAACGACCTTCAGTGACGTAGGCATCTTATTTCTACTATTCGCTGGGTCGACCATGCTGTGCAGTTTGGTCTTGGTCGCCGAAATATGGTACGCTTCGAAGAATATAAAAGTTAAGCGAGCTCGCAGAGATATTATGGAACTGGATATACGTATTGGTTAAATCACGGTAATTGGTGTTCTTAAAGGAAAAGATCGGGTACTTATGATCTTAATCGAATTTCCCATACATGTGCGTATGTGTATTATTATTATTAGTATTATTTCGTTGCGAAAAATGGCGTGCACCATTTTTATTGTCAATTCACGGCATTTACAATATTATTCGCAAGTATTAAGGAACTATTAGGCTTTTATGTACCATTTAGATTGCTTTTTAACATCTTTTTAAGCCAATTTATTTTATTTATAATATTACTACTTAGTTAAATTGCACCACGTATGTCACATTACTAAACCAAATGAAGTGAAATAGGTGTTAAATATTTATTTTGTTCTACGTCGAGATTAAGCAATATATACTCATGCACGTACATTTAGAAATTAAAATTCTAGTAACTCAACGGTCATTCTTAATTTCACAGAACTCGCTGTTTAAAGGTAGTCGCGGTGGAACTGTAAATTAGGATCTGTATTTTCCCGGTGTTTTGAATTTAGTCCAAATTTGAAAATACTGTTTTAAGGTAGGCGCGTGGGGGGGGAGGAAGAAAATGAGATGCATTCCCCTAAGCTCACTGTGCTAGGGCAGCAAAAATTACGACCTTGCTGGTCCACTTTAGTATTTGCAAGCCCATGAACCGTATATTCCCCCAAAATTTTGCGCAACAGCATTATTTTACACTTTTGACTTTAACTGGTCTGGTTGATTTTAAATTCGTTTATCCGCTAAAATATTTGAGTAACATGATTTGAAAGCTTTCGAGCGATGATAGCAACGATAATCCGAGCCATAAACCCAAATGACCTCCGATTCCTCCCAACAAATCTTGCATCTGCAACCATTAAAATATATTTTATCAAATAACAAAAACCACTAGATTTGAGTTACACGCATTTACCGTGTATTTTCCGTGAGTTGAGTATACAACTTGCTCCAAATTTGAAAAATATATTTTAAATCTGTATTAAATTATACAAAATTTAAAATCAAGTTTAAAATTCATTGTTTGCTAGTATTCTCACGTACTTTCCTTGACCTTCGACCTTTGGGTTTTAACATTGAAACAAGGCTTAATAATATGTTTACTAGTGCAAAATGTAACGTAATGAAAACAATTATGACACTTTCTTTTGCTTTAATGCCAAATTTCACTAGAACGGTTATTTTCCCAGAAAATATTGCGAATACTTATAATTATAACAGGGATAGATTCAATTTAAAAAAAAATTAAATACATCCCTGTTATAATTTAAACTTCAAATTGTAATTTTTGGTTATCAAAAATTGTTACTGTAAATAACCTTAGGAAGTGCTTTGTCAGAATTATTATTAAGAGTTATTTACGTTATCAAACGGCAATAGAAATATTTTATTGCGAATACTAATTTGAAAAACTTTGGATAATATAAATACAAATAGTTGTAATTATTTTTGTTAAAACATTAATATTAAGGTCAAAATTATCCATACTACATTGATTTTATTCATAATCGGAAGGATATTTGATAAAGAAAGAAAGAAAGAATAACGCAAAAGATAAAAAGAATTAGCGGGAGTCACACAAGTTCTAGCAGCTTGGGCCCACCGCATAAGCATAATCTACATGGCCGGGGCGAGAAGCACGAGTTTCTGGCTAAAATATATTCCTTATTTGTGTTTTTACTTATTGGTTTTGCCTCACCAGGGATCCAAATTTTTGCCTCAGCTTGATGGGTCAACTCGAGCTGAATAAACTAGTTGGATCGTGTGAATAGACGCTGGATGAGTTGAATTACCAAAAAAGTTGGCTTGGAAAAATTGGGTCAGTGATCTAATTTTTGCTGACTCAACTTTTTAATTTCATTTCTCCAGCCAATTAAAATGAATTACAAAAAAAGCCTTTTACGCGGGTTAATTCGTAAGTGCCAAGGTAGGTGGCCCAAAAAAAGTTCCACTTGGCGGTAAAAGTTTAGTCGTGTGAAAGGGAAGGATTTACTTAACTTTCCCTTCAAAAGTTGGGCAAGTTGATACAACTTTTTGACCCATCGAGCTGAATCAAAAAGTTGGATCGTCTAAAAGAGCCTTAAGGAAGGTTATGACAATTGACAAATAGGCATAATTATAAAATTATAAAATTATAATAATTCAAGTTTTATCTACGAAGGGATGTCCACACAAAGCTTGTAGCTCATTTACAGGTGGACCCCTTTGCAATGGAAAGGGGGGTCGTGGCTAGCCCGTATTCCACAGCTAAGCGACAGCACCCTTTTACCGATAACCTCAACAACGGTTTGATGGAAAGAAAAAACCGTTGCTATAAGACGAAAGCGATAACCGCTACGCCACGACACTTTAATTGACTGTCTGAAATTCATGTTTTACTCGAAAACACAACTTCACTAACTTATATTTTTGCGTGTCATATTTGTTGATATTATGTGATAATGAAGCGAAATTTAACACTTACCAAAACTGAATTTGGCGCTGTATTGTAGGAAATTGATGCTTCGTGTTTAATTTCTCTAAAAAATTATATTACACCTTTTATAAATTATTTTACTGTTGGCAAATAGTAGTTAATGCGCTTACAAACAGGGCAAAGGACAGACACAGCTTTTAGCATTATTAACCAATTCAGATTCGGCTTTTCTTAAACAACAAACTGAAATAACTAATTTTAATAATTCAATTTACTACTTGAAAAAAAGTTAATAAAATTCTGGTACTTGCTTTGTGTTAGATTGGTAAAGTCACAGGCGGGGTATCCCGGGAATTCACCGATTATTGGATTGTAACACGAACAAAGACGAGTGGCGGAACGTTGAACACACAGATTAGTGCAGTTCTAAAGAATTGAAATTCAACGTTATCCACTCTCTTGGTAATTGATCTCAGAAGGGATGGCACTTGACCCATATTGCTTTGCGGCTGTAACCAGACTCTTACCAGTCTCACATTTCTTTCCCTTCCCTGATTGGCTAACGAGTTCTGGCGTCATAGCTACGCTTAATGGCGTAGTGGGACGGGGTGGAGAATAAAATCAAGGCTCAGTAGATAAAATAATAGTTCAAAGTGTAATCTGCCTTTTTGATATGAAAATTGTGGAAGTTTGCGTTAGCGTTAATGTGAAACGGAATCTAGTTGTTCACAATTCATTCATTATGCCATGTGAAAGTGGCTTAATCTAGGGACTTTTTTTCGTTTAACCAGGTTTTACGCTGTGTGTAATTGCACGCTTTTTCAGGATATTTTTAAGGTTTGTAGGACTCGCGTTACCGCCCTGCTTCAACCAAAGCGCGAATCCAGTGGAGCTCCTACAAGGTGACGATACACTTACGAGCAATAGTTCAGGAGGAAGTCAACTTATAGCGGATCCACTGGAGCCACGAGTTGCTTTAATGATTTTACTATTCCGTTCTGTTCTGGTGCTATTGAGAGCATTCTTACCGTTCTTGTTGAACCAAAGTAATCTTTGCAATTGTCGGCGTAAGGAGCCTTCAACCTTTTAATTGTCACCTGTCAAAAACAAGTCAAACAACATGACGACAAAAAACTGGAACAATTTTTATTAGGCTTACTTGTTTAATGGCTATAATACTATATATTTTTTCTGACAGGAAGAAACTGTTTTCCTTTTCAATGTCTAATTCATCGTGACTTGGTCCGAGTGAAACGCGAATCCCATAAGCGTTGTTGATAAACCTTGTCAGGAAATATTTGTCTTTTTCCAATTCAAATACGATTGTTAGACCTAAAAGTCGTTAAATATATAGAGTTTTTTATATAAAAAAGATGGTGGGACTGAAGTACAGTGAAGTCCATATGCGATTTTGAGTCGAAAATGTTCTATGACACTTTTCCGTCTGAGTAGAGTATTTTACGAATAACCTCCTTAAAACACTCCAATCATAACGGAGGTCTTTAGGGCAAATCAACATACAGCATTTTTTTTAAGGAAAATCGCACAAAGAACCTCAGTACTTCGGCACCACAACCTTTTTGGAACAGCTCGTGGAATCATATATTAATTTGTTTAATTATTTGAATTAATACCTGAATTTAATCCACTAGACGGTTTGATTGATTTATCAGGTTTAAACTTGTAGCAATTTCCCGTTTCTACGCTATTCATTAGTAGGAATTTTCTAAAAAATGTCAACCGAAATCTAAGATCAACATCAAAGTTTTTATGTATTTTTAGACATAATTTTACCAACTGACCGAGAAGCGTCAATAGGCCAAAGATGACGTCAAGGTCCTATTTGTTTTGTGAAAGAAATGCGAAACACATTATATTTCCGCGTATTGCCTATAGGTAGCGCTAATATTATCTCCAACTCAGCCATGAATCAGGTTCTAACTTGAAGGAGAAAGGGATGGAATTGTAACCCCATACCATAACGTTGCCTCTGTTACCCCCACCTTCTTCACCGAACTCCTTCCAGCATCCTCGGCGTTTAGTTAGGGTCGTACAGTACGAAATCATAAAGAACTTCCCTCTGTCTTAAAAATAGAGGCTAGTTCTCATACAAATACGCGGCACTACCGGTTTCCTGCGCAGTTCAAACTAACGCCGAATATAAGTCACGTGACCTGCTACATTTCGTGAAGAGAGATTCCTATACTGACGAAACTTCCCTATCTCCATCTTCCTTGGTTTCAGTTCCTCAGGTCGCCTATCATCATTCCCACTCTATCTTATCTCTTTTCTCCCTGGTTCTATGAAAAAGATGAACATGGGAACATAAACCGTTTAAAAAAGCACCATCTATCGCCAATAAGCGGAAACATGAGGCGTTTCCAATTTTTTCCCCAAAAATAGGGCTTTGACGTAATTTTCGCCTAATGACGCTATTAGGTCTACAGATACTGTATTATCAACAAGTGCGTTACTTGACGTTTAAGCCATTCTTAAAGAACTCACTGACTGTTTAAAGCTAAGCGCGAGGGAAGTTCTATGTCTTTTCTGTTATATCAATGTCATTCGAAAATTGCATAAAAGGTGAATGAGATACATATTCCCCTAAGCTCACTGTGTTCAAGATGCAAAAAATTATTTCGACCTCTTTAATGTTTCAAAGTTCATACTTGAACTAATTTTTAAAAATTTAGTGGTAAAATTATTGTAAGTATGATAATATTATTATTAATTATTGGGCTAATTACTCTATGTCGACTTCTTGAAAGTAATAGTTAGCGGTCTCAATGAGGTCCCAAGGTTTGTGGCCAACCTTTTTGAGTTCAGTTTGGTTCAGTTTCATGACGTTGCTGTAATATGTCGCAAATTCTTTTTCCTGAGGTGTTAGAACTTGCTTTCTTTTTCCACAGCCAAAGACGTTCGTTACCTGAATCAGAGAACGAAGATGAATTTCCATCTATTTGAATTACATGTGTTACCTGTATAATTTTCACTTAATAAACTGATAGCCTTATACCTTACCGTTTTGGTTTTACTGCAAGTTTGTAATCTATGCAACAGCACGGATATATAAATACTAACGTATTGTGGATCCCCATCTCTTACGTTCCACAATTAAGGAATTTGGATTTTGGGCCCGTTAAACAGAGAATAAAATAACTTGTATCCCTCCCCCCTCCAAAAACAGCTTTGTGTGTAAAAGGGAAATTTGTGTTTAATTTTCTTTCAGCGGATGTTCGAAATTTCAAACCCACCACTCATTATTCTCCCGAGAGATGTAGTTCCTTTTACCCACGCGACCTTGCTATTTACGCCTCGATTTACATCCGTCTCACATCCGCGAATGTAACGCGTATTTGATGGTCACCTTTTTGACCTAGTTGGGAATCCATAATACTTTAGTATTTATACACAAATACAGCCTTAGTGAGAGTTAATTCAAGAACTAGACGAGAACGTACTACATCAATTCACTTCCGAATTTATCCGATACTAAGTCTTTGACAGTACTTCACCAGGGGTTGATTTATTCCACTATCAGCTCTCGGTAACCAGTGCAATTTATTTTATAAATTTCTGAACTTACGGAAAAAGAAATGTCGAGGTGATTTGTACCTTCTAAAGATGGACGGAATTTTGTAAAATTTGCATTGTGTTTCTTGCAAGGCTCCATCGATAACGTTTCTAATTTCGACCATAGCTTATCTTTCGCGGCATTTTTACAAATCACATTGAACAAAATTCTAAAAAGTAAAGGATTTGAGGGAAAGTAGTTTAGTCAACAAGTATAGATTGGTTTCATTGTGGAATAGACGAGGACAGAGACAAGCAGATGGTGGTGTTGGAAGTCAATAAGTACAGATTGATACTTGGTTGGGATTGGTAACAATTCTCATACGGTATTAGTGTTGCTCCTTTTAATTTGACAAAGTAATTCCTCATTAATATCTTCTTCAGAATCTAGTTGAACTAATTCCTCACCAAAGTTAGCGCTAGCCATTGTTAGGCTTCGCGGGCGAAGTTCCAATATGGAATTATTACGCTGAAGCTGAACCTAAATAAAACATGTTGGGAAACCTAATTCAACCTCTCCGATTCGAGACGAGAGCTATCTACCCAATTAAGAGCTTTTTCTTAAATAATTAAATAAATATAGTTGCTATTAATTAAATTAATTGTCAGTAATTTACCTTAATTCTAGTTAAGTCGTTTTAAGAAACATTATTCCTAAAATAACTTTAAACATAGCTATTGTTACACTGTAAAAAATAACCGTACTGTCTAGAACCTTTAAAGGAATTTTTCGATGCATCTCCAGACGTACCTATAAAGGTACTACAAAATACCGTTGTGTAAAGGTACTCTAAAATACCTCTTTATCAAGGTATTTTGTGATACCGAAATAGGTATCATTTAAACCCGAACAAGGCAACAAAGGTCAGAATAATACTTTAAAATTTTGAAAGGTACTCCTTATTACCGAAAGGGGTACCTGTTAATACTCAGAAAGGTTCGAAAATATACTTTTAAAGGTATTTTGAGATACCGAATTAGGTGTCAAATAAAACCCACAAACAGAACTAAATTATATTTTCGCGCCATCAGAAATATAGGCGGCACATTTGAAACTGGTAAGCTTTTCCTTAATTACCACGGGCTTGAATCATTCTTAGACAAGGTAAGCAATAGACCACTTCTATGTTACTGAGACGGAAAGACGCGAGGGTAAAATTTTCCCTTCCTTCTCGCCTTTTAGTGTCTGTAGGCTCGCAGCACGAGTGTAAATTTTTGTCATCCATCTCGCCTTTTAGTGTCTGTGCTGTAGGCTTACAGGATCATGAAAGTAAGCAAGGGATCAACCGCTATAGATTTGCCCAAGTTTTGCTTACCCCTTGTTAAGGAAGGTGTGGCACTGTTACATCAAAATAGTAATTGAGGGTCACATATACATGGATATTTTCTGAATGGCGACTGAAGGCGTACGCTCGGATTCAAACCTTCATATTAATTATGTATACCTTATATTATAATTGTACGAAATTTAAATGATGTAACGTATGCTAATGTACATAACTGTAGAAGAAAATAATTAGTATTAATTATATCTATTTAAATATTTAAGAAAAACCACTAGCAAGGATGCTTGCGATTGAAATTTAAATCTCGGGTAGAAAACCACTACCCTATTAGGTGGAAGACCTAAAACTAAACCTAACCGAAACTTTTCTTTATGCTTATATATAATATTCCAACAGCGATTCCTTCTGCGCTGTCATTACTAGTGCTAATGGTGAAGTGAGCAGTGTTAGAGAATTTGGACTAGAAGTATTATATCATGTATTATACTTTACTCTAGTAGTGTTAGAAATAATCAGCAGACCGGAGCTAAAAAATCCCTCTAAAGGGATCTGTTAAGTCCTTTTCTACATCCAGGGTACGATAAAATACCGCCAGAAGCGCTGAAACTCTAAAAGGTTTCATTACATACCTTATTTTCCCGAAATACCTTTTTCGAAATCATTTAATACCCGCACTGTGAGACAACTAATAAAATACGTTCATGGGTACTAAAAAGGTCCCGGGGGTATTTTCTAGTACCTTCAAAATACCTTTTTTTTTAACAGTGTATCATTTGACTTCTAGCGAACACTTATTTTTTCACAATTTTTTGTAATTTCCTGAACCTTTGGTGGAACCCCTACCATTGGGAGGCTAGTCGTCACACTAGCCGATCGCCGCGTACATCTTAAACCCTAACGATGATAATGGAGTACAAGTCAATATTGCTCTCTGTGAACTGAGAACGCGGTCCGGATATTGCGAACACGTTTGCTTCGATTTGCCAACTGCCAACGCGGAGACAGACAAATATACAGACAAGGAAAGCTTAATACCTCTCTGTAACGTCATCGTCACTCGGAGAGGTAATGTAGAGGTAGTGTAATGCACGAGCAAAGGCAGTGCACCCGATTCCATGGATATTGCAATAGTAAAGGGGATTGGCGAAAGTGACAGCTTTGATAGTTCAAAAAGCGTGGCACGAGGACGGTTTTGAAATTCAGTATAAAGCTATGGTTCTAAAAGAAGTTGTGATTTATAATAGTATAAGTGTAAGTGTAGAATCATTTTTAAACTCGTCCCGGATGTGAATAATTTAGCATTGTTTCAGTCCCGTTTGAGTATATATTGACCCTGAACAACCAGTTTTTATACATATACGTCTATAGAAAGCCTTTCCTCACTGGGAGGAATATTTTCAATAGAAGACCAGTTGAATTAATTTAGTTTTTTGGCAAACGAAATTCTGAAATTTGTTACTGCAATTAATGATTGTTTTGATTTGCCACAATGTACGGAAAGAGATAAAATGTATGCTAAACTAGAAATGGCACCTTATAATGTCATGGTTACTGTATCCCGCGAGTATTGAATTACGCAGGCGTTTCTCAAGTTTATATGGCACTCTTCGTAACTTTATAGAGAATGCGAGACACTGCATCGCCTTAGATCGTTGTACAACCTTAGTACATTGGAAGCAACACGGATTACTGCAAAATTATATTTCCCTGGTTTTTTATACCTTGAACTACTTTGAAGGAGCTACTATCTTACTGCAATATACTGCCACTGTCATCTAAACGACCCAATCAGCACTAAATTTCGTCTACTAGCCAATAAGAGCGAGTTTCTAGAAGTTTCTATGTATTCTACATCGCATTTGCAGAGTTTTTGACCTTACAAAAGCAGCAGGTTAAGGAGCCTTGCTTAATACTCGAAACCTTTTCGTGTATTATCGAGTACTCGCACAGTACTATTTTAATGGGGAAAAAATTCAATCCAAAATTTAATGATCGATTTATACGCGACTGCCCCTTAGTTAGGCCTAGTTCAAATACGAAATTACTTCTGAGCCAAGACCTAAAATATTAAGTTTATCAGAACCGCGGATTTCAAAGCAATATGGCCATAGATTAAGACGCTAAATCCCCCTTCATATTTCTTCTATTTCTCTTCAAAATTGAATTAGAAATTAATTGACAGCAAACCTGTTATTGTTGCAAATTGTAACGGCTGGAAATTCCACTTTCCCGGATTTGTCAATACGAATGCTTTGCACTGTCGGATTCTCAAAGTATTCGTTCAGAAACGATCCAGTGTGATAAACGCATACAGTTACCATTAACAGAATATTCACGATTCTTACGGAACGAACTGATTTGAACTTGCTTTTCGGAATTACGCGTGAACGTGAAGTATTAGCACGCATTGTTGCAACGATTTCTAAAAACGTTTTCGTATATTCCCCGCTCGAAACGAAAAAGTAGTGAAATAGGCCATATACCTCCGCGGTAAAAGAGCGTTGTATATTGATTTGTTTGGCAATGGCATGCTACACATCTGTCTAAAATTGCAAGGGCTCTAACTTATACACGTTTCAGGATTGAAACAAAAAATATTGCTCAGTAGTTTCAAGTGCAAATTCAAGCTGATAAAGGGGAATGCTGAAATTTACTCTATCTTTATAAGTCCTTGACTAATGTTTTACCGACTTGAGGACAACAAGTAAGCGTAGATTAAAATGCGGAAAAAATACGAGTAATTATTAGCCCAGTATCCAGATTTAGCATTAAACGTGATGGCAATTTTAGACGATGTCGCATGCTTGGCCGAGTGACATTGGGTTTAACTATCCTTCCAAACTCATCACTCACTTGATTGAAAATGAAGATTTGACCATTCTTTCGCCACAAAACAAAGCAGTGTGGGGATAATGGGTGCTCCATTGAAATCGACCTTTTCTAAAACCCATTTTGCTGGTAAAGTATCCGCCTTAGCAGTCTGAAAATGTGTGCAATCCATCGGCAATAGTTCAAACTTAATGTATTGGTCTGCTTATTCACTTCAGTAACTTAATTGGTATCTGACTTTTCAAAGAATTTGAGAAAGTGATCCAAGACAGAGCTACTGACCATAATCCACTATCATCGCTAGGGTCAAGATGTAGGCGCGGGAAGCGATTGGCAGGGCTTCCACCAATTGCGCTATTTTTTATCCCTCGTATGGAATCGGCCAACTTATATACCCTAAATTTCTAAAAACTGTTAAAGAGGCATACGCTAGATTTCAAATGTCAACAATAGCTATGTTAAAAGTGATTTTAGAAACAACGGTTCTTAAAACGACTTAACTAGAACTAAGCTAAATTACTGACGATCAAAATAATTAATACCAATTATATTTATTTATTTATTTCAGATAAAACCTTTAAGAAAAGTGGATAGCAATTGATAAATGTTAGAATTTATTATAAAGCTAGATATAAGAATGACGGATCTGATATCACGAGTGGTACAGCCAATCTGTACTGAAAAAATGTGCTCATCTGATCGATTCCATCCTGTAATATTCTCAAAAGCTAAGGGTAACGTTTCATATATTCAAGTGGGCTTGGTGATTATGGTATTGATCGAGCCCGAAACACCTGTCTAATTTCAGAAATAATAATTCAGTCACGCTGACAATTGAAAGCAACAATCGAATGAGAAAAACTCAAAAATACGTTTAGTTTTATTTCGACCTGCCCTACATATTTTTCACTTGTTTACTCGAATAAACGCGAGAAAAGGAAGCAACGAGTCAATAAACATCACGCGTTTACCGTTTTGTAGTTCGCGGCTACTTGAGAAGGAATTCACCTGGTTTTGCGTATGCTGAAATATTTCATCGGTTTGAAATTCGTGAATTTCTTCAAGAGAAAAAGCAATAAGACTGCTCCGACTACCGTGAGATATTGAAAGCTGGTGCACAAATATTATAAATTCAAAAACAAACTGAGACCTAACGGGCGTCGAAATTCACTGTTAGAAAAAGGCGTTCACAATCCGTTCAAAATAGATAGTCGCGCTCTAGATTGAACAAAACTCAAAATTTGTTCAGTGCACTGAATGGTTTGTTCAATGACTAAGAGTTTGTTCAATTTAGAACCAAAACCATAAAATGGCGTCAAAGACTATAATCGTTCTAAATTGATCGTTCAATATAGAACCGAAACAATAATAAATGATGTCATGGACTAGAATCGTTCTAAATTGTTCGTTCAATATAGAACCAGAACAATAAATGACGTCAAGGACTAGAATCGTTCTAAATTGTTCGTTCAATATAGAACTAAAAAAATAAATGACGTCATGGACTAGAATCGTTCAAAGTGGGTCGTTCGATTTCGATAACAAAATTTCGCTTTAAACTAATATTGTTGAACATGAAACGGTATTGTTTTTTGTTCTGTGAAAAAAGATTCCATCGAAGATTATTCGTTTGTTTAATTTGGAACCAAGACAGGAAAGTGACGTCACAGAGTATATACGACCAAAAAAACTTATTTTAAATTTTATGTTGATGATATGTTTAAAAGCGTCGTTTTGGGGTTCTATGGTGTGTTCAAATACCTTATTTTGTTCAATTTTAAGTCACTTAGGTTAGTATAATGACGTCATGTACACACCCCAAAGGCAGGATAACTTTTGCCATGCGTAAAACGCACATTTACTTTATACTTATTCTTATACGCGTGTTAGTAAGTATCAAAATCATTACACGTCGTTCAGTTTATTTAAAAGTTGGGAAACCAAAATAAACCTCTACGAGTCGAGACGCAATAAAGAGGCTTTTCTTAAATAATAAAATAAATATAATTGATTTTAATTATTTTAATCGTCATTAATTTACCTTATTTCAAGTTAAACCGTTTTAAGAAACATTACTTCTAAAACAATTTTTAACAAAGCTATTGTTGACGTTTGAATTCAATCCTATGCCTCCAACAATGTTTGTAAATTTAGGATATATAAGGCGATTGATTCACGACTAATGATCAGGAAACCCGCAAAGTGTTAACCTTTGGTGGAAGCCAAGGAATTGGGAGGCTAAACATTTCTCGTTGCCCTAGACAAACGCCGCGTACTTCTTAATCATAACGGTGGGAGTAGAAGCCAAAAATTCCTTTCTGCGTAAAAGTTTGCTCCTTTTTGCCTACTGCGAACGCAGTGACAGACACACACACGTCCAGTATAATACCTCTCCGTGACGTCATCGTCACTCGATGAGGTAAAATATGTTAAACTATGACTAGGTCAGGTTTCTAATTCAATAGGCGTAATCTGACACGCGAGCCCTAAAACTGAACTAACTTATAAACCTTACGTCCGAGAAGACCTCTTATTAGTAGGCTAATGCGTTTTTATACGTTAATCTTGCCTTACATATTGTTTCATTTTTTACATGTCTAATTATCTAATTTGTTTTTTAACACGAGTTCTTTCAAAAACGAAACCCTGAAAGTCATCGAACAAATACGAATTCTTTTATGAACGAATAGCCGCGCGCCATTGGACAGGTGTTAGTTTTTTGTTAATCAAACACGAGTTCTTTATTGAACAACTTAACTTGCGGCTTAGAACTGAGAACATTTTCAGTTTTGAACACATGTTTAACGTTCAGTTTTGAACACATTTTTAACGTTCAGTTTTGAACACTCGTTTTGCGTTTAGTTTTGAACACTCGTTTTGCGTTCAGTTTTGAACACTCGTTTTTCATTCAGTTTTGAACACTCTTTTTGCGTTCAGTTTTGAACACTCTTTTTTGCGTTCAGTTTTGAACACTCTTTTTGCGTTCAGTTTTGAACACTCTTTTTGCGTTCAGTTTTGAACACTCTTTTTTGCGTTCAGTTTTGAACACTCTTTTTGCGTTCAGTTTTGAACACTCTTTTTGCGTTCAGTTTTGAACACTCTTTTTGCGTTCAGTTTTGAACACTCTTTTTGCGTTCAGTTTTGAACACTCTTTTTGCGTTCAGTTTTGAACACTCTTTTTGCGTTCAGTTTTGAACACTCTTTTTGCGTTCAGGTTTGAACACTCTTTTTGCGTTCAGGTTTGAACACTCGTTTAGTGTTCTGTATCGAACAAAACGCTGTGCTCGTACGGGGACACTCCAATGAACGCCACTTTGTTCAATAAAGAACATGTTTTTCTAACAGTGTTGGAAAATTCAATACAGTCCCCTTTTTTAATATAAGTATCAAGAATTTCAAGAAATAAATGTCTGGGTTTGTCGGATTCAAACCGAGGGGTCTGGCATTCACGAAATATCCAACTTAAGAAATCAGAAAACAAAACCATATCAGTAATTCGGAACGAAATCAAAAGAATTTGGTTCCGAATTTATGGTTACTTGAAAATCCCTTTAGAAAATCCAAAATCAGTAGCGAAATCAGAACCGAAATCGCGAAATCTATTAGAAAATTCACTAAATCCAAAGAAAAAGTAATTAAAAAAAATTTGAATCTGAAATTTCAATTTCCCGGTGTTTCGAATTCAGTACAAATTTTAAAACACAGTTTGAAGGTAGGCGTGTGGGGGGATGAGATTCATTCCCCTAAGCTCACTGTGCTCAGGAAAAAAATTGCAGATCGACTTTAGAATTTGCCTCGAAGTTTGCGCAACTGCATTAATTTACACTTTTGACTTTAACTGTTTTGGTCGATTTTAAATTCGATTTTCTACTAATATATCTGAGTAGCATGATTTGAAAGCTTTCGAGCGATGATAGCAACGATAATCCCAGCCATAAACCCAAATGACCACCGATTCCTCCCAACAAGTCTTGCATCTGTAACCATTAAAATGTATTTCGTCCAATCGCCAAAAACCACTAGATTTGAGTTACACGCATTTACCGTGTATTTTCCGTGAGTTGAGTATACAACTTGCTCCAAATTTGAAAAATATATTTTAAATCTGTATCAAATTATACAGATAATTTAAAATTAAGTTTAAAATTCATTATTTGCTAATATTCCCACGTACTTTCCTTGACCTTCGTCCTTTGGTTTTTAAAATTGAAAACAAGGCTTAGTAATATGTTTGCTAGTGCCAAATGTAACATAATAACAACAAGTATGACACTTTCCATTTCCGTAATGCCAAATATCAAGTGATAAACAGGAGTATTGTTTGAAACGGGATGCACGAAGTTCTGGCTAAAAACATATACCTTATACCTTATTAGGGTTTATACCTATTGACTCTGCCTCACCTGGGATAGCTCTAAGGAAGGTTTATACAATTAACAAATAGGCATTCCAAAGCTAAACGACAGTCTCCTATACTAACTAATACCGTTAACTTCAACGGTAGTGTTTGGTGGAAAGGAGAAACCGGTTAACACAGCGTAGGAAAATTCATTTAACAATTGTGAAGAAAACTTGTGAAGTTGTGAACGTAATGATTTGATCCGCTACCACGGACCAGGATCCTGTTGCTTTGTGACGAAAGCGATAACCGCTACGCCACGACACCCGGAAATTTGTTTTACTCGAAAACATAACTTCATTAACTTATGTTTTGCGATTGTATACCAAAATCCCCCCAGCCAAAATCCCCCCGGCCAAAATCCCCCCATTTAACGCAATGCGACAAAATCCCCCCAATGTAGGACAAAATCCCCCCAATGTAAGACAAAATCCCCCCAAATCATTATAACAAGACAAAATCCCCCCAAATCATTATAACAAGACAAAATCCCCCCAAATCTTTATCAGAAGACAAAATCCCCCAACGAAAATCCTCTGAGAAATATATAACCAGACATACTGTGTGGTTTTGCATTAAATATATTTTTAATTAATAGGAAAATCTTTTGGAAAATGTGGCAGCTAATTAGTATTCGAGTATTTTGGAAAAGGTGGCAGCTAATTAGTAGGAGAATGTTTTGGAAAAGGTTGCAGCTAATTAATAGGAGAATATTTTGGAAAAGGTGGCAGCTAATTAAAAGGAGAATGTTTCGGAAAAGGTTGGAGCTAATTAATAGGAGAATATTTTGGAAAAGGTGGCAGCTAAGTAATAGGAGAATGTTTTGGAAAAGGTGGTAGCTAATTAAAAGGAGAATATTTTGGAAAATGTGGCAGCTAATTAGTAGGAGAATATTTTGGAAAAGGTTGCAGCTAATTAATAGGAGAATATTTTGGAAAAGGTTGCAGCTAATTAATAGGAGAATATTTTGGAAAAGGTGGCAGCTAATTAATAGGAGAATGTTTTGGAAAAGGTGGTAACTAATTAAAAAGAGAATATTTTGGAAAAGGTGGTAGCTATTTAAAAGGACATTATTTTGGAAAATATGGCAGCTAATTAGTAGGAGAATGTTTTGGAAAAGGTTGCAGCTAATTAATAGGAGAATATTTTGGAAAAGGTGGCAGCTAATTAATAGGAAAATCTTTTGGAAAAGGTGGCAGCTAATTAATAGGAGAATATTTTGGAAAAGGTGGCAGCTAATTAATAGGAAAATATTTTGGAAAAGGTTGCAGCTAATTAATAGGAGAATATTTTGGAAAAGGTTGCAGCTAATTAATAGGAGAATATTTTGGAAAAGGTTGCAGCTAATTAATAGGAGAATATTTTGGAAAAGGTGGCAGCTAATTAATAGGAGAATGTTTTGGAAAAGGTGGTAGCTAATTAAAAGGAGAATATTTTGGAAAATGTGGCAGCTAATTAGTAGGAGAATATTTTGGAAAATGTGGCAGCTAATTAGTAGGAGAATGTTTTGGAAAAGGTGGCAGCTAATTAATAGGAGAATATTTTGGAAAAGGTGGCAGCTAATTAATAGGAGAATATTTTGGAAAAGGTGGCAGCTAATTAATAGGAGAATATTTTGGAAAAGGTGGCAGCTAATTAATAATAAAATCTTTTGGAAAAGGTGGCAGCTAATTAATAGGAGAATATTTTGGAAAAGGTTGCAGCTAATTAATAGGAGAATATTTTGGAAAAGGTGGCAGCTAATTAATAGGAGAATGTTTTGGAAAAGGTGGTAGCTAATTAAAAGGAGAATATTTTGGAAAATGTGGCAGCTAATTAGTAGGAGAATATTTTGGAAAAGGTTGCAGCTAATTAATAGGAGAATATTTTGGAAAAGGTGGCAGCTAATTAATAGGAGAATGTTTTGGAAAAGGTGGTAGCTAATTAAAAGGAGAATATTTTGGAAAAGGTGGTAGCTATTTAAAAGGAGATTATTTTGGAAAATGTGGCAGCTAATTAGTAGGAGAATGTTTTGGAAAAGGTGGCAGCTAATTAATAGGAGAATATTTTGGAAAAGGTGGCAGCTAATTAATAATAAAATCTTTTGGAAAAGGTGGCAGCTAATTAATAGGAGAATATTTTAGAAAAGGTGGCAGCTAATTTATAGGAAAATCTTTTGGAAAAGTTGGCAGATAATTAATAGGAGAATATTTTGGAAAAAGTGGCAGCTAATTAATAGGAGAATGTTTTGGAAAAGGTGGTAGCTAATTAAAAGGAGCATATTTTGGAAAAGGTGTCAACGAATTATTGGAACCAAACCTGACCTAACCTAACCTAACCAAACCTAACCGTTAAATATAATTTGGAGGGATTTTGTCGATTAAATATGATTTGGGGGGATTTTGTCCATTAAATATGATTTTGGGGGATTTTGTCCATCAAGTAGGAATTTTGGGGGGATTTTGTCCATCTAGTAGGAGTTTTGGGGGGATTTTGTCCGTTACTTATGATTTGGGGGGATTTTGTCCGGGGGGATTATGTCTGGGGGGATTTTGGGTCACACCCATGTTTTGCGTGTCAACTTATTGATATTACGCTAATGGCGATATTGAAGCGGAATTTAACACTTACCAAAACAAAACTTGGCGCTGTATTATAGGAAATTGATGTTTCGTGTTTAATTTCTCTAAAAATTTAAGTTCAATTATTCTAATTATTGTTTTAAATGCAGTCAAATAGTTAATGCGCTTACAAACAGGGCAAAGGACAGAAACAGCTTTTAGCATTATTAACCAATTCAGATTCGGCTCTTCTTAAACAACAAACTGAAATAATTAATTTTATTAACTAATTTTATTATTTGAATTACTTGAATAAGTAAATTTAAAAAAATTGTGGTACTCACTTTGTGTTAGATTTGTAAAGTCACAGGCGGGGTATCCAGGGAATTCGCCGATTATTGGATTGTAACACGAACAAAGACGAGTGGCGGAACGCTGAACACACAGATTAGTGCAGTTCTAAACAATGGAAACTTTATGTTATTCACTCTCTTGATAATTGTTATCAGAACGGAATAATAAGAGATTGATATACACATTGCTTTACGGCTGTAACAAGACCCTAACCTGCCTTATATTTACTCCCTTCCCTAATTGGCTAACGATTTTCTATCGTCATTGCTACGCTTAATGGCGTCAGGGAGCGCGCAGAGAACGAAATAATAGTTCAAACTTCAAAGTGTATTCTGCCTTTTCACTTCTCCGAGTGACGATGAAGTCACGGAGAGGTATTACACTGGGTTGTCTGTGTGTCTGTCACAAAGAAATATTAGCTTCTACTCCATTATCATCGTTTGGGTTTAATTTTACGCGGCGATCGGTTAGCGTTACGAAAAACGTCTAGCCTCCCAATGGCAGGGTTACGAGAAAAGTCTAGCCTGCCAATGGCAGGGTTTCCACCAAAGATCCACGTAATTGCGAGTTTTCTTATCATTTATTGTGAATCAATGGCCTTAAATATCGTAAACTTCCAAAAATTGTTAAAGAGGCATACGCTTGAATTCAAACGTCAACAATAGCTATGTTTTAAATCATTTTAGGAAGAAAGTTCCTTAGAACGATTTAACTACTATTAAGCTAAATTAATGTCGATTAGATAATTAATATCAATTATATTTATTAAATTATTTTAGAAAAACCTCTTAATTGCGTCTCGTCTCGAAGAGGTTTAGTTTGGTTTCTCAACTTGTTTTAAATTATATTTGTGGAAGTTAGCGTTAGAGTTGTTGCAAAAAGGATTCAAGTTACTTACACTGTATTTTACTACGTCATGGGAAAGTGGCGTAATGTAAGGACTATTTTTCGTGTAAGTAGCTTTTATGCTGTGCCTAGTTACGCGGTTTTTCAGGTTATTGTTTAGGTTGATCGGACTCCGTTACCTCTCAGCTTAATGCTTTTATTATTCCGTTCTGGTGCTATTGAGATAATTCTTACCGTTCTTGTTGAACCAAAGTAATCTTTGCAATTGTCGGCGTAAGGAGCCTTCAACCTTTTAATTGTCACCTGTCAAAAACAAGTCAAACGACATGACGGCAAAAATCTGAAACAATTTTCATTAGACTTACTTGTTTAATGGCTATAATACTATATATTTTTTCGGACAGGAAGAAACTGTTCTCTTTTTCAATGTCTAATTCATCGTGGCTTGGTCCCAGTGAGACGCGAATCCCATAAGCGTTGTTGATATAGCTTGTCAGGAAATATTCGTCCTTTTCCAATCCAAACACGATTGTTAGACCTAAAAGTCGTTAAATATAGAGAGTGTTTAAAAAATGGTAGAAACGAAGTACAATGGGTCACAGACAGTGGTGTCACAGGCCATATGACTTCCTTTCGGGATAAGTTCGTCACTTTTAATGACGAAATAACAATAGTTGAAGTAGCTGTGCATTTTTCTTGAGTAACCTTGGTACGGGCCACCATTTAAAAGTTATGATTAGAGTATTTTACGGATAATCCCTTAATTAAACTAGCATTGTCTTGCAGTGTCTTACTTAAATTTAAGAGGCCATATGAAAAGCACTCCAATCATAACTGAGGTCCTTAGGACAAATCAACATACATCATATTTTAATCAAAACTACCGAAAGAACCTACTGTACTTCGGTCCCACAACCTTCTTTGGTGCAACCCGCGGAATCATAAATTAATTTGATTAATTATTTGAATTTATACCTGAATTTAATCCACTAGACGGTTTGATTGATTTATTGGGTTTAAACTTGTAGCAATTTCCCGTTTCTACGCTGTTCATAAGTAAAAATTTTCTAAAAAATGTCAAACCAAATCCAAAATTAGCAGCGAAGTTTTTATGTTAGTTTTACCTACTAGAGTATCTGTAGACAGAGTTGTCGTTAAAATGCCAAAAATGTTGTCAAAGTCATTGGGGGGAGGGGAGAAATGAGAAACGCATTATTGACTATAGGTCTCTAACTCTGTATATTAAAAAGAAAATATAAACTATAATAAAACCAAGAAATGCCACAGAAAATTGTTTTGAAAAGATGGAAATGGCTAGGTAAAAATGAGCGAACTGCTACCATAATAATAAATCAAAATGGACAATTTGTAAATCCTCAAAAATATGAAACGTTGGGTTTTTCTGTGGTAATTATCGTTCGGGAAGTAGAAGCCTAAAATTTATTTCTGCTAACACGTTTGCTCCGATTTGGTAACTGCGAACGCGGTGACAGACACAACAACACACACACAGACACGTCCAGTGTAATTCTCTGTGATGTCATCATCACACGGAGAGGTAAAAATAGGACTTTGTCATCATTTTTGGCCTATTGGCGCTATAGCAAGTTCGTTAGTTGACATATCAAGTCATTCTAAAGGAACCAGTTGACTGTTTAAAGCTAGGCACGAGTAGTGATCTATGTCTTTTCTGGTATATCAAGGCTAAGACCATTGTTAATGGTCTTAGATCAAGGCCATACCAAGTTAATATAAAAAGGAAATGAGATATATATTCCTCTAAGCTCACTGTGTTCATGAAGCAAAAAAGCTATTTCGACCTTTGAAGTTTAAAATTTATACTTAAACTATAGTTTTCAAAATTTTAGTTGTAAAATTATTGTACGTATGAAAATACTATTATTAATTATTGAGAAAATTACTCTGGGTTGACTTCTTGAAAGTAATAGATAGAGGTCCTAATGAGGTTCCAAGGTTTGTGGCCAACTTTTTTGAGTTCAGTTTGGTTCAGTTTCATGACGTTGCTGTAATATGTCGCGTATTCTTCTTCCTGGGGAGTTAGATATCGGTCTCTTTTCCCACAACCAAATACGTTGGTTACCTAAATCAGAGAACAAACATGAATTTCCATTAATTAAATTCCCTGTGTCACCTGAATCATTTTCTGGTATAACTTGTCGTTTAACTGCAAGTTTGTAATCAATGCTACCATGGATACGTATAAATACTAACGTATGATCTATTCCCATCTCTTACCTTCCACAAGACATTTCGCTTTGGCGCCCGTTCAGCTAATCAGCACAGAATGAATATAACATGTAACCTCCCCCTCCAAACCTTGTGAGTCAAGTGAGTGAGAGGGAAATAGGCCTTTGAACTTTCCAAAAAAAAACCAAAGGAATCCTGGTTAAAGGTCTGACAGCAGTTCACTCTGGTCAGTTCAGTTCTAGCAGCAGCCAATCAAAGCAAATTTACTCGTGTAGTCGCATTGCATCGCGTACTTATAATAGCCGCTTTATATCTAAGATTTAACGTCATATTAATATTTTGTACTTTCAAGTTTCCAGTTTATGTCAGTTATTATTTAAACTTAAAATATTATCTACAGATACCTATATAACGGTTAAAGAAAGCTATAAGCCTAACTATATCCCAAGTATCCAGCGCCAGACGGCGCCCGTTGACGTATCAGAAACCTTTTCGGAAAGGCCTATTCGTATTTTTTTTCTCTGCGAATAGGCGAAATATCAAATACGCGTTTGATATTTCAAAAATCAAACCCACCACTCTCTTCGAAGAGCTACAGTTGTTTTTCCCCATGTGACCTAGATATTTCCGCCTTAATTTACAGCCGCCTCACACATAAACGCATATTTGATTACTAGATTTTTGGTATAGTTGAAAATCCATAATACATTAGTATTTATACATATCCATGATGCTCAGCCTTACTGCATGGATTAACTAACGCTAGGTTGTTCACTAACTGTGTTTCCCATGTATTGCTATCGCAAAATACATTTTCCGAATTATTCCATGATCCCCCTCTTCATTCCCCCAATTTATTGGACCAAACGGATGTAGATATAGCGCCATCTCTAGGCAAAATAAATAGTTTTTGAGGATTTTAAAGATTTAGGCGGAATTTTAATTTTGACGTCATAGAACACGTGATATTTGGTCCAATTTTCCTATAACTTCCTGCTAGGGATATAGTAGCTGCTGCTAGGGGGTGTTTGGAACGTGCATACTTTACCTTTTAGGGGGAGCGAACAATCCCTAGCGTTAATTAATCCATGCTTACTGAGAGTTAATTAAAGAACAAGACGAGCGAGAACTGACTATATCAATTTTGCAGTTCACTTTCGTATTTAGCCGGTACTAAGTACCTCACCTCGTTTTACTCCACGTTCAGCTCTCAGTAACCAGTACCATTTTTTTTTTATTAATTTCTGAACTTACGGAATAGGAAATGTCGAGGTCATCTGGAGCTGGGAGGAATTTTGGTATAGGGCTGTCTGAATCCTGAATGTCTTTTTTGCAAGGTTCCATCGATAAATTTTCTAAATTCGACCATAGCTTATCAATGTCTTTCGCGGATTTTTTACAAATCACACTGAACAAAATTCTAAAAAGAAAGTACCATAAGGTTTTGTTAGATTTAAATACACGAATATAAAGCCCAATAAAAGCCGAGGGTGAAATATGTGTTGGACCACCTTGTTTTCTTTAGAGGGAACATCCGCTTTGTGGATACAAAGACGTGCAAAATTGCTTAAAACAAAAGGAATTTGGTGGACTGGTTACTTTGAAGCACAATTTAACGTCTTTGAATAAACGTGATACCTAACCCTTTATCAAGCAGACGAAAATACGTCACTATTTTTCAAAAGGATCCATAAGATAATTTATTTATTTAATAACCGAAAATGAAATATACAATTTAAATAATTGATGACGTCATAACTGTGTCTCATTGGTGTGATAACTAAGTCCCGCCTGACGCTTGCTCTATTCTCAATAGAGTGCCGCTTTCGGTAAATAAAGCAACATGGCGGCATCATAACTGTATAGTTTTTCAATATCTCCCAAAATAATTTTTAAACCGCATTTTAAAAAATATATTTCTCAAAATATATGAAGGTAATCTACAAATAAACAAGTTGGGAAACCCAAAATTTACCTCTCCAAATAGAATGGAATATTATCTAACCATTCATTTTCAATGAATACGCAACTATAATTACGAATTATTCACGCGTTATAAATAGGTCTATCAACAAATAGGTTGGCATTTACTATTTGAAAGTACAGACTTATATAATAAGCATAGTTTCTAGATATATCTTAATACAGATATATTTGATAATGGTGAGTCCAAAAACTGTTTAGTATTTTTATCCACCGGGATAGTTGTGGGTTCAAAGACTATTCAGTGTTAACATAAATACTAAATTTATCCGAACCACGGATTTCAAAGCAATATCGCCACATAAGACGTTAAATCTCCCAACATATTTCTTCTGATCCTCCTTTAAATTGAATTTGAAATTATTAGAGAGCAAACCTGTTATTGTTGCAAATTGTAACGGCTGGAAATTCCACTTTCCCGGATTTGTCAATACGAACGCTTTGTACTGTCGGATATTCGAAGTATTCGTCCAGAAACGATCCAGTGTGATAAACGCACACAGTTAACATTAACAGAATATTCAGGATTCTTACGCATCGAACTGCAATGAACTTCTTTTTCGGACTGACGCGTGAACGCGAAGGATTAGCACGCATTGTTACAGCAATTCCTTAAAAAAAATCGTAGTTTATTCCACGCTCGATCAAAACCAAAAAGTAATGCAATTATACCTCCGCGGTAAAAGCGCGTTGTTTATTTGACTTGTTTGGCAATGCTATGTTACGCAATTGTGTATAATTACAGGGTTTTGAACATATACACGTTTCTGGATCGAAGGAAAAAATTAATAGTTTCAGGTGTAAATGCAAGCTGATAGAGGGAGAGCAAGAAAGACGCTGGCGAAGTGTGAGTCACGTTGCCTCTGGGACAGAGAAAAATATATTTACTGCCCCCTTCCCCGAGGTGAGGTGTTCTTTTGAAAAAACTGAATGGTGTATATAGAGCGATGACACGGGAAAACCGAATTAGATCTACCGGATCTGCCCTACAAAATAACATAACGCCCACAGTACCTCCAACCATGAATTTATTCTCTAACACGGATGATTGTCTTGCATTACCATGTATCCACTGTGAGAAAAAACCAGCAAGAAACAAACCTTGTTATTTGGGCGTTTCTTTCGGTTTTTTGTAGCTTAGGGAATAGCCCAATCGAATACTGCGCTCACGTACGCAAGCTGCTCGTGCTAAATATTGGCTGAGTGCAGTTTTCTAGTGGGCTATATGCTACCACTAAATAGGCATCTCCTATCGCCGAGTAAGACTAAGGCAACATAGGGTAAACCTGTTAGTTATTCATGTCAGTGAATAAATTCATGTTCCAACTCTTTTCGTTGGTTGATAACTGACTGACCTACCAGGCAAAGAAACTAGAGAGGCTTTCAACCAACCCAGCACCTCACTTTCTGCTATTTCTTTTTGCCTTTGATATTCACTAAAGTTTCCTTTCGAAAGTAAAAATAATGGTAGGTAGTGAGAAAATGTGTGTTTTTTCTTTTTGCAATTAACGTACGTACGTGGCATGTGTCGTTATGATATTTTCGATAATTACACCTTTCCATAATATTTTATGGCGAATTGTTATGTTCGCAAACAATTAATTTGAGCGACTACAATTAACGTAAAGGGATGATATAGTCTAACTTCGACTACTATAAGGTTAAGGTAGCCCATTAAATTTGCTTCGTAGTTTGGAAATGAGTAAAATTACAAAAACGGAAAATGGTGCAATTTGACTTGGTCATAACTTTTCAAGTTGACAAGAAATCGGAAGCGTAACTTTCACATATAAAAGCTATTTGGTTTTAGAAAATCTAATTTTATTTCGATATTCAAGTCTACAAAGCAGTGTCACTTTTTAAAACTTACACAAAGCAAAACACTAAATGCTTTATTGACAACAGAGCTAGATTTTATACAGTGTATCGACTTCATATACAATCTTCGTTACTCGTCCTCTATAAATTTTGACTAGAGAGGTTTCGGTTAATAGAGGTTTTTCTCAAATAATTTAATAAATTTATTTGATATTAACCATTTTTATCGGGAGTTATTTATCATACTTCTAGTTTATCGTGTTAAGAAACAATTTTCCTAACATCATTTGAACTTAGCTATTATTGACGTTTGACGCATAGAGTATGCCTCTTTCGCGATTGTCTGAAAGACCATAAGGTGGTGTTGTTAGACAGAATGGTGATGATAGATAATGGAATAGTTCCAGCAACAAAACCTCTCCGAGTCTCCGTCACATACGGTACTCGGAGAGGTAAACATCCTAGCCGTTACATTGGTTGATATTTGTCCATTTTCGGTTAGATATTTGTCAAGTATGGGTTGGATATTAGTTTAAGGTTAGTTAGATATTACACCAATATGGACTCTATATTAGTCCAATATTGGGAGGATACGAGTTAATTTTTTCCCGCTTGCGTGAAATATGGATATTATCCTGACCATTTCTGGATAATAATTGATCCCTTAATAGATGATTCTCGATCTAATTTTGGATGAAACTCCAATTCTGGCTTATCATACGACTATCGTATTTTGGACACCAGTTACGTTATCCAAAAATAGACGAAAAACTGTGTTGTCTCAGAGTCAGTCGTTTGAGTCCTTTAACATTCAATTTTGGACAACATATTTAGAGTGATGGTTTTAATCCGAAACTACGTCCGATGCCACAGATATCTGTTTCAAATGTCAACTATATCGTTTTTATCTCAGATATGATGTGATCCGAATGTGTACCTTAAAAAGGCATCTGATCTGAACAGAAAATGGCTCTCCACTGTGTAACCGATAGCTGATGTGAATCAAACATATTTGATCTGTTCGAATCATAAATCAGATATCCTTGTTCAATTTAAAGCACTAGCTATTGTTAACGTTTGACTTCTAGCGAACACTTTTTTCACAATTTTTTAAGTATGGTGTATATAAGACGATTGATTCACAGTAAATGATAAGAAAAGCCGCAATTGTGGGAACTTTGTGTGAAGCCCTAACATTGGGAGGCTAGACGTTTCTTGTAACTAGCCGATCGCCGCGTACATCTTAACCCTAACGATGATAATGGAGTAGAAACCAATATTGCTTTTTGTGAACTGTGAACGCAGTCCGGGTATTGCGAATACATTTGCTCCGATTTGCCAACTGCGAACGCGATGACAGACACACGGATACACACACCCTCCCACCCCACGACACGTCCAGTATAATACCAGAGGTATAAATGACTTTGTTTGAAGTAAACATAGGGCATTTACTAACATTTAAAAAGAAAATTTTCTGAAGTAAGGATATTATCACTATAAATAAAATATTATTTATTACCAGTTGTTTTCAAGAAAATAGTATGCGTTATAAGAGCTGGAATATGGGAACGATGTGGCTTTATTATGAGTCTTGCCATCTTGTCTTCTTTGTAATTTGAGATTTAGACATATCTTAATTTACGTCAAATTGAAATGAATTCTGCTTTTAAGGTTTATGCTATCTTTTAAAGATAAGTTCTTAAATAAATTTTGCTCGTTAAAGTCAACAAATATAGTCTGCAGTCTCGATCCTAATATCATCGTGTTATCTTCCCTAACGAATATTAAGGACAAAGTGTACAGTTCGTAAAAGAACGATTTCATCTGGCATTTTGTTATTCAGCTCCAATGTAGACGAATACGTATATTTCGCGCAAGCCTCGATCAAGGTCTTTTAATGTAGTGTTTAAAAACATTGGAAGTATTAGTTAGACTAGTCTGTGAAATAAATTGTTGAAAGTCAGTTTTATTCATCTAAAAAATGGGTTCCATTATATTGGAAGACTTTTGTAAATCTCCATTTTGGGTACGTGTTAATTTTTTGGGTGTACCTTGAAAGATCAAAATAGCAATTGCGATTAAAAAAGAAATAATAATAATAAAATAAACAGCGGCATAGTTCCAAACTGCTATTTAAGAAATAGCGACGGCTGTTTTAGAAATCGCAGCTGCTGTTTTCGGAAATAGCATTGTTTTTCTATAGTTTTGTTCAATTATTAACCCTATAATTTGCATTTAGAACAAATATAAAATCATACCCTAACCTATCTCACCTCACCTATTTTTTACCCTTCTAATATTATTTAGGTTCAAATAACCTAACCAAACCTAACTTAACCTTACTTAACCTAATAATATTGGAGTTCATATAATCAATCCTAACCCAACTTAATGCGATTGGGTTCAAATAATAAAACAAACCTGAACTGGCCTTAAACTATTGGAGTCTACTAATATTTAACTATTACAAGTACGAATATTACAAGTTTCCGTTGAGTTATGAAGAGTGTAATTATTTTTGAAAGGACGCCAATTTGACATGGAACACAGATGATCCGGATTTCACTTCCTGTTTTCAAAAGACCATCCTTGTCTGGGTACCATGCGCGATACTATGGGTGTTTCTTCCATTGGAGTTTGCGCTGATCGCCAAGTCGCCATGGCGAAGCATCCGTTGTTCTCACCTTTCCATAACGAAAGGAGTAAGTTATGTACTGTACAGGATGGCCACTTTCTCGGCACGGGAAATATTTTAAAGGCGAATGTCCAAAATCTTCCTGAAACGTAGGTTTTTGTTTTTTGTTTTCAGCTTTCGGTTTTGTTACTGGCCGCAATTTGCGTCTTAAAATTTTCTAAACAAGTGTACTACGGCGATTCTCAAATCGTTGACTATTTGGGGGTCGTCCTTCAATTCGGAAGTTATGTAAGACAATTTAAAAAATCCATATCAAAGGTTTGGATGAAATAAATTTAACTCGCATGTTGCAGATATTGGCGTTATTCCTAATAATTTACGGCAGAGGGGGTGGCACGGTGTTGTCCGGAATCCTGACTTTGTTTTGGTTCCTCTTAACTCTTATGCAAACTATCACATTGAGATCCACCTTCATTAAGTATTTTTTACAAGTAAGCGGGGGTTTTCATTTTATTACTATATTACGTCAAAACAAAAACGTGAAATATTTCAGAACAAGACCGATGACTATTTCGAGCTGGTAATTCAGTTGGTAATTTACCCTTTGGTAGTAGTGACACTCGTATCACACACACTGAGTGACTTCTCTCCGCACTACGAAAAACAAACGTACGCAATCGAAGTCAAAATGGTAATACTCCATACATTTTTATTATAAGTCATAAGTTCGACACTGGTTACTAAGAGCTTTAATTGATTTTGTCTCTTGCTTTTCGTTCTCGATTTAGCTCTCAGTAAGGTTTTAGTGTCATACTTATGGAACATATAAGCTTAATTTTCTATTAAAATTCTCTAACGAAAAGATGATAATTTTAATACATTAAGAAATCAAGGGAAGAAGGTGCATCGTTTTGCTCACGCGTGGTTCATTCATGGCTTACCAGGTACAGTATATATTCTTTGCCGTTATTGTGCCTTCATACATTGTCCTTTCTTAAAGAAGTTATTACAGCGCAGCTTATTGGATTTTAATTCTAACTTCCAAGTTTATCTTTTAAATTTTAAACAAACTGTAGCGCCCTGTGGAAAGGTTGGAAGAAAAACTTGGAGCCATCGGATGTCTTCGATTTGAATGACTCGGAGCGAGCCCTGACTGTCTCACGCCTTTTTGAAAAACATTGGAAACCCCAAGCTAAGACTAAAAGAGACAGCACTGAAATGGAAATGAAAATATTTTCGGAAGAACGAAACACAACAAAAATTCAAAGCGAGTCAATCGTTTGGCCCTTGCTGAGGACTGTCGGGCCTTGCTTGATTTTTGGAGTGGTCTTACAACTTCTATCCGACGTAGTGTCTATCGGTCCTGCCCTTTTGACAGGGTAAACAGTTTCACTTTTCAAGCCATATAATAAACGTCATAACATCATCAGTGGTTATTTATGGGAAATCTAGAATATAACATAAAAATCAAATAATTAGAACGAGATTGAACATGGTTTTCACTTAAACAGTGAAAATAAGTTCCACCAAATGTGGATGAGAGGGAAAGTATGACAATGGCCATAGAGCCTGTGTTAAAAAACGCGGACATTAAAGTTTCGCCAATAACTATTCATTTACTAGTGACTGATGGACTTGCAAACTCGCGACTGAAAGTAGTTCAGACATTTATGCTCCTTGGTTAACACGCGAATCACGATGCAAGCAGCTCGCGCTATAGCTAAATTACCGAGATTTATTTTAAACGTATCTAGTTTTATGTGCTCTGCTATTGCTTCGATAACCTTACTTAAATCCATATTATACCTTCAAATACCTTTTATAACATTACCAGCTACTCTGTTCTGACTACAAACACAAATCGAGGAAGTTCTAGCATACAAAATAGCAGACGACGGTAACCGTGTAACCGCGAATTAACACATGACCTATTTTAAGGGAGTGAAAAAGCCCAGTATAGCTACGCCTATAAAACGGCCAACTGCGGCGAAACTCTGATGACTCGCGACTTTTGGCCATTTTCATACTTTTCCTCTCATCCACTTTTGGTTCCACCCTTGCTGCCAGTTGGTTCTTTGCTATACTGAAGCTTAGAGAAACGTCCAATCACACGACCCATAACATTTTCTATGGGATAGCTGTGATAAGCGGAATATTTTCACGAAGCAATGAATTAAATAAGCTTTGGGAATGAGTTAACCAGTTTACTCACTTATGTTTTCAGTGCCATGATTGATTACTCGGCTAGTCAAGAGCCTTTATGGAAGGGAATTTTCTACGCTTGCCTTTACGGTGCGGCCTGTCTTGCTCAATCTTTGTTTCAAGAAGGCAGCGCCATTTTCCACACCAAACTAGGACTGAGACTCAAATCCGCCGCCATGCACGTTCTGTACAAAAAAGTAAGTTAGCGTTATCATCATGCTATAGTGGGACGATAGTTTATTAATGAGATGCGTCGAAGCAGACATTTCGCTTGACGAGCAGCGATCGACGTGACCTGACTATGGGCGAAATACTGAACACGATGTACGTCGACACGAACAGATTCCAAGTTCTGTCGCCGCAACTGGGCCTCTTGTGGTCGGTCCCTGTACAAACAATACTGTGTTTCGCCTTCATGTATCAAGAACTGGGCTATTCAGCCTTTGCTGGCGTCGTCCCTATTGTCGTTCTTCTTCCACTAAACTATCTCAGCGCGAAGAAATACAAAGAATTGCAGGTAGATGTTATCCAACTAAAACACTACAGTAATCGGAACCATATGCAAAAAATTAATAACAATCTCTCTAGTAGAACATATCAATGATGTGTTAAGAGCGATTTATAATAATCCATTTCAATTAAGCTGGGGAAAAACAAGAGATGGGAGACATTCTCCCCTTTCGCGTCTACGCACACGTCCCTAGTTAAAAGTAATTTATAAGAATGTAAGACATAATCCCTTGGTCACAATCCCCAGAGCCAAAAAATGACATAATTCCTTATCACATGGTTCAAAATCCCCCGGACAATATCTCCCCCAAAGAGATGTCTAAGACGAAATACCCCAAGCAACGGGACAAATTCCCCCAAAAACTTATTTACGACAAATTTTTAAAAATATTAGCCCTTAAAGGGATGGCGAAAAGCAAAATTTAAAGGCTTTTCATCGAATTTTATCTTCTAATTTTAATGTATATCTGCATTATGAAAAATGCATTAAATATCTAACCTAAAAATATTGATATTTCGCCAATGACACGCAAATCCATGGGTGATGGGGATTCAATTTAATCTAACCTAACCTTACCTATTCAAACCTAACCTGACCTAACTTTTATTAACACGATAAGCAGTACAATTTAGCCTTACCCAAGCCAACCCAAAATGACCGCAATATTAAACGTCAATGACGTTCTTAATTGCATATTCTAAATCAAAAATTACTTTATATATGTGAAATTTCTTCATTATTTACGCTAATCAATCATTATTAAAATTTTGACTTATTTATTCCACTTGAAATTACCGAGAGTGATCGATAAAATTAGAAATAAGAAAACTTTTATTAACACACCTTCAAGTATGCGAGCCACCATCCTAGAGAGTGGGGGAATATGAAGAGGGATAACGGCCGAGGGATTTTGTCTAAGAGCGTGAGGGGATTTTGTTCTTTTCTATGAGGGATTTTTTCGTGGTGGAGCTATTTAGTCCGTATTCCAATTTATAAAATCGCCTTTCACATTCAGAGCCAAAAAAAAAAAAAAAAACCAAGACGCCTCAAGATATTATAGAGCTTACGAGCACTCAAATATAGTGTCGAACTTGTTCTGATCCAGATCGTTCTCACAGTAGAGAAAGAAAACTCGGTTAGTACACCCAAGGATGAGGAGAAAAAAAAAGAGAATATTAATTGTGGGGTGAACTAGCATGTTACACCGCGCGAATTGATTGGGTGAAAGAGGGTTCAATTGGTTCCTTTTTATCACGTGGGTTACTGTTACGGTACGATGTGGCTACTTTTGTGAGCCGGCCCTTGGGCCATCTTGTCTACTCCTACAAGCGCTTATGGTTTAGCGGTAGGTAGCGCACTTCGACTCTAAAACCTAAATTCGCGACGAGGAGATGGTACAAACCGAGGTTTCTTATAAATACCTTGGAATTTGCGTTTTAAGCTACGACATGTAAATTAATTTTCATTACAATATCGCAACCAACGGAGTTTCTTTAATCATCTCGTTTATTAGATTGAGTTGATGAAGCTGAAGGACAACAGAATGAAAATGATGAGTGAAATCTTAAACGGAATCCGCGTCTTGAAGTTGTACGCCTGGGAGAGATCATTCCAGAGAATCGTTCTTGAAATCAGGAAAAAAGAAACTGCGATCATGAAGAAACAAACCTTCTTCCAAGGAATAAATGGATTTATATCTTCTGTCATACCGATTTTGGTAAGAACGCAATACATTTAGGAGAAGTGGATTATTATCAATAATGGGGGCACATAGAGGTGTAGAGCCTATCACCAAGCGTTCTCACTCTACCGAAAAAGGTAGAATCTCTGAATATGCTTTCGCCAACTCAAGAAATGGGATAATGACACAATTTAACGATGGAATATGAACACGGGTTGTATCTGGTTTTAATGTTGGTTTATATATCTTTCTATTTAACTATTGAACTTCAGGGCTTACTCACACTTTTACCTCCATAGTGATTTGAAGTTCCTACAGATATTGTTTCTAAATATTCAGATTACCTCACCGTGCTTCGCCATGTATGTATTAATTGACGACGACAACGTTCTCACCTCGAGGAAAGCATTCGTCTCCTTTCAATTGGTACGATTATTAGCGACGTCAATGCTTACGTTTCCGGATTTAGTAAATACCCTTGTTTTGGTAAGAACGGTGTGATACAGGGTCAAAAAATAAATCTACTATTTGCTTCTTCCACAAACTTTCAAATATTTGATAATCGAAAAAACAGTCAATATATACTGTTTTCGGATTATCAAAGATTTGAATGTTTGTTTATTTTTTAAAAATTTGAACTATTTGACATTTTTTTTTGTAAACAATTTCGAATATTATCAAAATTATATATATTGTAAAAGATCAGATTCTTAACTCTAATAAAAAGGAAACCTAAAGTATAGTATGGTTAGAAAACCAACCCACTCTAAAAAAATTAAAAGAGCTTTCAGATTTAATATTCTTAATTATTAGAAAATTATTATTTTCACTCTATCTTTCATCCAATTAAGCGAACTATATTGTCATCAGTACGCAAAATACAAGAAACCGCAAGCCTAAGCGTAGCTCTTGTAATTGTTGACGGCTAAAAATAGGGTTAGAAAATTGGGGACACAGGTTTGACCTTGCACCTTTTCGCAATATATATACTTTTGATGTTATGTTATGTATCATTCGATTATCAATGTGCCACAGAAAAAGAAAGTTTTGAAATTATGGTTGGCGACATTAAATAACGGCAAACTTATCTCATGTTTTAAACATTTAGTATAAAACATTTTCCCAGCAAAGAGATATTGTTTTTAGAAAAAGAATCGTCTAGGATTTCCACGTTGACCTTCCCTTTAGTTGAAACGGCTCAAAATGAGGCAAATCCACTAACTAATTTTTTACAGGCACATGTCTCGGTAAGAAGAATTGCAAACTTGTTGAGTCGGGGGGAAACCAAGCATTACGTGGATCAGATGGCTAGCAACGCTAAATATGGTATGCCAATTAATTAGTGACTTGAGAAAATAAACGAGATAGGTCGCCTATTATTTCCGGCCAATAGCCCTACGCAAACATATGAATTTAATCTCAAAATTATTTGTGGTAAAACGTAAAAGCACGAACTTGAGCATGGAGAAAGAGAGAACTGAATGAGCTCGCAAAAATCATGAGCATTGGTATAAACAAAATTTATTTTCCAGGTTTATTATCTTAGAGGCTTTATATCGCATCTGTGAAATTAATTCTGTGCGGGATATCCTTAGGCTTAGCGTAATAATCAATTTTAGAAGATAACCCTACATAGACTCGATTCACTCTTTTAAAAACCTTATTTTTAAAATAAGCCGATCAATATGTCGTTTTTAAAGAGGATTTAAAGGCCTGAACTTTCTTTAGATTGTTTCCAGATATTTTTAAACTAGCGTCTCACAATTGGTTAATTTTTTTTCTATGAAAATTTCAGCAATTGAGATTAAGAAGGGAACGTTTAAATGGAACCTGGAAGAGCTGGCAACTGAGTCTCTGGAGAACATAAATTTGAAAGTGCCCCGTGGTTCCTTGGTGGCGGTGGTGGGTCCGGTGGGCTGTGGCAAGTCTTCCCTCTTATCCGCTCTGGTTTCTGAGATGCAGAAGGTGGAAGGGGAGGTGAGAGTGGCCGGGAAAGTGGGATACGTCACTCAACAACCTTGGATCCAGAACACCTCACTGAGACAGAATATACTCTTTGTCGACGATATGGACCAGGAAAGATACAACAACGTCATACGCGCATGCGCCCTGCAACCAGACCTCGACCAACTTCCAGCTGCCGACGAAACGGAGATCGGAGAAAGAGTATGTATATTTGAAACTAAAAATGCTGTGTGAAAACAACAGAATTACGAACAAAATTTTCATTTTTGTCGAGTCCCTCATTTTAATTACGGTGGGGCTTTAAAACAGAGATAGTTTGTAACTCTCCTTGGCTTCTTAAAGACGTTTAAAAATAATGATTAAACGGGCGTGATTAAATGGGGTGAAAGCCGGAGGCGAATGAATATCCATTATTAATTTTCATAGGAAGTAAGACTATGCAGTGTTTCAATTCAGGGCGGCTTAACATTATTACACAATCAAGTACTTAGGATAAGTGGTGTCGCGCAACCGCGCTTACCATTGGACACTTGATGCTATCGAACACATGCCCAATAAACGCTATCCATATAAGGTCTGTTTCTCGGGAAGCTCTGGAAATAGATTGAAAAATATAATGCGGTGTACTCAAAAAACCTGTCATAGCGACGTTTTATTAATAGTTCCATAGATGGCTGTTTTCTTCAGTAATGTGTTTGTTTACTAATTTTAACATGATAGGGTATCAACTTGAGCGGTGGTCAGAAGCAAAGGGTCAACGTGGCCAGAGCAATTTATCGCGATGACGATGTTTACCTCTTTGATGACCCTTTGGGGGCGGTTGATTCACATGTGGCAAAACATCTCTTCAACGAAGTCATCGGACCAAAGGGATTTCTTCAAAAGAAAGTAAATAACGCTAAGTACTATTATATTTTCTACGAAAGCGCTAAGAGTCCTTTAATGTAATTGCGGTATCGACGTGTCGTCTCGTTTAAACTCCGATAGCGGCACGGAAAGTAATCAGTGCCATTACTATGAATAAATGTCAGGCGACATATTTATTTAAGCTGCATAGGTTTTGATTTAATACTGTCCAACTTCAATAAAAGCGGGTCGAAAACAGTTAAAAATTGTATACTGCGTGTAATGTATTTGAATTGGTTGAAATTTTTTCGTATTGTGTTTGCTGCTTTTAAAAATTTCACGGAACTAAAATTTGCACCATGTGTGGTTATAATTTCAAAGAGATCCTTTCAATAGTTTATTTTATATATAGGGTGTTTCTGGAAAGTCTGGCACAAATTAACAGGCATGTTCCTTGGGTCAAAAGGAGTCCGAAAGGTCCTATGACGTTTTGGGGTAAAGTGCTCCATTGCGACGTTATGGGCTCTCAAAAGTAGGCCGAAAAACAAGGAGATTCTGCAGAATTATAGCACTAGAATTGTGGTTTTGACCCAATTGTTTTCGATTATTGAGCATAAGGCAATGATCGAAATAAGTTCAAACCTAGTGGAAGACCGTGAACGTGTTAAACGGCCAAAAGCGTTAATCCCTTTGTTTTTATTAATGATTGTAATTAACGGTAAGGAAAGTAGCTCAGATATTGGTTACTTGTTTGTTCAGATGTACTGGTAACTGACCAGTCTTTTATTCTTTATTTGAATAAGACTCATAACCTTTACAATAATTCGAATGAACCCCTTAAGTTCTACAATAATTCGAATGAACCCCTTAAATTTTACAATAAATCGAATCGAACCCATTAATGTTAAAATAATTCGAATCGAACCCATTACATTTACAATAAATCGAATCGAACCCATTAATTTTACAATAATTCTAATGAACCCCATTACATTTACAATAATTCGAATGAAGCCCAATTACATTGTTCTACAAAAATTGATCAAAATGGGCACCATCAACGTTTAAGCAAACTTGCGCGCGTACGCAATGAAGCACGTTAAGGTACACACATTTAAGCCGTCTGTAAAAAACCTACAACTTCTGACGTTGAAAACTACCCTAATGTTTAGACCAACACAGCAGGGGAAAAATTCGAATTATTGTAAATGTAATGGGTTCAATTCGAATTATTGTAAATGTAATGGGTTCAATTCGAATTATTGTAAATGTAATGGGTTCAATTCGAATTATTGTAAATGTAATGGGTTCAATTCGAATTATTGTAAATGTAATGGGTTCAATTCGAATTATTGTAAATGTAATGGGTTCGATTCGAATTATTGTAAATGTAATGGGTTCGATTCGAATTATTGTAAATGTAATGGGTTCGATTCGAATTATTGTAAATGTAATGGGTTCGATTCGAATTATTGTAAATGTAATGGGTTCGATTCGAATTATTGTAAATGTAATGGGTTCGATTCGAATTATTGTAAATGTAATGGGTTCGATTCGAATTATTGTAAAATTAATGGGTTCGATTCGATTTATTGTAAAATTAAATGGGTTCGATTCGATTTATTGTAAAATTTAAGGGGTTCATTCGAATTATTGTAAAAGTAATGTGTCTAATTCAAATAAAGAATAAAAGACTGGTCAGTTACCAGTACATCTGAACAAACAAGTAACCAGTATCTGAGCTACTTTCCTTACCTTTAATTACAATCATTAATAAAAACAAAGGGATTAACGCTTTTGGCCGTTTAACACGTTCACGGTCTTCCACTAGGTTTGAACTTATTTCGATCATTGCCTTATGCTCAATAATCGAAAACAATTGGGTCAAAACCACAATACTAGTGCTATAATTCTGCAAAATCTCCTTGTTTTTCGGCCTACTTTTGAGAGCCCATAACGTCGCAACGGAGCGCTTTACCCCAAAACGTCATAGGACCTTTCGGACTCCTTTTGACCCAAGGAACATGCCTGTTAATTTGTGCCAGACTTTCCAGAAACACCCTGTATATAAAAAAAGCTGCTGAGGGTGGTTTTAGAATCCATAAAATTAGGCCGGCGTTTTGGTCAAAGACTGAAGTTTCCTATAGAGATAACGCATAAATGATTTTCAAAGTAAATAAAAAATTGGAACGTTTATAAAGAAAACTATTGGATCGTTACGTTACTGAACGATCTTAATTGAAAGGCACTTCTGGGTAGCTCTTTTCCATAGTTTCATTAAGGACAATTTGAGTATTGATTTTTATAATTTTAAATACATTTTCTGACTTACGACCTTTTATCCTGACTATAATACTGTGAACTCACGATGTTTTAACATGGGTAGAGCAATGGACAAAGCACTAACGAACTTCTGTCATTACCGCGGGCAGAGGGATTTTAACCAGAAAAATTGTTAGCCCTATTCTTCCGCTTTAAGACTCATTTCTTACCTTTGCGAATAATCTGGATGGTAATTAGGTCTGATTTTAATATTTTTGTTAAGTAAAACGTTATTATAATTTAATACAATATAATTTAAAGTTAGGATTTAGTCGATAATTTATAAGTTCATCGATTTCGCTAGATTTTGCTAAGCGTCGGTCAAAACAAATAGAAATAGTAGCTCACTCTTCTGCCTGGGTTATGGATACAGGTATAGCCGTATAAAATACCGTTCCGAAGGTTTACTGATCCTAGATCGTCTGATGTGCTACCTGTTACGTTCAATTTATTTATATACAAACTTATTAAGATTAAGGTTTTACCTTAAAATTATCATTAATTCATAACCTTTTTGCATATGTCTGATTATGCTACAGTTTCGCGCGAGGGGGTAGACACTTGAGAACTCAGGTGTACAATATGACTTGAACTCAATGTACTGTCAAAGCTGAACTCTGAGTTCCGAAGGCTTTGAACTCAAGGCACTGTCAAAGCTGAACTCTTTTGAACTCAGGTGTACACAGAGATCCAGAGCGTCTACCCCCTCGGTTTCGCGCTCCTTCCTCTGCCCCTGCTAAGTGCAGATTTTTATATAGTTGCTAGTGTTTGGTAGTTTCTTGTTCCCTCGACAAATAGCTTTTCAATCTATTTCAGACAAGACTTTTGGTGACGCACAACTTGAGCTTCATCCGAGAAGTGGACGAGATCTTCTTCATGAACAACGGCCGAATCATCGAGAAGGGAACCTATGACCAAATCATGAGTCGTCAGGGAATGGCCAGGGATTATTTCGCGCAACACATGACCGAAGAGAATAAAGAAGAACCACCTGGGTAAATTTGGAGCAATATATGCACTTTCTACCGCCAGTACGTGGCAGAAAAGCGAAAAAGCTTTAAATCAGATAATTTAACCATGTACTGTACAAAATAAGCTAGCGAATTTCTTAGTCGACAAACCTCCATGTGGCATGTAGTGTTTGTAAAGATTACTATTATCAGGAGTTCATAATAACCCCCACCCGGGTTATTATGAACTCCTGCTATATTTTATATTTATTGACTTTAACAGGCTTTGCTTATTTATGAATTTTCGGAACGCAATTTTTGTAGTACGTTAAATATCAAAGTTGAAAAATTTCATCTTGCATCCCAAGGAAAAGTCTCGGAAGAAGATGAGGCAAAACTCATGATTAAAGAGATGCTCATAGAAGGAAATGTATGTATTCTTTATGTCGAAGAAAGTTTCGACTTTTCTTGGCTTCTTGAGAACTAAAATTCTCTACAAACATTTTTTTCCTCGTTATATTGTTATTGCGCATTTGCAGATATCCGTATCTCAATACAAACAATATTTTAAAGCCTATGGTATAAAATGGTGTGCGATCATCGAAGTAACAATCACCAGTGCTGCGGTCTTTAATTTCGCATCCGTGTACTGGATGTCTCTGTGGTGCGCAGACTCCAAGGAAGATTTTAAAGCGAACCCACACTTAAAGGGAACCCGTATAGCGGTCTTGATAGTTCTTGGGCTAAGCCATGCCATTTCGGCATTTAGCGCTATAATCATGAAAGTCTTTCGCTGTCTTCGAGCGGCAAACTGCCTACATGGGAAAATGATCGAAAGCTTATGTCGTTCTCCTATGTCATTCTTCGACACGACCCCCGTTGGAAGGATACTCAATCGTTTCTCCCAAGATATCGACGCCCTTGACCAGCAATTACCTCCAGTGTTATCGTTAACCAATAGATCATTGATATCATTAGTTGTTTTCACGTTAGGAAATGCAATATTTTTACCATTATTCATAATTCCCTGCATTGCGGTTTTCGTTGGATACTTTTTACTTCAGGTATGAACTATGAACCCGATTTTTGTCTCCTGTAATTATTCAGTATCACTCTCAATTGTCGTGGTTAAACACACGGAATTAGTATAGAGAGAGGGATATCCGTTTTTTATCTTTAATAATATGGGAGTTGATTGCGGGTCAGAGCTTGAAACGCTTCAGCTGAGGATATTGAAAAATAGAAAACATTCCAATAAACAATAAAAATAGTGAAGATTATTATCGCACTCAGAAAAGTTTTATCAAGCCAAGGCTCCAACCATCACTTTTCCCGCAAAATTAAAATAACTATAAACCTTTGAAAAATTGCACCGCTTAATGTGTTTAGGCACTAGTATATTTTATTGAAAAAAGTGTAGGAGGCCTGCACATCCTCCCCCAGCGTGCTGTCGCCCACTCCTGGTGGGAATTACTGCATGATATCGCATTTAAACTGAAAATTTTTCAATATATTTGGCAGCGTTTCTTGATGTCGAACAATCGTCAATTCAAGCGGATAACAAGCTTGAGAAATTCCTTCTTGTTTTCGCACGTGGGGGGATCAGTGGCTGGCAGCACTGTCATCAGGGCGTGTGACGCCGGAGAGAACTTTGAAGGACGCTTCCTGAAACTGATCGACGAGTGCACTGCCGCTAATTATATGATGAACATGGCGCAAAGGTAATTTTGTAACTGCGTCATTAAAGACTATTTTCATTTGAGTCTTTTTCGATTTGGAGCGACAGGTTTTTCAGCATCTACACTACATTTTTACCTTTGCGTTGAAACGCGCTGTGGATGCAAAGCAGGCATTCCAAGTCGCGACTCATTTTCTCCAAGTCAATAAAATGCAATTTTTTTCCAGATGGCTGGCGGTACGCTATAATATCTTGGGAAATTGCTTGATGTTTTGCACCGGAATATTCATAATTTTGAGCAAAGAGACTCTGCCGACTGATTTTGTAGGATTGATCTTGGCTAATGCAGATCGGGTAAGCTCTTCGTATGGAAACCAAACGAGTAATTGATTATCTTTACCACAAGCTAAAATCTCAGCTGGTTTTCGTTGATTCGGAAGGCTTTTCTTAGGTTGAAAGTGAAATGTCGCTAAAGTGGGAAGATAAAAAAGGACCAATAGTTACTAAATTAACATGAAGTATCTCTAGATGACATTGTATGCAAGGGTTGTAATGGGAGTTGATATAGCAAAACGAAGCATAATATCATTGTATCAAATTTAGCGACGATGCAATCTTAGGTTTGATACACCTACTGTCGCCAATTTTTGGATGTTTTTTACGTTAGGAATACAAGCTGTTTTTCCGCCATTCTGGTACGTTTTTAAGAATACGTTAATTATCGATTGATGACGTGGCATTGACAAGCCGCCTTTAGAACTTGATTTGCATTACTGCTGTTGAATTGTTATGCTTTTAAAATTAAACCTCAAAGATGATGGTCATTTAGCAATTGTAAAACCTATTATTCGATAAGAAAATATTGAAAAACTTAGGGAGAAAGAGCTGGAAACTCCATTCATTGAGAAACAATGGTTTCCTTCCTACCACATTTAAATCCGCATCCATCAACTTCGGTTTTTTCTGGAAGAGCGGTTTTACAAAATTATATCAACACTTTTGCCTTTTATTGTGTCAATTTTATTGAATTTTCGGTGATCGAACGCAGTCCGAACTGATTGAATCGTATTTCATCGATTTCAGATAGATCGAGTTTCCTCTGCCCATTTTATTCTTACATCGAAATTATTTTATTAAGCTTCGTAACTCTTATATGAAGAAAATCAAAGTATGACTTCTATTTAAAAATCAACCAACTCTAGAAATTTAAATTAGATTTGTAACATTTTAAATATTAGACAATTACTTTTTCGGTCTCTCTTTCACCACAAATTTAACTTTCAAATAAGAATTTCTCCTGAATTTTGAAAATAATTTCTGCAGGCTTTTCGGTCACGTGGAATAATTATTTATTTTCTAAAAATTAAATACTAACTTAATATATTGAAATCGCAGCTTCTTCAATTTCTGAAACTTTTTACCACTGCCACTACGGGTTTGGAATCAAATATTGTCTCTATAGAAAGAGTTGACGAATACTGTCGTTTGGAGTCTGAGGCAAAATGGGAGAAACCAGAATGTCAACCTCCATCTAACTGGCCTCAACGAGGACAAATCATATTCCAGGACTACAGCACGAGATATCGCGAAGGATTGGATTTGGTCTTAAAGGACATAGATGTCAGGATTGAGGCCGGAGAGAAGGTGGGAGTAGTGGGGCGGACAGGCGCTGGAAAGTCGTCACTGACGCTGGCGCTTCTCCGACTGATCGAGGGAGTGCGAGGTCAGATCGTCATAGATGGCGTGGAGGTGGAGGGATTGGGCCTGTCCGATTTGAGATCTCGACTGACCATCATCCCCCAAGAGCCCGTCCTCTTCTCGGGCACTCTGAGACTTAACCTGGATCCCATCGGGCAACAAGATGACCAGCAACTGTGGGCCGCCCTTGAACACTCGCACCTGAAATCCTACGTGGCGTCACTCGAACAGGGACTGGATCACCCCGTGGCCGAAGGAGGACAGAATCTGAGCGTCGGGCAGCGTCAGTTGGTCTGCTTGGCTCGCGCCTTGTTGAGGAACACCAAGATCTTGATTTTGGACGAAGCGACGGCCTCGGTTGACTTGGACACCGACGATCTCATTCAGGAGACCATCAAGAAGGAATTTGCCGATAATACCATCATCACCATCGCGCACAGAGTAAACACAATCTTAGACTACGACAAGTTTGTACATCTATCAATTAAAAAATCTTAATGCGTAAAACTGACTGGCTAACGTTTTGTCCTATACTTCTTCGCAGGGTGATGGTTCTCGATCGGGGTAGAATTGCGGAATTTGACTCTCCACATAATCTCTTGAAGAATGAGCAATCGATGTTCTACGATTTGGCCAAGGATGCCAACATACTTTAAATCCCCTTTATTTTAACCTTGCAATCAATGTTTAATACATTATCAGTCTATCATTCTTTATTATTATTATAGTACATGTCATATAGTCGCTGTTTTAACTGTCGTATAAAGTTCCTTGTTAACTAATAGCAATTATTAAAAACATTGCAAATCAAAGGTCCTAGCAAATTCATAACAAGAAGTAAACTCTATTTTGTCTCGGATATTCAGTTTTGTTTAATTTTAGTTTTGAAGAACCTAAAAAGTGAAGCAGGCGCTTCCTTTAAGATGTACTTATACGAGGATGTTTCTATTTTCATTCTAACCCCAGATGAAATGGTTTTTCTAAGTAGGCCCTGATAAAAAGAGTCATTAAACACCAACTCATCTCACTTAGGTAATTGTAATTAGACTTCATGTTTCAGGCAAGTCTGTAACTTTTTGGGCGAAAACTTAACGGTAACTGTAAACTGAAACTTTTCGTGATCTCGAAGGTATCCGTTCGGGACTTTATTTACGCATTAAAAAAGAAGTGTTAAGCCTGTTTCAAAAACACCACTAAACGGATAGAAATTTTTTATATAGTATGTATTTATATTTGGCCATAATTTCAAGAGTTATATTTAAAATAGCTTACCAATTAATGCAACTGGAAGTTCTTCGCGTTGCTGAAGAAGAAAGAAGGTAATGCTTTGCGTGTCAATGCGTTCTTCGCGATAAATGAAAATGAATTTAATAAATTTGACAATTTATAAAAAAGTTAAATAGTGAAGAAAAATAAAGTCAACTATCTGTCAATAACTCAATTTAAGCCTAACGAAAACGCTATGATAAAATTTTATCGGGAATTTAAAAATATCATAAGTGGATCATATTACAGCTCCCTATAAGTACTGGACGTAGGTTATGCTTTTATATACAGCGTTTTCTTCCAGGACATCCAAGCCCGCCATCTATAGCTCAGTTTCACAAGTTTAGTTTGCGCATTAACCCGGATCTGGAGTTACGTTAGCCTACGAAAGTTCCGGTTGATGGGAATGGCTGTCAGTGTCGTGATTAGTGTGAAACTTGTTATCGCGTTATAATTTTGATTTAGAATGGCTTATTTTTCTTTTGCTGATCAGGAAAAAGGCCTAGGATCAATGTATTTAATTACAATGCCCAAATGAAAGACACATTGAACACGATTTATGTGATATTAAAAGCACCGTAAGCGACTAAAGGTGGAATTCATAAACGTCGGACGCAACGCAATTTAGTACAGGCAAAGGCAGGGCGTCGTGCGCAAACTTCCGCCTTTTGCGCACGACGCCCTGCCTTTGCCTGTACTAAATTGCGGTGCGTCCGACGTTTATGAATTCCACCTTAAAACGTTTTGTAAAACTAAACAAGTCGGGAAAACCAAAATATTACCTCTCCGTGTCGAGAAGATTATATAACCTTAAGTATCGAATGAAAACGTCGACCTTTTTGCCCTCATCCTTTCCCGCGCTTTGCGCTTCCGCATTTCATCCTTACTCTCAACATTATCTTCCTCCATTTTACATACAAAAATCAAATACTCACAAAAATAAGTGGCAAAAACCTGCTGGCTCTTTACAACCACTTAATTTGACTTAATATCCAATTTCCAACAACAATAATATACCGGTAGTTTAATTGACAACCTACTAGCATCGAAATTCTCATTAAGAATGGCTCCCGCGGTAAAAAACGGCAATTTTCAACTAGGTGGGCGTTATCTCATTAGATTTGAAAAATATCATTTGTCTTTTTTACCAATGCCTAACCGTTTGGATTTTTTAAAGCAATCTTGGCACCAAAAAATATTTTTGAATGAGGATAAAAAAGGTCTATCCTCTCGTAATTTTTAAAGCTTTTCTCATGATTACTCTATACAACAGTAACAAGGAGTATAAACCCATTAGTGGAAGCAGTATTTTTTTCCCAAAACAATCTCGCTTATGTTTATGCAATGAATGAAATATATCACAATGCACGGGCCTTGATAGGAGGCAATGAAGGAAATATATCGCATGCACGGGCCTTGGTAGATATAGGAGGCAATGATAATCTCTCTCTTTGCACGAGAGGTTTATCTTTAATATTTAAATAAATATAATTATTTTTAATTATTTTTAATTATTTTAATCTTCAATAATTAACATTAAAAATAGTTAAATCGTTTAAAATAAAGTTATACCTATTATCTTCTCAAACTTTGCTAATATTGACGTTTAAAGTGAAGGGTACCCCTCTTCCCGCTTTCTTCAAATTTTGGGGTATATATACGATTCGTTTCCATTATAATAGTAAGGAAAAACCGCAAATGCGAAAACCTTTGGTAGCGATCCTACCTTAGGGAGCGGTTAGACGTTTCTCGTAACCCTAGCTGATCGCCGCGTATATCCTAAAACCAAACGATGATAATGGAGTAGAAGCCAATGATACAGATTGGTGTCTATGTGGAATAGACGGAAGACCAGTGGATGGTGGTGTTAGTAGGCAGTGTAAGTGCAGACGGGTGTCAATGTGGGATTGACAAAGAACAGAAGATGGTGGTGAGTAGAAGCCAGTATGTACAGACTGGTGTCCACGTGGAATGGACGAAGACCAGAAGATGGCGGTGTTAGAAGCCAGTAAGAACAGACTGGTGTCCATGTGGGATGGACAAAGACCAGAAGATGGTGGTGTGAGAACTCAAGTAGAGGAGCCATTTCCGTGACTGTGAAAGCAGTTAGGAAATGGCGAACACGTTTGCTCCGATACGCAAACTGCGAACGCGGTCACGTGGGTGTAACAACAGACAGACACACAGACACACAGACAGACACACAGACACGGCCGTTACAGAACCTCTCCTGGACTACGTCACACGGAGAGGTAAAAAGATGCCGAAACACAATGTTATATATGTGTTTTAGGGCCAAAATATTCCGTATTTCTTTTGAATTAATTGACTGCTACAAGAGGTTGGAAACGAAATCACTGTCTCTTACTTTTTGGGGTTTAAAAGATCGTGAGTGATTTCTTTTCCCAACCTCTTGTAGCTATCATTTAATTCAAGAAGAAATTTAGAAAAAATTGGCACTGAAACACATTTTAGTTTTTTAATAGTGTACATACGTTACTCGCTTTGCTTTACATTATCAATTTTAGTCTAAAAAATAGATTAAAAAGCCGTTGAAATCCATTTTTTAACTCTAATACTCGTTAAGCCTAGGCTAATTATAAGCAGAGGATACGTATTTTTAAAGAGAGGCTCCAGACGTGATTTCCCAGATCTCCTTTCGAGACTTTGCAGCCACGCTATTGGTTGGAAAATAAAGCTCTAATTTCCTGCGAGAGGTGGCACTGGCGTAATGATTTTGGTTAATAGTCGTGACGTTCGCGGATCCCATTGCCATCTACATTATGGAAGCTAGCGTCCGAGACTCCTTTGTCATCTGCTCCTGGTATTACTCTTACGTAAAATATTAATAGACAGGCAAGGATTCATACCATTAAAGAAGGAGCGCAATATTATCCATATTTTCATTTCATATACAGAGGAAAGAAATTATTATGTTTCTGAGAGGAGGTTCCCATTTTTATTTTTGTTTCGAAAAATATATCGCAATGCACGGGCCTTGATAGATATAGGAGGCAATGAATGAAATATATTATCTAATGCACGGGCCTTGATAGACATAGGAGGCAATGAAGGAAATATAACACATGCACGGGCCTTGGTAGATATAGGAGGCAATGATAATCTCTCTCTTTGCACGAGAGGTTTATCTTTAATATTTAAATAAATATAATTATTTTTAATTATTTTAATCTTCAATAATTAACATTAATAATAGTTAAATCGTTTAAAATAAAGTTATACCTATTATCATCTCAAACTTTGCTAATATTGACGTTTAAAGTGACGGGTATCCCTCTTGCCCGCTTTTTTCAAATTTGGGGTATATATACGATTCGTTTCCATTATAATAGTAAGGAAAAAGCGCAATTGCGAAAACCTTTGGTGGAGATCCCACCTTAGGGAGGCTAGACGTTTCTCGTAACCCTAGCTGATCGCCGCGTATATCCTAAAACCAAACGATGATAATGGAGTAGAAGCCAATGATACAGATTGGTGTCTATGTGGAATAGACGGAAGACCAGTGGATGGTGGTGTTAGAAGCCAGTGTAAGTGCAGACTGGTGTCAATGTGGAATTGACAAAGAACAGAAGATGGTGGGTGGTGTTGGAAGGCAGAAAAATACCAGACTTCTGTTCATGTGGGATGGACGAAGACCAAACATGGTGGTGTTGAGAACTCAAGTATAGAGTAGCCAACGCAGAGAAATACAATTTTCCAAATTTCTGTGAACTGTCAATGCGGTCCGGAAATTGGGAACACGTTTGCTCCGATACGCAAACTGCGAACGCGGTCACGTGGGTGTAACAACGGACAGACAGACACACAGACAGACACACACACACACACACACACAGACAGACACGGCCGTTACAGAACCTCTCCTGGACTACGTCACACGGAGAGGTAAAAATATTGACCAGCATCTTTCGCAAACGGAAAACGTTAAAGCATTGAAAAAATGATGTCAGACTTAAAAAAGGAAAACAAATTTCTAACCCATAATTAGTAATAAATCTGTCCAACTATTCCCGCTAAAAACCTTTAAATCGGTGGAAACTCAGTGCTGTATGAGGAATGCATGAAAAATGTTCTAGCATGATGAAGGCTATTTTGATCATTTGAATTCATATTCATTTCCTTTCCAACACAAGGCTTTAAAAATTGAGCGAAATACCTACAGACCGGCCAGTTATTTTTTAAAATCGGAAACATAAAGTGGACTTCTACTATTATATTCACAAACCAACACTATGTATGGAACAACTTGTTTCCTTCAGCGCTCTTCTCTCTCAAACCTTTTTTCATTGGCTACCACTTACTTCCGTTTGCTTCCCCACTGTTTAAAAATTTCTTTCGCGCCAAAATCATTCTTCTGATTTAGTTCACAAATTCGCCGCTGCGTTTCGCATTTACCCTCTTCCCTTCAGTGCTGGGAGACAATGCCGATGCACAGCGATGTTATATCGTCCTGTACTTCTAGGGAGCTGTAATATAATCCACTTCTGAAAATATTTACTTAACGAAAAAAAGTTATAAAATAGCATTTTTCTTGAATTTTCAGTTGGCCGTTATACGAAAAACGAAAAACTGGAAACTTTACCGATACAATAAGGTTTACGGTAGGGATCGAGAGCATTGCAGAATAGGGTCCAAGGTCTTACCCTTAACGGTTTAGAGTGAGCTGAAACTTAAATACACAAGTAATTGAATAGATTCATTAATAGAACCGAGAGTCATGGCATAACTAGAAAGCCGTAGTAATAGTAATAGTAATAGTAATAGTAATCGCGCAATGTACTGTTTTTGAAAATTGTTTAGGTATAAAGGGAGGATAGTGTTTACCCGCCAACCGAGATATGAATAATAACTATTGAATTATTCATTATTTTATTTGAACTCCTGCTTTTGCTTTTCAATAAAAAAGCAATAGTTACATATTCAGGAAAATAAGTGGCTAGGCAGTCCTAGTCAGGATTCGGAGAGGTAAAATTTTGCTTTCACAAATTGTTTCCCAATACAAGCTGATAGAGGAACTGGGATTCTAAAGGGAACGCACACGCAAACGAATGTATCTTGTAAACCCCCCCCCCCCCCAACCTTGTGAGCGAGAGGAAAATTTGAATTTTTTCTCTTCCGCGCATGGGCGAAATTTCAAACCCACCACTCAGGATTCTCCCGATAGATATAGTTCCTTTTCCCCAACTGATATAGCTATTTCCTTATAGCTTTAGTTAACTGAACAACTAGACGTGAACTGACCATATGAATTCTGCAGTTCACTGCCGTATTTGGGAGGTACTATAAGTCTGAAATTACCTCACCAGGCGTCGTTAAACCAAGTTTTACTCCCCGATCAGCTCTCAGTAATAAACAGTGCAATAAATTTCTGAACTTACGGAAAAAGAAATGTCGAGGTCAACTGATTTTCCTGAAATTGGAACTGGAAGGAATTTCGAAAAAGTGCCGTCATAATCTTTTTTGCAAGGCTCCAACGATAACGCTTTTAAATTCGACCATAGCTTATCAATATTTTTCGCGGAATTTTTACAAATCACATTGAACAAAATTCTAAGAAATAAACAATTTGAGGGGAAAGTAGTTTTGTTAGATTTAAATACAGGAACATTAAGCACGATAGATCCATTTCAAAAGTCGGGGAAGAAATATAGTCTGGTATTTGATCACCTTGATTTCTAAAGACGCAACATCCTTTATATGAACAACAAAGACGGCAGATTTGGCTTGAACAAAAGGACTTTAGTGGACTGATAACTTTAAAGCCCTATCTAGCGTCTTTTAATCCATATATCAAGCAGACAATACTGCCAAGACCTAAAATACTAAGTCTATCCAAACCGCGGATTTCCAAGCAATATGGCAACAGATTAAGACGTTAAATCTCCCTACATATTTCTGCTAATCGGTCCCAAATTGAATCGAAATTATTAGACAGCAAACCTGTTATTATTGCAAATTGTAACAGCTGGAAATTCCACTTTTCCGGATTTGTCAATACGAACGCTTTGCACTGTCGGATACTCAAAGTATTCGTCCAGAAACGATCCAGTGTGATAAACGCATACAGTTAACATTATCAGAATATTCAGGATTCTGACGCATCGAACTGCTATGAATTTATTTTTTGGACTAACGCGTGAACGCGAAGGATTAGCACGCATTGTTACAGCGATTTCTTAAAAAAAAAAAACGAAGTATATTCCACGCTCGAAACCAAAAAGTAATGCAATAATATACCTCCGCAGTAAAAGCGTGTTGTTTATTTGACTTGTTTGGCAATGCCATGTTACGCAATTGTGTATAATTACAGGGTTTTGAACGTATACACGTTTCTGGATCGAAGCAAAAAATTAATGCTCTGTAGTTTCAGATGCAAATACAAGCTGATAGAGGGAGAGTAAGAAAAACGCTGGCGACGTGGGAGTCACGTTGCCTTTGGGACAAAGAAAAATATATTTGCTGCCCCCTTCCCCGAGGTGAGGTGTTCTTTTAAAAAACTGAATGGTGTATGAATACTAGAACGATGGACACGGGAAAACGGAATTATATCTGCTGGAGTTGCCCTACACCCACCGGGATAGATTTAATTTTAGAAGTAGGAATGAAGAACGGTTAATATTTACTTCAGTCCGACTCATAGCCCAGTATGGAGCCCCTCCCTCAAAGTTAAAGTTTAAATTATCTTATTGGCTCACTTAAACCACGTTGCTGACGGGGACGGCGAAAAATACGTAATTCTTTTTACCTCTGTCGCTATGACCCGCCTCTTCTTTCATACCCCTCCGTCCCGTGGAAGGGGGTCCGGGACTTTGACGCGCGCCCACATTACTCTGTTCTCCATTCCTCTTCTAAAATTAAGTCTATCCCTGCCTACACCAAAGAGCAAAAATAATCTAACCCCAGAGTGCCTCCACCCCTGAATTTATTCACTAAAACGAATCACAATGTCTAGCATTACCCCGTAGTCCACTGTCTGAAAAACCAGTAGGAAGAAAACTTTGTTATTTGGGCGTGTCTTTCGGTTTCTCGTAGCTTAGGGCATAGCCCAATCGAATACTGCGCTCACGTACGTAACGTAAGCTGCTCGTGCTAAATGTTGGCCGAGCGCAGTTTTCTAGTGGGCCATGCTACCACTAAATAGGCTTCTCCTATCGCCGAGTAAGAGGCAACCTAGGGTTATCCTGTTAGTTATTCATGTCAGTGAATAAATTCATGTTCGAACTCTTTTCTTTGGTTGATAGGCCTAACGTCCTAAAATGGACCACTGATTGACCTACCAGGCAAAGACCCTAGAGAGGCTTTCAACCACTCCCAGCACCTCACTTTCTGCTATTTATTTTTGCCTTTGATATGATATTCACTAAATTTCTCTTTCGAAAGTAAAAATAATGCTAGGTAGTGAGAAAATGTGGTTTTTCTTTTTTGCAATTAACGTACGTACGTGGCATGTTTCGCTATGATATTGTCGATAATTACGTCTTTCCATAGCGAATTGTTATGTTCGCAAACAATTAACGAAAAGGGGTGATATAGTCTCACTTCGTCTATTATAAGGTTAAGGTAGTTTTAAGTACATGAAAATGTGAATATTAAGCACATTTAATTTGTTTTGTAGTTTGAAAATTAGAAATATTTCAAAAACAGAAAATGGACTAAATAACCTTTCAAGTTAACAAGAAATCAGAAGCGTAACTTTCACAAAGAAATGCTACTTAGTTTGAGAAAATCTGCACATCCATATTCAAGGCACTCAAGAAACACTAAATTCTTTTACTGGCAATCAATAATGCTAATCGGGTATATCACTTAAACATTGCAAAGTATTTACTCATGAGGATAGTGTTTACATGCCAACACACTTTCGAATAATTTGTCATTTTAATTTTAACGTCTGCAGTTGCTTATCAATAAATAGCAATAGTTTCAAATTCTGGTTAATAAGTCGGAGAGGTAATATTTTGGTTTCTCAACTTGTTTCCCAATACAAGCTGAAAGTGGAACTCACTAACCTTGAGTGGAAGTGGTATTCTGATGGGGACGCACACGCAAACTTTCTAGCGCTCTTTAATTTCCTTACGCGTTCCTTAATGACCGTGTATACGTGATAAATACTAACAAACAAAATTCCAAATCAATATACTTAACTTGGAATTTAAAGATTTGGCAGGCTACGTTATTACTGCAGTACATACCATAGTTTCACTTAAATTTAACAGTGCTTTTTGATTTTGATAATCACAATTGTTTCTAACGAAACTTCAACTTCTGGGAGATATTTTTAAAGCATATTTTACATTTTTTTATTCATATGTCATGGATATTACCATAAGTTTATAAGATATGTTCCATAAGTATGACACTACCTATACTTCGTAATGCTAGAAACTGACTAAGAACTTGTTCGAGAATGACAAGCGAGAATTGACTACACTCGGTTTTGCAGTCCGTCTTTCTATATAGTCTTTGACAGCGCCTCACCACGAGAATCTATGACGTTTCATCTAAATCACTTCATGACAAGCTCTTAGTAACCAGTAACAAACGTATGGAACATACTTATGAACTTATGAACAAAACAAAATGTTATTTTCATTAAAGTTGCATAAAAGCTAAAAGTGTGAAAAAGTAGAAAATAATTACTACCCTCTATATACTATAGACAACAAAACAAATTATTAGTGTTGATTTTTCATAAAAAATTTCAACTATGATCAATATTAGAGAAAGTGGCATGCATAGGTTCAACCGTGTGAAAACCTGTCATAAAAAGATTTCAATATCGTAGAAAGGTAACAAACTTAAAAGGGTAAACATTTGCGAAGGTGGTAATTAAATGAATTTTTTTAGTTTTAAAGAGTAGCTAATTAGGGTAAATACTTGAACATTAGTTGTGGATTTCGATCAATAGGCTAAAACTTTCTTATAATGTATAATTCTCCTGAAATTGCACACATGCTAATATAATTTCCACACACGTATATTGGATAAAAAGACAAACAAAAATGTTTGTAAAATTTACATTTTCCTTTGGTGGAGGCATTCATATTCATATAGTGAAGTCTAGAAACAATCCCTTGGGTCATTTTAAATCGAATTCTTTTCTTAAACGAGGCGCATATTACATATTAATTTTTCTAAACCCTGCCTTAAAGGTGCTTGTTAACGTCTATGAAAGTAAAACTAACTTTGCAAGATTAAAGTTTATGCAGGGATATATTTAATTTTAGAAGTAGGAATGGAGAACAGAGTAATCTGGGCGTGCGTTCTGGACCCCCTTCCCGGGACGGTGGGGGTATGAAAGAAGAGGCGGGTCATAGCGACAGGGGTAAAAAGGAATTACGTATTTTTCTCCAGTAAGATAATTTAAACTTTTCATTAGTAGTAGTAGTATAGTTGTGGCCGGAGTGTTCGCTTTCGTTATCGTTATTTTTTAGCTTAAAAGGAACTCTATATTACCACAACCCACAACTCTATATTACCACAACCTACCCATAGTGGTAACTGGGCTCGGTTAGAGATTTAATTTTAATTAAAAATGTTTTCAGATCGCAGCTGGGAATCGAACCCGGCTGAAGAAAATACTAAACGTTCTTCATTCCTACTTCTAAAATTAAATCTATCGCTAGTTGGTGTTATCTCAATTTGTATTCCTAATTCAAGTCTTGGACAAGTCCCATTTACGTCTCTAAAACTAAGAATTATTTTGAAAGACGATTAAAATTTTACAAAATGGTGCTATAGTTTTAAAATTATCAAATATATTGTAAAAGAGCCTAACCCTTAGAGAAAATCCACTGGCGAATGGCGGATGTTTGCCCGAAGCATGTTTTCGGTTCTAGCATCATGTTTAAAATTAAATTTTAAACTAAATAAAACAGCTAAGACAGTTTGAACTCCATAATGCCCTAACAAAGTCACTCTAAATGAAGAAAATCAAAGCGAGATGAAGCTACGATGCGCAGAACTTGAAAATCTTGAAATCTACTAGGCTTCATCTTAATTAACTTTATCAAAAATGTTAAGTTCAAACAAAATTATCTTTTTGCGTGATCTGGAAAAGTTGGTTCCGGCATGACACAAAATGATATTAAAGTTAACGATTTAATGAGCCAGCTAGGTAATTAAGTCTATGAACGTGTACGGTTTCTCATGGGAAATTTTCATTTGCGTACACGCAATATTATAGGATCGATCCGTACAAAGATTAAACCCACAAAAATGACATTGCGCGGAGAACGAATACAAATAGGTAGGTGTATTCTATTAGGCTTACATTCTACTCCATTCTGTATCATTAAAACCTTCTTGACTGCACTGAGAAATTGAAAGTTCTTAGTAAATTAGAGAAGAAATAAAGACAATATGAACGATGGAAAAAACTACTTGGCCGTTTTCCGTGAAGTAAGTACAAACCATTTTAATTAAAATTCTTGCCAGTCTCCAATTAATAATGATAATTACGGCATTCCCAATTATATATTTTTCATTATCTTTCGAATAATTAAGTGGATTTTGGTAATATCATAAGTTCATAAGTAATGGTCCATAAGTTTGTCACTGGTTACTGAGAGCTAGTAATGAAGTGACGTAGGTGAAACTTCATTCATTTTCGTATGAAGCGACGCCTGGTGAGGCGCTATTAAAGGCTTAGGACAGACCAAATAGGAAGATGGACTGCAAATCGAGTGTAGTCAATTCTCGCTTTTCGTTCTCGAACTAGCTCGAGCTGTCTCTAGCATTACGAAGTATAGGTAGAGTCATACTTATGGAACTTGTCTTATAAACTTACGGTAATGTTTAATTTGCTTTGGCCTTCCTTGCACTTTGATTGACCAGGTCTTTGATAAAAATTGAAAATAATGCGGTGCCTTTGTTATCAGTTGTCGCCATATGTTATTTTGAATGACCAAACAGAGAATTCAGGCTTCATGATTCAATTCCTCCGTGTTCTAAAAAGGCTGGACAGTGTAAAGTAATAAAATTTGAAATCAGCCGTGGTTCTAAATGTCACTTCCATATTCAAACTCCTTAAATAATTTTGCAGTGTTACTGTCATACCCAGTAACGATAAATTTTGGGGTGCGAAAGTTGGTAATTCGTGGAATGGACTGCTCGGTATGCTTGAGAGAAATGTCAGTTTTGAATGATTCGAGAATGAAGCGATGAGCCTCTTCTAATAATATTATATTAAACGCTTTCAATAAACAGGAAGGAGATTTTTCCTTAGTTCCGTTAACACTGTCCACTGATCGTTTCAATGCCTTTCCCATTTCGCACCCGTTTTTGCTTATGAGGACGCAAATAGTATTTGGAACCAATCAAAGAAACGAAAATAATATTTATTCTGTTGTTGACAAATTGGTGAGTAATCTGTCCTAATTTACAATTAAAACTGTCAACAAAAAGAGTCGTAATAACTTCAGTAAAGTTCGTTTTTAGCCAGATAGTAGTATTTACGATGAGGCTCTTAGTTTGACCCGAGCCGTAGTAAAAATAATAGCAGTAGTAGTAGTAGTAGTTGTGGCCGGAGTGTTCGCTTTCGTTATCGTTTTTTAGCTTAAAAGGAACTCTATATTACCACAACCCACCCAAACGGGTAACTGGGCTCGGTTAGAGATTTAATTTTAATTAAAAATGTTTTCAGATCGCAGCCGGGAATCGAACCCGGGCCGCTCACGCAGTAGAAAGACATTCTACTACTGAGCCATAGAGACATGATAGAAACCTCGAGTTTTTATCCTTTAGTTTTATCTCTAAAATGTCGGGGTGATGTGGGGTGGGGTACCTCTTAATCTGTGGGGTCGGATACTTTTGAATTTTTATCTGTGGGTTCTGATACGTTTGAATTTTTATCTGTGGGGTCGGATACTTCTGAATTTGTATGTTTGGGGTTTTTAGCCACATCGTATCTTTGGGGTCGTATATTCCACCAGACTTCATTAACTAAAATGAAAGTGGCGAATTTAATTCTTAAAATAACCATTAATAATCTCTAAATTTTTTCTTCGATTCGAAGGAATGTTGCAATTACAGCATAAGTAAATTTATACGGGTAATACTTTTATCGAGGGGCTATTCACTCTTATTTTATGCACGGTAAATAATTTCAGCATTGTACTCATTAGGGTGAGGTATAGAGTGATTGTCCACTCATTTGGGTAGGGTATAGAGGGACTATTCACTCGTTCGATGTGGCTACTATTACGAGCCCTTGGGTCGTCTTGTAATTATCTTATTTTACACTTTCCCATGCATTTTGAACTATAGCGTTTTTATGTTACCTAAATGGTATGCTACCCCTGGTATTTATGCTTTAATATTTATACGCGATGCACAGAAGCCGCGATTTGACAGAGAACTTCTGAGAATCAGATGCAAATGTTTAAATATAGCAACTATTTTACTGATACATAATGTCATCAAATTTGAACATGTACACGAAATTTGAAAGAAATTCACTTCGGTAGAAAGGACTCAAAATTGTAAACAAAATTTAACCCAGACAGAAAGACAGACAGAGAAGTCAAGCAATATCATAAGAAAATAATACATAGCTCCCTAGGGAGCTATATATTATTTTCTTATGGCAATATATGGAATGATGAAAAGTAAAACCATGAAATCTATATCTATATAAATCAAAGTCCTGACTGACTGACTGACAGACTGACTGATAATCAACGCCCAGCTCAAACCGCTTGCCCTAGAAGGCTGAAAATTTGCAGGAACGTTACTCATAAGTAGTAGGCGCGTACTAAGAAAGATTTTTCCAATCCGCCGCCATCTTAAAAAATGGCGCCCAGAAATGTATAAAATACTCTCTATGCGATTAAGTACGCGCGTTTCAACCGATTTCACAAATATTTAGTACACTGGTTTGCTTGAACCTTAAGACGGGCTGAATGGTCTTTCGGGTTCGATTTTTCGCCATCTTTTAAAATGGCGCCCAGAAGTGTAAGAAAATATTCTCTATGCAATAAAGTCCGCGCGTTTCAACCGATTTCACAAATATTTAGTACAATGGTTTCCTTTAAGCTATAGACGGGCTGAATGGTCTTTTGGGTTCGATTTGCTACCATCTTTTTAAATGGCGGCCAAAAACTTAAAAACCCTTCTTTATGGAATAATGTCCGCGTGAAAAGTAATAAAAAATGTCATGATGGGCTGTGCCGAGTGCCTTCGCTCCTAGGGTGCTACAAAAATATTAGTTCGCAGTAAAATCAACCCAATCTTTATATCATTTTAGATGGAAGTTCTTATTACACGCGAGCGACGCCGCGGGTAACGGCTAGTAAGAATATATACACGTTTCAATTCATGGTTAAAACTGAAGTAGAGCCTAAATGCCTTAATTTGATAACAAGTTACATGTTGTCAAATGCAACATGAGAGAATTTAATCTTCCCAAAATGATCTTTTATATTATTGGGCTATAGGCCTATAACAAAAATGGCAGCATCAAAAATCACATTTCTTTGTGATCAGTTTATTTTTACTATGTCGATCGAGACAATACCGTTTCACCTACAATCAAGTATTTAACATGTCTAGATAATTGTGACCTTGTTTGGTGTGGCTTTGCTGATTTACATGACGGGGAAACTAAACGCCAAATATGGAAAAGTGAAATCCGAAGTACCTTGGATGTTTCTGTTGCAATGCCTTATGGGAACGAGTAAAACTTGAAACAGCAATGTCATTTTTCAAATTTTAATGACGTATACTTTAAGGTCCCCAATCGGTGGGGTGCAAGGGAGTTGCTAGATTTATTTCGGTTCTTTGGAGTCTGGCCTGTTTCGTATTACTGGTGTTCGTATCTTCGGAAATGACATCAGAGTTTTCGAGCATATCCGCAGCTCTCCCTTTCGACTCCATGGACGATATATTTCACTTTCCGGATGCGTATCCTGTGTTGACACAAGGCACCGCAGTCTTCAGTTTCATTCAGGTAATATTAGAAAGTTAGGGAATTTATGAACATTAGTCGGATAGCGTTTCGAAGAAGGATCTTACTACTGTTATGGTCGAGTCACGCAAGCACTGCATAAGCGGGTTCGATTTGGGGTGGCGTGTAAATATTGTCATCTGTGAGGTGACGGCTTGGGCTAAGGAGGTCATGAATTAGATTTTTGAAGATCTAATATCGTTTTCACCTACCCTAACATGTGCCCCCTCAAGCTCCATCGGGTGGTCACCCTGGTGGAGCAGAGCAAAAGGCCTCAAATGAAGCATTTCAACCAAAAATTGAGCAGAGAATGAAGCTAGTTATACCAAAGCAAGAACTGTCCAGCTCAGCTATCTACTTTTCTTCTATATAAACTCACGTTCTCTGTCCTTCAATCAGGAAAGCATGATTTTGGGGCCCATCTGTAGCCGTTTCAAGTTGGGGATGAGCGAGTGAAGCCACCTCTCGGTGTTCTTCTTGTTATGAGCATGTGAAAACTAAAGCTTATTCCCAATCAAAAACTAGTGTTTTATAGGTATATTGGACGTTCATACGTGGGAAGGGCTTCACGTGTGAGGAAAAGTTAATTGAACTAAGTTCAAAAAGTCAGTCTCTCACGGTTTTAGGCGGCCCATATCTTCCTAAATGGACCAGAAAATGTCTCCCCCAAACGAGAAGTAAAATGTTACGCGCCCGCTAAAACTCGCCCTTTCACGGGAACGCGAAAACAACAGTACTTCTCCTCATGAGCAAATAGTGCGTTTTCTACCTTACTCCTCTCTCATTGGCTGTTTTGTGTCGTTTATTTATCACGGTACAATAAATATTTAATTTCAAATTATCATTTATATTATGTAGTTAATCTCTAAGAAGGTGAGAAAATTTGAAAGCGCTATAAAGCGGGTTTTCTTGTCATGACCATATTTTACCAGGCTTGCGACTCCTAGAATTTTAGTCCACACATAGTCCCGTTGTGAGGGATTTCCATATATTTATATTTTCGGTCATGATCAAAGCTACTTTTGGAAGTACAATGACGGTATTAATTTCAAAAGTATTAAAAATATATTGGTATATTTTCAAAAGATATTAGCATTTTTTTATTTGCGTTCTCGGATAGAATTATATTTCACATAAGCCGATAAACTTCAGATGTAAAACTATTTCATCTTGGGATTTTGAAATTTCCTCAAATTTTCATTTTAGAAAAATGCATTGACCAACCCCGCATTTGCTGAACTAACAAAGCGAGCTGAATCGAACCGACATTCGTGTTTCCTGGAAAGAAGCGGCTTTGTAAAAAGCAGCAAAATTCACTCGGAAATCGAAAGTCGAGAAACATTTATTATCGAGTCTGACATTATTATTTGGAATTTAATTATGGCCAGATACCACGAGACAGGCATTTGCAAAATGAAATTAAGCAAACCTTTAATGACAACCTATAAGACGATGTATTTTAAGAAGAACATTTCGGAAACCCTGATTAAGACCGTCAACAGAAGGTTAATTTCTCTTTCAACGTTCAGGTTTTATGGTAGAATTAACCTTCTTACTTTTCAGGTTGCGCCAACTGACTGAGGGCGATTGTTTCGAGGACCTTGACCCATCTCTCAACGTGGAATCACACCCTTGTCAGAAAACTGAAAGACCGAATGCTTTCGTGGTAGTCAACGTGCACGCTTTTATGATTATTTTCTGTGTCTGTCTCTTCGGTTTCTCCATCTCCTTGATCACACTTATACTTGAAATATACGTCAACATGTTGAAAGCTCAACAGGTGTTTCAAAAGCGAAACTGACGATATTCTAATTTAATTTGTTTAGCTATTTTAAATCTCCCCAAGAAAGTATACTTGCTACTATTCTAATATCAGTTATTCGCCCGTTAACGTATCAGTGTAATATTTGCCGGACTCGCATAATTAAGAGCATCAATGTACAGTTGTTACCAACAGTTTTGTAACTTGTTTTGTTGAAGGTTAAATATGAAATTACTTTGCAATTAATTAACGGTCCATTGAAATAAATGTCATTCCCTTCTCTCTGTAAAAATAAACAAGACGGTCGCGGACCGTACTAGGCTTTGCCTGGACTTAGCATTAAATGATCGTAAGAAGCCTAGGTTTATTACACATTCTAGCGTCTGTCCGAACACTGTCTAATTAATAAGGTGTAAACAGCTTGGTGTAACTGAAGCATTTTCTTGGAAGTTTCCGAAGACATGATGGCTGAATATCACACTCCCGACCCGTAGGTCCCCGGTTCGACTTTCGGTAGAGAAATATATATTTCTCCAATCAACAAAAAAAAATATTTATGTTGCAGAGAAACCAACAAGTAGTTTCGAACTAATATTTAACAATTACCAAGTTGCTAATAAGAGAACTTCCGGATAAAATGGTGGTTGAAAAATTCGACTAGCGAGCAGCCATCAGACCAATGCTTTATGAGGCCAAAGCAAAAAATAACGTTACAAAATAAACCTGCCTAATCGTACATTTCTTTATGACTACGACGCAAATTTATAAGATATGTTCCATAAGTGTGTTAATAGTTACTGAGAGCTAGTCATGAAGTGACGTAGTGAAACGTCATATACCCTCGTAAAGCGACTCCTGGTGAGGCGCTGTCAATGGCTTAGTATAGACTCAATAGGAAGACGGGCTGTAAAAACCGAAAGTAGTGAATTCTCGCTTGTCGCTCTCGAAAAACCTCTCAGGGTCAAGCATTACAAAGTATTGGTAGTGTCATACTTATGGAACACATCTTATAAACTTATGTTGCATATCTAACGCTCCATTATTGTTTTTAGCATACTTCAGTTACGCATTTAATAAAATTGATTCGGGGCTTTTGCAATTGAATATTAAATAGGATAACAATTTGGTCAGCGACACAATTAGAGTTTCACATTTCCGGTTATTTCCATGTTTTGGGGACTACTTATTGAGGGCCTGAAACATTTAGACGAAGCTTTTTAGGAAAAACGTCATTTATATTCAAAGAACATAACCTTAATTTCTTCCAAATCTTTCTGAAACACCTTCTATAAATGTTTTACTGTTTAGAATAAAAGTATAGTTTAGCAGCTTATAAATTGCGGATACACCTTGAGCGAATATCGAATTAATAATTAAGTATAATCATGGTATAATATATGAATCAGATCGTATTGTTAGCGTTAAGTCATAACTTGTTGAATTTAAATATTAGCTACAAGTGTTGACTATAAAAGTTAAATGAAAAACAGTTACTCGAGCTAGTTGGCAGCACCAAATGTGTTAAAATCCAATCAATAGTATTGTTCAATTTTCCTCCTAACCAAGGTGTAAATATTCTTTTGTAAACTTGTCGCGCAGTTCTCGGTAAGATTAAACTTTGAATAGACTATTCCTGTAATGCCGTAGGGAAAGCAAAGAGCACAGGAGTCGGGCCGTTATAAGAGTCTATTTCCTTCGCGCCAAGAAGCACCGCAAGGGGGCAGTATAAGTCGGCTAGTCTCCCACATGTGAGGAACGCGGGCTCCGTCTGACGTTGCCTCTTGGCGAGATTGAAGAAGACTCTCATGGCCCCTGTGCCTTGGTTTGTCTGCAAGTAACTAATGTAATGGTCTACAGTGAGGAAATATTTTCCCTCACACAAAGCGCACTATAGTGAACGTTTATTTTAGATTTTAGGGACGTGTATTTTTAATTTTTGGGCTTCGCCGCCTCCTTGATCACTCTAAAGGTGCATTTGTAAAGGCGCGTGTAGACGGTGCGAGAAAAAATTAAAAATTCTCGCACCCTCTGCAAGAGGGACCGTTTTCATTAAAGCAATATTTTTTTCGAAAGTGTGAAGGCTTGAAGTAGAGATGAATGGAGTGGAAACCCCCATACCTATAGCGTTGCCTCTGTACCCCCACCTACGGCACCGTAGTCCTCCCAGCATCCTCAGCGGTTAGGTAGGGTCGTACCGGACGAAATTGTAAAGGACGCCCCCTATATCTTAAAAATAGAAGCTAGTTCTCGTACAAATAAAATCCCGCTACGCGGCAGTTCTTAGCAATCGCCTACCGAAGGGTAGAGGCGTGCGCGAGGTACACTGGGAGAGATAGGGTGCCGCAGGTCGCCCATCATCATCATCATCATCATTTCCAATCCATCTCACCTCCCTTATCCCTGGTGAAGGTAGATATTCTTGCTAAGCGTTTGTTTTTCTCGCTTAATTTTTGTCTTCTATCCATTGCCGCCCGGAAGTTTTTATTTATAAAAAAATTATTAAAGGGAAACACAAATGATACGAGTGCCTCTCTGTTGAAAACTTCACAACACGTCCTCGATGGACACTAATGGCGTTCTTAATGTTTTTGTCAAGGTCTCACTTCTTTTTGTAGGTACAACTCCTTGTTCATTTTTTGTTCTGGTGTTGTTTCATACGACAGCGCCATCAAGTTTTTTTTACCTCTCCGAGTGACGATGACGTCACGGACAGGTATTACACTGGACGTGTCTGTATGTGTGTCTGTAACCGCGGAGCAAACGTGTGTTCGCAGAAAGAGGTTATCTATGATCAGAAGCCTATGATTGGTTAACGGCTATTTTTTTTCGTCTGCTAAGTTTCGCTTCGGGAAAGTCATAAAATCCATGCCCAAAGCTATGGAAACGTTCGACTCACATACTTTATGTGTGAAGCCTTATCGGCTTTAGTAAAAGTAGGGTGCAATACGTTCTCTTAGTAAGTGAAAATTTTAGACATCTACCTTTACCCACAACGAAGATTTACATAGTTTACAGACTAGGAGGATTCATACCATGTACAAGGAGAGGTCAGGCTTCACGTGCTACACAAGAAGACCTGATTCAATATTGTTTGTGTAAATGGTATGAATCCTCCTAGTCTGTGAACTATGTACAGGGGGCTTGAAATTGTCTAAGCTGCTTCGAGAAAGGATTCTGAGGAGTTCTCAACTTGGCTGGTGCACTGCAATGCAACCATATTTTTATGCTCTATCGTTCAAGAAAAAGAGAATTAATATTGACACTTTCCTTTAATAGTCTCGAGTTACATTACTAAAGTGCAGCGATTAACATCTACTGGAAAAACTACTTACATATAAAAGCTTTTAAGAGAAGAAAACACGAAACTGTGAAGAGAAGAATAACAAAAGTTATACGAAAGCAACTCGTATTTATACCTCCCAAAGTTAGGTCGAAAACCATTGTTAGTCACACGATTTATAAATTGGTCAAATCCACGCAGCAAAACAGCGTAATTGAACTATAGGAGAAAACGAAACCAAAATAAACTTCCTTTCGGAATTTAAGGGTTTACTTCTATGATCTTACGGCATTCGCAAAGAGAAATTGAAAGCAAGTTCATGCTCGTACTATTTAAAGAAATAAAGTCATTATGGACGACGAAATAGCAAAAGACTACAAAGGCATCTTTCGTCAGGTGAGATTGAAGCAATTAAAATTCTTGACACTTTCCAAACGATGCAAATTTTGCATGTGTCAAAACTAGTATCTTAATTTCATGATACTTTTAGAACATCTTGGTTAAACTTGTTTTTGTAATCTACTTTGACCCTCCATGCACTTCAATTGACCATAACGTCTTATCCCTAATTAATACGTTGACTTTCTAATCAGTATTCACCATATACTATTGTGAATGATGGAGAAAAAACTGGCTATATGATTAAATTAATCGATGTTCTAAAAAGGCTTGACAAAATCAAGTAATAATAAAATTGCAAATCATAGCCGAGGTTCTTCTAAACGTCACTCTTACATCCACATTCCTCCAAATATTTTGGCAGCGTAACTATCATCCCGAGTACGGATCAAGTTTGGGGTGCGAAAGTTGGTAATTCGTGGAACGGAGTCCTCGGTATGCTCGAGAGAAATGTCAGTAGTTTTATGTTTCTTAATTAGCGATGAGCCTCTGCGAATTATAATACATTTAACGCTTTCAATACACAGGAAGGAGATTTTTCCGTAGTTCCGTTGACACTGTCCAGCGATCGTTTCAATGCCTTCTCCATTTCGCACCCGTTTTTGGTCGTGAGGTACCAAATATTATTCGGAACCAATGAAACAACGGAAAATGATATTTATTCCGTTGTTGACAAATGGGTAAATTAATTTTCCTAATTTTTAAATAAAATTGTAAACAAAGAGAGTTGTAAAAGCTAACAATGGAACAAGGAAAGGCGGTTATATTAAATAAGAATATATATATAGTTCTTTGATTTTGTTAAATGTCAAGCAAAACTTCTCCTTTGTCCTAAACCTAAAGAACTGTCGCAGGTTGTCCGTATCAAATTCGCAAAAGAGCTCATATTTTGCGTTGAAATTTGGTGTCGTACTAAAAATGACGGTATCGTAATTAGTCTTTGATTGGTCAGTCATATTCATTTAAAAATTAACTTTGGTTTACGAAACGAGCACCATCGAAAATTCTACTTGGAAAATCTTTTTTTATTTGATCGATGAAAGAAATGAAATTTATGAGACAAGCTATGAACTATATTAATTATTTTATTTCTTTCTCGTTCGGAACGACCGCAAAATAGGGGCTTGGTCTCACAATTTAAACTGTTTTTTATTATAATTCTAGATAATTTTGACATCATTGGTTTTGGCTGTACTAATTTACATTATGGGAAGACTAAACTCCAAATACGGGAAAGTGAAACCAAAAATACCATGGATATTTTTGTTGCAATGCCTTCTGGGAACAAGTAAAAACCTTACTTGTAACAGTCGATCGGATTTAATTTTAGACGATTTTATCCTCAGGTCCCAATAGTTTCAAGTGCAAGGGTGTCGCTCGATTCCTTTCGGTCACTTGGGATCTAGCCTCTTTTATTGTATTGGTTTTCGTATCGTCGGAAATGACATCAGAGTTTTCGAGTAAATCGGAAGCTCTTCCTTTCGACGCCATGGAAGATATATTTCACTTTCCCAATGCGAAGCCTTTGTTGATAAAAGGCGGTGCAGTCTTCAGTTTTATTCAGGTAATATTATAAAGTATAGCTCCCGGTTTTAAGACAAATCAAACAATATTAGCTTTTTTCCCCAATTACATATCAGAAAACTGCATTGATCAGTCCCGCATTTGCGGAAGTAACAAAGCGGGCTCAAGCGAACCCAAATCTGTGTTACCAGAAAAGAGGCGACTTATCCATAAAATCTAGAATTCATACGGCAATCGAAAATCGGGAACAATTCATCATCTCGTCTGACACAACTCAATGGAACGTAATCAAAGCTAGATACGCTAAAACAGGAATTTGCAAAATGAAACTTAGCACACCCTTAAAGATAACATATCGGGCGATATTTTTCAAGAAAAACATTTCGCGAACCCTGATTAAGACCGTGAACAGAAGGTTAGTTTCTACTTTCCTGGGTTTATCGTACAATTAATTTTTCCCTGCATTCTACAGGTTGCGCCAACTGACCGAGGGCGATTGTTTCGAGGACCTTGACCCATCTCTAAACGTTGAATCACATCCTTGTCAGAAAACCGATAAACCGGATGATTTTATCGTAATCAACGTGCACGCTTTTATGACCATTTTCTGCATTTGTCTCTTGGGCTTCTCCGCCTCCATGATCACTCTAATACTTGAAATATACGTGAAAATGTTGCAAATTAACATGATCTACCCTTAACACCAACTTCTGTTAACACATTTACCAGGTGTCTCGAATAGAAATTTTGAGGATGTTCAAATTTCATAAGTTGATTTATTTATTTGTTTTTAATTCCGGAACAAGTATTTGCACCCTTTTTTATAATACTATATTAACGGACATAAAAAGCGCAAAAGTTTAAAATGAGCCAGACTCATCTTGTTATTTAAAGCATAAGGTACGAGGGGTCGGTCATTCATGAAATCCCGTACGCTACCCGCGAAATCCAACTGAAGACATTCGAAATCAACGCTGATTTCGAAATCCCATAAAAAAAAAATCCGAAATCCTCAACGAATTCACAAAATCAGTAAAGGAATCATAAAATCAGTAAAGGAATCACAAAATCAAAAAAGAAATCACAAAATCAACAAAGAAATCACAAAATCAGAAGCGAAATCACAAAATCAGTAAAAAAATCGCAAAATCCATTACAAAATTCACGAAATATAAAATCAAAAGAAATCACAAAATCCAACGATATCAAGGGAAATATCCTAAAATCCGTCGAAATCACAGGAAAAAATCGCAAAATCCGACGAAATCCGTTGGATTTTATCGAATTTTGAAATCAATCAAAATCCGACGAAATAAAATGAAATCCAAAGAAATCCGAAGAAATCAAACGAAATCTGACGAAATCAAACAAAATCCGGAGAAATCAAATTGGATTTCGAAATCCCGTACACTTTTTTGCGTAGAAGTTCTAAAGAACTTGGGAAAAGTGTTTTCGGCACGCCACAATACTTACTAACGCCACAAATTAAATAAAAGTAGGCCTAACGCTCCACTGCATACGCTTATACCTCAACCTCAGTAATGGCTTTTCTTCTACATAATTGGACTCGCGTGCACTCAATAAGTGAATATCGATCCCTACAAACTAAATTAATCTGACCTCAACAACAATTCTCGGGTAACATTTCGCAGTACGTCAAAACTTGAGAATGGACGCAAAAACTTAATGTATACTATGACTTACTTTACTTTAAACTGAGAATCTCACACTTTCTCCTATACTTTAAACACGGCACCAACTGAGAAAATGAAGGAAAGTTCACACGAGTACTAAGAATATTAAGAAATATAATTATGAACGTCGAAATTGCGAAATACTACACGGCCGTTTTTCGTCAAGTAAGTATTAAACTTTAAATGGAATATTTTTGTTACTTTTAGTAAAGGTTGGTTACACTTGTCCCATTAATTATTTATACTGGGTCCTCCTTGCACTTCAGAGGATCTTGCCTTAATAAAAATTAACTCATAACACGTTATATATTTTATCAGTATTCACCATATGTTATTGAAAATCACCAAGGAGAGAAAAGTGGCTATATGATTAAATTTCTTCGTGTTTTAGAAAGGATTGACAAACTCAAGTAATATTTATCTGTTATGAGGTTCTTCACATCAGGCCTTTATAAAATTTCTTCAAAATATTTGGCAGCGTTACTATCATCCCGAGTACGGATCAAGTTTGGGGTGCGAAAGTTGGTAATTCATGGAACGGAGTCCTCGGTATGCTCGAGAGAAATGTCAGTTGATTTATGTTTCTTAATTAGCGATGAGCATCTGCCAATAATATTACATTAAACGATTTCAATTCACAGGAAGGAGATTTTTCCATAGTTCCGTTTACCCTGTCAAGCGATCGTTTCAATGCTTTTCCCACTTCGCATCCGTTTTTGATTGTGAGGTACCAAATATTATTCGGGACCAGTGAAACCACGGAAAATAATATCTATTCGGTTGTTAACAAATGGGTAAATTAACATTCCTAATTTCAAAACAAAATTGTAAACAAAAAGCGTTGTAAATCATAACTAGGTGGGAAACCAAAATAAACCTCTCCGAGTCGTGACGAGGTTTAATTAAATAATTAAATAAATACATATAATTGATATTATTTTAATCGTCAGTAATTTACCTTAATTCTAGTTAAGTAGTTTAAAAAAACGTTATTCCTAAAATCATTTTAAACATAGCTATGGTTGACGTTTGACTTCTGGCGAACACCATTTTCACAGATTTTGTAAATTTAGGGTATTTAAAGCGATTGATTCATAATAAATGATAGGAAAACTCGCAATTGCGTGAACGTTTGGTGCAAGCCCTGCCATTGGGAGGTTAGAATTTTCTTGTAACCCTTGCCGGTCGCCGCATACATCTTAACCCTAACGATGATAATAGAGTAGAAGCCAATAAGTATAGCTCGGTGACCAATCTAGTTATGTGATATGGACGAAAGACTAGAGCATTGTGTTGAAAGCCAAGCAGTACAGAGAGGTGTCTCAGTGAGATAGATCAAAACATAAGAAAATAATATATAGCTATATATTATTTTCTTATGATTAAAACTATTGGGTGATAAACTGGCGGATACCTAAGTTACCCGAAAATGGCTTGTTAATGAATGTGAACGCTGTGACAGACACACACTCTGATCCGTCCTGTTACTCGGGGAGGTAAAAATCTGCTACCACCTTCGACTAAAAAAATTTTGTGAAAATTTCTTTCTTTTTGGGCATAATCGCGCAAATACGATTATGTATTACAAATTCAACTAATGTTTTTAATATACTCGTAGATAATTGTGACGTTATTGGTTTTGGCTCTGCTGATTTATATGACGGGGATACTAAACTTCAAATACGGAAAATTGAAATCAAAAATACCATTTGTATTTTTGTTACAATGCCTTTTTGGAACAAGTAAAAACTTTTCAAGTAACACTCGGTCTGATTTGAAATTTCTACGAGTTTATCCTCAGGTCCCGAAATTTTGAAATGCAAGGGAGTCACTCGATTCCTTTCGGTCACTTGGAGTCTAGCCTCTTTCGTTGTATTGGTTTTCGTATCGTCGGAAATGACATCACAGTTTTCGAGCAAATCGGAAGCTCTTCCCTTCAACGCCATAGACGATATATTTCACTTTCCCAATGCGAAGCCTTTGTTGATAAAACGCGGTGCAGTCTTCAGTTTTATTCAGGTATAGATCTGGTCTTAAGGCAAATCAAACAATATTAACCCTTTTCCCAATTACATTTTAGGAATCTGCATTGACAAGCCGTGCTTTTGCGGAAGTAACAAAGCGAGCGGAAGCGAACCCAAATCTGTGTTACCAAAAAAGAGGCGACTTATCAATAAACGCCAGCATTCATTCGGGAATCGAAAATCGAGAACAATTCATCATCTCGTCTGACACTACTCAGTGGAACGTAATCAAGGCTAAATACGCTAAAACAAGAATTTGCAAAATGAAACTAAGCAAACCCTTAAAGATAACCTATCGGGCGATGCATTTCAAGAAGAACATTTCGCGAACCCTGATTAAGACCGTGAACAGGAGGTTAGTTTCTACTTTCCTGTGTTTAAAGGGGCTGACCGACCCCTCTCCTTTTTTGCCCACCCGCTATGTTAAGCTCTATGAGGAAGATCGTCGTTTGTCCCATGGTCCTTTAACGTAGAAGGAAATTTTTTCTACATTTTCCAGGTTGCGCCAACTGACAGAAGGCGGTTGCTTCGAGGACCTGAACCCATCTCTCAAAGTGGAATCACATCCTTGTCAGACAGTCGAAACACCGGATGTTTGCGTTGTAATCAACGTGCAAGCTTTTATGACCATTTTCCGTGTCTGTCTCTTGGGCTTCTCCGCCTCCTTGATCACTCTAATAGGTCAGAGTTGAAATATACGTGAAAAAGTTGCAGGTGTTGCAAACTAGGTGTTAAAAAAAATTTGAGGACGTTCAAATTTCATAAATTTAATTAAATTTTTTCTAATTACTAAAGATAGTACTTGTTAAGTTGCTCCTTTTTTTGATAGTACTATATTAAACTTAAAGATATATTATGCGCTAAGTTGTAAAAAGAAGCCGGACCCATATTGTTATTGTATCTTCACAGCTTATCTGACACGAGTGCATCAAAAGCATATCTAGTTTTCATGCCTAATCCAATTTAAAGTCACAACTAAAACAATTGATATCCTCATACTTGGACAGAATCGTAAAATTAGGTATATTTTATAACGCGTTTGGATTTTGAGTGTACTAGTATTTCATAAACAAATAAAATAAAAAGTTTAATTCCGGGATACTAAAAGTTGAAAAAAAAAAGAAAGCTCGTTTGCGTAAAATTTCTAAAGCACTTGGTAAAACAGTTTTCGGCACGCAACGGTACTCACTGATGCCACAAATTAAATTCCGCCTAAAGTTTTACCGCAAACTCAAAAATGCCTTTTCTTCTCTAAACTTAAAGGGAGACTCTCAGCTGAAAATCATAGTGCCATGTATTATTTTTTCCTGGTTCGTTTCAATTAAATATGAAGTCTCAAATTTTTTTCGGATTTTTCAAACAATATTTTCAATAAAAATTTGTAGGCTTAGCAATGGGTCTCGATTTTAGCGCACTTACCTACCGGCCAATAAAAACCTCTTTAGGGATAGAGCCAAATCAGCCAATCCCGTGAGGGTTAGAAAATATTAAGTGGTATGTTGTCTGCTTCAAAAAGGAAAAGCTGAGTTCCCAAGGGCGGGAAATAAGTATTTTTTTAGAGTGGGCTCGTTACCAGGGCTCTACATAAGGATATTTTTTTTTAGTAGTCAGCCTGACTATTGAGCCCCCCTATCCCAATTTTTTTTAGTAGTCACTGACTAGTGAGACGCATGGTTTACGAATATTTGGGACATTTTTTTACTAGTCAAGTTGACTTGTGAACCCCCAGATTTCGATTTATTTTAGTAGTCAAGGCATTTTTTTTAGTAGTCAAATGCCTTGACTAGTGCCTTAGAGCCCTGCTCGTTACCAGTGACTCCGCGGTGCCCGTCGTCTGCTACAGTTTGAGGAGGATAGTAACTGTGTTGCAGCTTGACTCTGCTGAGGTGTAAAAGATGGGTTTTTAATTTTTTCCTACTCGAAGATCACAAAATATAATAGTAACAATGATCTAAGAACACAGATCTTCCCATTCCAAAGGCTAATAACTAGACACTCAAGATATACAACAAAATACGACCCGCCACATTTTAATATAATAAGATTACGAGAATAATTTGAGTTTAAGTGAAACGTATAAAAGCATAAACCTGCTAATTACTAAAGTTCCTAATCCGCTTATCGTTAGACGATCGAAAACGCGTCTTTCTTTCGAGTGCTAAAAAGTAGAATACATATTTCTGAACTTAATGCAGACGACGCAAATGAGACTCGCCCGAGAAAACCTTTGGGGGTTGACTCTTATAAATCGCGGGCGCTGATTGGCCGGTAGGTCGCTTTATAAGAATTCAAATGCATGTTTTCGATACAAAACTTCAAATATTGTTTAATACTATAAATAGCGCTTCAAAAAATCAGAAAAAAATTCAAAGCGGCATATTTTAACATAAGGAATCAGAATAAAAATACTTAATTTTTGCCAATAGTGTCCCTTTAAGACTTGCGACCACTCAATACGCGACTATCGATCCCAACCAACCAAATTCATCTGATAATAACAATTCCCGAGTAGTTCGTCACAACTTGAGAACGGGTGCAAATAACTGTATGTATAGGATCACACTTCTTCCTAAACTTTAAAGACGGCTCCAACTGAGAAAATGAAGGCAAGTCCACACGAGTACTGAGTTAATTTAATAAAGAAATAGTGATATGAACGTCGAAATGGCAAAATACTACACGGCCGCTTTTCGTGAAGTAAGTAAAAAACATTTAAATGAAACATTTTGGTTACTTTTAGCATAAGTTTATAAGATATGTTCCATAAATATGACACTACATATACTTCGTAATGCTAGAGACTTAATGAGAGCTAGTTCTAGAAAGACGCGAGAATTGAATACACTTAATTTGGCAGTCCATCTTCCTATTTAGTCTGTACTAATTTTTGACAGCGCCTCACCAGGCGTCGCTTTACGACAATCAATGACATTTCACCCACTTCACTTCATGAAAAACTCTCAGTAAGCAACGACAAACTTATGGAACATATCTTATGAACTTATACATCTAGTAAATGTTGGTTACACTTGTTCCATTAATGATTTATAATGGGCCCTCCAAACACTTCGGTTGATCGTGCCTTGATAAACATTAACTCATAATATATGTATATAATCAGGAGTTCATAATAACCCGAAGTACGAAACTGGTTAAAAAGCCCGTGACAACAAAGTTTCGCCGTAAAGCTCAGGGAATTCATACACCGCTTAACTCCCAAAGAAATAGTTACCCCATTTTTTAGCGCCCACGCGCATTAACTTACACACTTCCGGTTTAGCAGTATTTTTATCTTGTGATTTTGGGAGCGAAAATGGCTCACGTCTGCTTCTGTCGGAACGGTGTAAATTAAGCCTTGGCTAAGAATTTGGCTTTTAGTCGGGGTTTCTAGTTTTCTACAAAACATTTAAACGATCGTCAATGATGTTTTGTTGTGATATGTGTGAGTGAGAATTCCGTGGTTAAATTAAAACGGTTTGGACAAATTTATTACCAGTATCTTTAATTTAAGAATTGCAACGTGTTTCTACGTCCACCATATCGCCATTTTTCTTTTCGACGGAGATCCCTAGTCTATAGGATAAGCAAAACAATCATGCACTTTGTGAAGAAAGCATGAAACTTTGCACAATGATAAATAAGGGTATTCCTAATTAATTCGAGATTAGAGCCCACCTCTAACTCATCTGTGACATTTGTGACAAGCTTTCAAAAGTCCCCATAATGACATATATATTTGAATTCTGAAATTTATGAAATTCCCCAAACTTCGATGAAGAGCGAAAGGCGCCCCGCCGGGACTGGCTAGAGGCAATTCCATAGGGGCCATCTCTAAAGCGAAAACATACGCAATTTATGCAGCCTTAACGGATAGATATAATATTTTCTTAAAGCAATGGAATTATTTAAAATATCTAGAATGTACAAAATTTTGATTTTAATACTTAAAAGAGACAAATCTAAATGCATTTTAAGTAGCCCTCTTTCAATATTTTTCTTTTTCATTTTTTTTTAAATTATTTTTCACATCCGCCACATTTACAAAGTGCGGTGCAAGGTAAATTTGCTTTGACGCATTTGCACTTGCCATGACAACGTTTTAGGCACCCACATTTTACCATTTCGCGACAAGCTTCTGCGGCTGGTGGAATTGTCAACCATGTTGGTTGCCACTCTATGGTATTATCTGGTTGAACCAGTTTGGTCCACCCAAAGTTAGACGGGTCCGGTAGATCCGGCTGTTTTTCCAATATCTGCCCCCAAATGTGCCCACCCTGAAAAGCCACTCGAAGCACGTGTTGTAGCAACGCGTCTGCCGAAGGTGGTATATTTTCAATGTCACGATTTTTTGTGGGAATAAGGTTTTTCTTGCTTGGTGGACTTTTTCGTCAGAACTACACCGATCATACGTTAGTATCACAAATCTCCCTATAGTTGGGAAAATTTCTTTAACGGCCGTTATAGAAGGTCTTCTAGATATGGCTTGTAAAGCGGGAGTTAGTTCTTTGAATACATTCCAAGTTGACCACGCGGATTTCTTTCCTTTTCCGTTAAAATGTGAGGTGGTATCACATCCTGTGAGAGCGTGGAGGACTGGCATCGCGTCGCATTTGTCTTTTCCTATTTTGTAAGCGAGACGTGTTACGTTTATATAACGGACGCCAATAATATGTGCCAGTGAGACGCTTAGAACCAAGACATCAGTATCCACGGTTCTAATCAAAATGGATCTATGTCCTTACTTCACGCCGTCCAAAACATGAAGGAGCATCCTTGTATCTGCTTCCTCGTGAAAGCAAGGAGAAATGTCTCCGAGATTGCCTTCAACAAAGCAAATTACGTTTTCACCGTTTGTGACGAATATGGCTCCTGGAAACTAAGACGCGAAAACCTTTTGACTTAAAAAGGCAAACAATTCCTTCTTGTTTTCTTCGTGCCTTAGAAATTCTGGCCAGTTGCGTGGCAAATCTTTTCGACCTTCAACTCTAACTCTCAATCCCTTACCACGCTTCTTTCTAGTAGCCCCTTTCAGGTACACGTCAAAGACGATATCTACACGGCGAACGGAACCGATGAACTGGGAACGCATGTATTTTTAAAATATAGTTGCGTAATCAGAGAACGTTTTAGCGTTGCCTGGTTTGATGATATTGACAATCACAGCACCATGGAGTACGATCAAATCAGATTCGGATGTTGTAGTGATATCGTCGTCGTCTGTCAACATATCTTCTAAGCAATGCGTTAGGTCAGACTTGGTACACCATTATCCGACAATGAGGGTGGGCAAGGCTGGTTTTCGTGTCGGAAAAAAATCCTCTAGATCGCCCATACGGCCTTGACAACCGATATATAGTCTTGAAAATAAATTTCGATCATTCTTCATGGCCGCTATTTGAAGTTGGTTTTTGGAAACCGCGTGGTCAACTTGGAATGTATTCAAAGAACTAACTCCCGCTTTACAAGCCATATCTAGAAGGCCTTCTATAACGGCCGTTAAAGAAATTTACCCAACTATAGGGAGATTTGTGATACTAACGTATGATCGGTGTAGTTCTGACGAAAAAGTCCACCAAGCAAGAAAAACCTTATTCCCACAAAAAATCGTGACATTGAAAATATACCACCTTCGGCAGACGCGTTGCTACAACACGTGCTTCGAGTGGCTTTTCAGGGTGGGCACATTTGGGGGCAGATATTGGAAAAACAGCCGGATCTACCGGACCCGTCTAACTTTGGGTGGACCAAACTGGTTCAACCAGATAATACCATAGAGTGGCAACCAACATGGTTGACAATTCCACCAGCCGCAGAAGCTTGTCGCGAAATGGTAAAATGTGGGTGCCTAAAACGTTGTCATGGCAAGTGCAAAAATAAATTTTAAAAATAATTTAAAAAAAAATGAAAAAGAAAAATATTGAAAGAGGGCTATTTAAAATGCATTTAAATTTGTCTCTTTTAAGTATTAAAATCAAAATTTTGTACATTCTAGATATTTTAAATAAATCCATTGCTTTAAGAAAATATTATATCTATCCGTTAAGGCTGCATAAATTGCGTATGTTTTCGCTTTAGAGACGGCCCCTATGGAATTGCCTCTAGCCAGTCCCGGCGGGGCGCCTTTCGCTCTGCATCGAAGTTTGGGGAATTTCATAAATTTCAGAATTCAAATATATATGTCATTATGGGGACTTTTGAAAGCTTGTCACAAATGTCACAGATGAGTTAGAGGTGGGCTCTAATCTCGAATTAATTAGGAATATCCTTATTTATCATTGTGCAAAGTTTCATGCTTTCTTCACAAAGTGCATGATTTCATATAAATTTGTCGTTTATCCTCTAGACTACCCAGCCAACGGAAGTTTTGGAACGAAAACCAAGGAGCATAGACACGACTACGATATACTGTAAGGTTGTATGTCCATAAACAGGCTAATCCCTTCTATGCGCAACGACAGAATCTTGTTGTTTGCGATTTTTACCATTAGCTCTAAGGCCAGTTTCATACTTCCCACCCCCGAAGGGGGGTTATTATGAACTCCTGATATAATCTTTAATATGTTATCAGTATTCACCATATGTTATTGTCAAAGATGGAGAGAAAACTGGCTATATGATAAAATTTCTTCGTGTACTACAAAGGCATGACAATATCAAGTAATATTTATCAGTAACCAGGTTCGTGATATCAGTCCAATATAAAAATGCTTCAAATATTTGGCAGCGTTACTGCCTTTCGCAGTACGAGTGAAGATTGGGGTGAGAAGGCTGATAATTCGTGGAATGGAATTCTTGGAATGCTCGAAAGAAATGTCAGTTATATAATTCTAAACACGCTATAAGTTTCTAGAAAAAATATCAAGAGTTTATAGTGCTACGAACAAAGAGTCAGTCACTCTCATTCAATGTAGCTTGCCGTGTACGTTGCTTTTATTTTCTTGAGCAGACGACTAAACACGACTTGATTGGCTAGAATTGCCTTGATTACTAGTTTTTCTTAGTGAATCATCATTCGTAAAAATGATGACAGACAAAAGTAGTTCTTTCCACGAGTCGTTCTTTTGTAGATTAGTGATTAGCCGATTTGACGGTGAAATTTTATGAATTAATATATTGTTAGTTAGAGGTACTTTTCGCGCTTGTAGGTCAAAATAGCGAAATCCAAAATGTCGAAGGCACAATATCGACGGTCAAAATAGCGAAAACAAAAACAGCGAAATGCAATAATAGCGAAATATCTTTATAGCGATAGCAAAGTTAGCGAATTACAATTACCTCGAAATCATTAAACGCTAAATACATTTTTAGCGAAATTAATAACAGCTAAATACCTTTACAACGAAACCTAATATAAAGTAGTAAAGATTCGAAAACTACCAAATTGAATGCACATGCGATGAAGATAGCATCGTTATTATAACATAATCAAAGCATTGGTCGAGTAATCCTATAATGCAGCCCGCCATTAAAGGTCTAGACTGTTTTGAGAACCTTTTGAAATCATAGCTTAAAGACTGTCGAAAGCTACTTCAGAGCTAAATCCCACCATCAGAGAAAAAATGGACATAATCCCGTCTCGTAGGCGACAAAATCCCCCGGACAATTCCCCCCCCAGGCCCCACTTCAAATGCCCCCAGCCCCAGGACAAATTCCCACCAAACTGTGATTGACAGGGAGGGAAATCTCTATTATATTAAGTATATAAAATGAAGAACATTATTATGCAAAAAGGAGTAATGTTATATCGGAAAGAAATATAAAATGCAATTTTTTGGAAAAGGCATGTTATTATGGGAAGTCAATGAAGATAAAGAACAAAATTTTGGAAAAGGCATATTATTTTGGAAAGTGAATGAAGATAATCAAGAATATTTTGGAAAAGCATATTATTTTGGGAAGTCAATGAAGATAAACAACAATATTTTGGAAAAGGCATATTATTTTGGAAAGTCAATGAAGATAAACAACAATATTTTGGAAAAGGCATATTATTTTGGGAAGTCAATGAAGATTCACAACAATATTTTGGAATAGGCATAATATTTTGGGAAGTGAATGAAAATAATCAACAATATTTTGGAAAAGGCATATTATTTTGGAAATTGAATGAAGATAATCAAGAATATTTTGGAAAAAGCATATTATTTTGGGAAGTCAATGAAGATAAACAATAATATTTTGGAAAAGGCATATTATCTTGGGAAGTCCATGAAGATAAACAACAATATTTTGGAAAAGGCATATTATTTTGGAAAGTCAATGAAGATAAACAACAATATATTGGAAAAGGCATATTATTTTGGGAAGTCATTGGAGATAAACAACAATATTTTGGAAAAGGCATATTATCTTGGGAAGTCCATGAAGATAAACAACAATATTTTGGAAAAGGCATATTATTTTGGGAAGTCAATGAAGATAAACAACAATATATTGGAAATGGCATATTATTTTGGGAAGTCATTGGAGATAAACAACAATATTTTGGAAAAGGCATATTATTTTGGGAAGTCAATGAAAATAAAATACAATATTTTGGAAAAGGCGTAAAATATTAAAGTTATTTATAAAATATTACTAACCCAACCTAACCTAACCTAACCTAACCTAACCTAACCTAACAAAACCTAACCTAACCTAACCTAACCTAACCTAACCTAACCTAACCAAACCTAACCTAATCCAATCGAACCTAAACGAACCGAACCTAACCTAAACTAAACAAACCCAACCCAACCCGAATAAAATTAAAATATTGACAAACTGAACGTAAATATTGCATGCCATTGACACCACCAATTAACCAATCCAAAGCAAAAAAAGTTTCGTATTTGCAAATTTTCACCATATTTACGCTAATAACTTTTACGTACACCTATTTTTGCCCTAGAACTGAATGAAAGTCACAAATTAATTTGAAATAAGTCAAATTTTATTTTAATAATATTTATTTACCTTCGGGGAAACGAACCCACCATCCTTCACTCCGCTGTTCAACGCCTTATCCACTATGCCACCAGATCGCTGACTCTGCTAGTGTTTTAGATAATTTTGATATTGTATTTTTACGACCTTTTTATTAAACACTGTCGGGGGATTATGACCGGAGGATTTTGTCTAGAGCGTGGGGGAATTTTGTACTCTTTCCTCGGATAGGGGGAAAAATGAACCGGGGGATTTTGTCATGAGAGAGCGGGGATTTTGTAAGTTTTCAAAAATGGGGGATTATGACCGGGGTTCTTTTGTCTTGGGGTATTTAGTCCGTATACCCTCTTTTTTGCATTTCCTGTTACGGGGGATTATTCGGTGTTTTATCTTTTAGTATGGAGTACGTATGCATTGTTAAAAATATTTTAAGGTACCGTAAGAAATTCGCTATTGTTGTTCTCTCCAATATTTCATTTCGTTGTTTTTGTTCTCGATATTGTTGCACTTCGCTAACCTTGCTATCGCTATTATTGCATTTCACTGTTGTTGTTTTCGCTATTATTGCATTTCGCTATTGTTTGTTTCGACGAAATCAACACGCTATTTTAGCATTCGACATTTTATTTTCGATATTTTGACCTGATACCACTTTTCGGGTAAAATGCGCCCAAACGTTAAGTAAAAGAAAAGATTTAGTTCGATTAGTAACGCTTTTTGTGTTGATTATTCTGAATGCTAGAATTTTATTGCCTACCAAACTTCTTATATTTCAAGTTCACATTACTTAACGTTTTTAGATAGTATCTAAACAAAATATTTGATAATTTGCAATTTAATTTTTATCGTATAGCGACAAATGTCATTAATTCTGTAACATTTCTACCACGTATGCTAGTTATGGTGAAGCTCACTTGCCTAGGCCTAGTAGACGGCGACTGCCAGACGCAATTTCACGAACGACTAAACAAAATTAGCCAATGAGAGTCAAATGAGTTCGGGTGAAGTAAAGGCACTATTTATTTGTTGCGGTAGGATACTCTTGTTTTCGTCTTCCTGTGAAAAGGCGAATGTTTTCGGGGCCGCGTAACATTGACATTTGGCTCCGCGTTTGCGGGAGTTAAATTTTGGGGCATAGAAAAAGAGATGAGACACTTAAAACAGTGAGAGACGTACTCTCTGTACATAGTACTATATAGAACATATAGAACTATTGATAATATTACATTAAACGTTTACAAAACACAGGAAGGAGATTTTTCCTTAATTCCGTTGGTCCTGTCCAATGATCGTTTCAATGACTTTCCCACTTCGCACCCGTTTTTGATTATGAGGTCGTTAATATTATTCGGAACCAATCAAACGAATGAAAATGATATATACTCCGTTGTTGACAAATGGGTAAATAAACATTCCTAATTTCTAAAACAATTTAAACAAAGAAAGCAATAAATGATAACAAGATGGTCTCCTAGTCGAGACATGGACTATCTACCAAATTTATTACCTGACCATTCAACTAGCAAAAGTGCTATTTATTGATAAGCAAATACGGGCTTTATAATTTTAAATATAGAATATTGCAACGAATTTAAAGTAACAGGCGGCTCCATTATCACCCCTAGCATGCTGGCTAATCTTCTGGACGCGAATTTTACCTTGCCAAAGGCAGGAACCAATCAGACCTAATGCACTAGGCCCCATTGGTTCCTGCCTTTGGTTTAACTAGCCTTTGCCAAGCTTAGCCAACGTGTAGCAGAAAAGGCATCATTCGAGGGCATCAACGGAGCCGCCCTATGCTTTAAGAGTTCCATTGACCACTCGATTGGCCTGTAAATACTACCCTTTCGCTACATTTGAACACTATTTTTAGTTATCCTGCATGCTTGCTAACGATTGTTTACACTAATGATATATTATCTGTAGCCGCGTGAAACATGCACCAAAGAATGGAAGCTATTGTCCATTCAGATCTACACCTATGGCGTCATAATTGCGTCCACAAATCTTGGCTCTATTGAAGGACTTAATATTATTCATTTAAATGTGTATTTAACTTTCGGCTCACTTTAAACCGATATTACTTCTTCACAAAGAAAACTAGATAACAGCCATTTTAATTGTTTATATCTTCACTTGGTCCTGATATGTCATTAATTTTCGACGAAATAGAAGATATAAAATTAGCATTTCATTCCATAATATTTAGTTGCATTCAAAATTTCAAGTCCACTTTTAGTAAAGCTAAACTAAATCGTAAACACCACATTTGAAATAAAAGTATCCAACGGGGTTCTTGAAATATTGAATGATACAGAGCTTTATAGCTACACAACTACTAAAATGATTGAAATGCCGGAACCATATTTTATTTCTAAAATCATTTGAAACATAGCTATTGTTGACGTTTGAATTCTAGCGTATGTCAATTTAACAAATTTTGGAAATTTGGGGAAAATAAGTCCATTGATTCCCTATTAGGGGTAAGAAATAGCGCAATTGCATGAACCCTTGTGGAAGCCGTGCCATTGTGAGGCTAGACGTTTCTCGTAACCCTAGCCGATCGCCGCGTAAATCTTAACCCTAACGACGATAATGGAGTAGAAGCCAATATTGCTTTCTTTGAACTGCGAACGCGGTCCGGATATTGCGAACACGTTTGCTCCAATTTTGCCATCTGCTAAAGTGGTGACAGATACACACATCCAGTGTAATACATCTCCGTGACGTCATCGTCACTCGGTATTAGTTCTTGTTAACCAAATTATTAATCGGCGAAAAAAGATAGGTTCCTGAGGAGAACTGCTATAAATCTCCAGATAAAACTCTCTTGAAATTCAATAACGGAATCGGAAATAGTTTTTGATCAGGCTCTGTAATTTCATTATTCTAGTAAAGTTGTGCTGTGATTCATTAAAGAAATTCTGTGGCCACCTTCGAATACGAAATTTATTAACTCTTTTCACAAATTAATTCTTTTGAGCACAGTCATGCAATAGCGATTTTGTATCGCAAATTCAACTAATGTTTGCAATTACTTCTAGATAATTTTGACATTATTCGTTTTGGCTGTGCTAATTTACATGATGGGAAAAGTAAACTCCAAATATGGGAAAGTGAAAGCAAAAATACCATGGATATTTTTGTTGCAATGCCTTGTGGGAACAAGTATAAACCATTCATGCAACACTCGGTACGTTTTGAAATATCTACGAATTTATCCTCAGGTCCCGAAAGTTTAAAGTGCAAGGGTATCGCTCGATTCCTTTCGGTCACTTGGAGTCTAGCCTCTTTCGTAGTATTGGTTTTCGTATCATCGATAATGACATCACAGTTTTCAAGCAAATCGGACGCTCTTCCCTTCGACGTCATGGAAGATATATTTCACTTTCCCTATGCGAAGCCTTTGTTGATAAAAGGCGGTGCAATCTTCACTTTCATTCAGGTTATCTTATAAAGTATAGCTCCGGGCTTTAAAGGGACTGTAAAGTAGGCATCGGCGGGTGGGTAAAAATTATTTGAATTACGTCAGAGGCACGTGACTGAGGAGAGGCATCTTTCAAAGAAGCTTAGTTCGTTTTATTTCGAAAACCACCCTTTCGGTAATTGGCGCTGGAATCTCGCGAAAAACAATTACAAGGTGTCCAGTCCCACTCTATGTGGCGCCCGCCGATGGCATCTTCACGGTCCCATTAAGGTGAAATCAAACACTATTTACTTATTTTCCAATTTTATTTTAGAAAACTGCGTTGACCAGTCCCGCATTTGCGGAACTAACAAAGCGAGCTGAATCGAACCCTAATTTGTGTTACCAGAAAAGAGGCATCTTATCAAAAATAAATAGGATAGAAAGTGAGGGACTATAGAAAACGTAGGCGACGTGTTATTCTCGTTGCCTCTGAGCCACGGAGAAATATATTTCCTGCCCCCCGCGGTATTCTGGGGGACTCGCGTATGAATACTGGCACCGAGCGACAAGCCCCGACCAAATTGCATGTAACGGATACGAATGCGCAGTATAAATATAGTTCACGCGTCGTAAAGTCGTAAGCTAGCCGCCCGCTAGCCTCTTAAGCCCGGGACGGGAGTCGGGAGACGGGTTTCTAAGTTTTGTGTTAGGGTAGTTTAGAAAAACAATAAAATGTCCATACAAGGCCAAGGGTTAAGCGTTTCGTCAATTATTGACAAGTATGAAAACGACACTTTCTTCACAACAGACAGATCTGGAAAAAGGAATGATATAATTCAATATTTAGTTAAAAATGAAAAACTGGATCCTATTTTAAAGGCTATGTGGGAACAATTTCACGTTTTGAAGGATCAATTTCAAGACTCTAAACGCGAAGATTCAGGAAACTATTCGGGCTTCCAGTACTCTTTTTACCAATGGATTACTGAATTAGAAGATAACGAGTCGTTTTCGTATCTTCATGCCTTGACTGCCGACCATGGAGAACAAGTCCTATTGACTCTTAATTGGATTGGGTTGAGAATGCGGGATGAAATTGCAAAAGCTAAAGTTTTAAAAGTTCCTGAAGCTGATCATGACAGTCTACTGAGATACTGTGAATCTGAAAAATTGGGTCAGTCAACTTCAAATAAAAAAAGACATTATCGAAGTGATAGAGTTTACACAATAAATAGATTGGCTGGAGGATGTATTGGAGAGATGTGGCGAGTTAACAAAGGTATCATGCAAATACAAGCCAGACTTTTAAAGGGGCAGAAACCTTATACTGAAAAACAAAGAGATCACGCCCACATTATGTATAAGATCTGCTTTTCGATCTGCAACAAAGACCTTTCAAACGTTCCTCCTGTGTTGCTTATGCTTAATGGCGGTGGAATGTTTTTGCCACATACATCATTAATCCCATACATAACCGAAGTTTCTAAAATTGTGATACAATCCTATAAAACATTGGCTTTGAGCAGCCATTCACTTAATAGAATAAGTAAGTATCCTAGTATTTAACACCCTACTTATCTTTAATAAAAATTTATATTTATTTAGAAGGGACCATGGAGGCCATTAAGAATAATGATAGCTTGAAACAGATGTTCCATGACGCTATGAATAATATCAACGCTATTCAAGAAGAAGGCTTTACTTTTGAAAATCTTGAAATTTCAGAGCCGTTTTCCAAAGAAAACTGGGCCATGCAAAAATTGCTGATTTGGTTCGTGGTCAAATACATAAAAGAAATGAGTCGCGTGGTAAGAGAGGAGTTGGAGGCCAAAATCTCAGGTGCAAATTGTATTCTATAGTCAAGACAAAAGTGGCTAAGACGCTTACGAAAAAGAGACAGGCCATCAAGAAAAAACAAAGCGCCAAAAAAATGGAAACCACTGACAAATCGGAGAAAAATGAAATTACAAACAAAGCAAACTCTAAGAAAGAAACGCTTTCCAAGAATGTAAAATCATCCAAAAGTGAAACTGCTAAGTCAAGTTCCGAGAAAGGAACAGCCGTTAAGGAACCCGCTAAGTCAAAGTGCAAGAAAGGGACAGCCGTTAAGGAACCCGCTAAGTCAAAGTGCAAGAAAGGGACAGCCGTAAAGGAACCCGCAAAGTGCAAGAAAGGAACAGCCGTAAAGGAACCCGCAAAGTGCAAGAAAGGAACAGCCGTAAAGGAACCCGCTAAGTCAAAGTGCAAGAAAGAGACAGCCGTAAAGGAAACTGCTAAGTCAAAGTCCAAGGAAGGGACAGCTGAAAAGGAAACCGTTAAGTCAAACCCTAAAAAAAGGGCAGCCAAAAAGGAAACTGCTCAATCAAGCTCAAAAAAAGTTGCAGCCAATAAAGAAACCACTAAGTCAAGCTCTAAAAAAGTGATAACCAAGAAAGCATCAGCTAAGTCAATTTGCTCAAAGAAAGCTGTATATACTTCCCCACCAACTAATAAAAGAAAAGCATCAGATTTGTTAAACACCCCAGTTCAAAAAAGACTAGATACTAAGAGGGGATTGGTAAAGAAAATTCTTAGCTACGACTGTGATGTATAACTTTGAATAATTATTTAGTTCCTATTTTGTTCAACCCTATTAAGTTTTTTGCATTCTATTTATTATTCTAGTCGAGAATGACATATGTTGGTGTGAAATAAAACCTTTGAGACCAAATTGTCTAAATACAAATGAATTTCTTCTTTATTTAAATCAGTCTTTATTAAAATTAGTCTTTATTTATATCAGTCTTTAATATCCAACACATCCAAAAGGTCTAAGCCCACTTTTCTATAAGCTGCCTCAGCATTTTGACCTGTTCGCGTACACCCTTTAATTAACATAGACCTCCTTGCATTTTGATAATTTATACTTGTTAATTTCCCTCCACTAATATACTTCATCTGGCTAAAAAGTGTTTCAACGGCGGAACCATTGATTCTTATTGGATATATGTAAGTACCTGGGTAGCGCGAGCAAAAATCTTCCACAAAATCTACAAAACCATAGACAGCAATACGTAAAAGTTCAAAGGTCTGCCACGCTAAAAAGTGCTTGTTAGAAGTCAATTTTTCCCCAGCTTGTATGCGTTCATTAGCCCAGGTCTCAAAATACTTTAATCCAGTGAGCATTGACTGTATTGGAGGTGAATCGGTTGATGCAGCTCGTTCCTTTGAAAGCAATCCTGTTTCGAAAATTTGGTTACACGCCCGCAGGTATTCGTAACAGGCCAATACATTTTCTCGATCTGAGGGATAAGCTTCGGTCATAGGATTCGCGTAATTGTAGAGTTCGCCTAAGACAGGATTTTGCTGCATGATCCGGGCAGGGGTCACATTTAACTTGGTCCATGAATCACGTTCAATGTGAGATTGAAGTAGCCCTTTTACTTGCGCCAATTCATTGCAGTCTCTTCTGTCGTCCTCTCTGTCTTTCATTTCTTTGATTTGTTTCCACCCAAATTGAACACCGTTCTTTATAAAGTCCCTGGTCCCTTCATCTTGAGAGTGATGCAGCGCGTTAATAAGGTTCTTTAGATCATGGCTTGGACAAACTATCCAATACACCCAACGGTTTTTCATGAATGGGTGCTTAAACTTAGGACTAAATCGAAAATCGAATGTACCATCTTCATTTTCAACTGGAGGAATATGACCTTTCTTAATTCCCAAACTTTGTCGCAAGGAAGTCATATTAGAACTGCCACCATCACATACTAATCCACAAACGTTCAGTCCAACGGAGTGAAAAGCCCACATGCATCTCAAAACGGTATTCGTAATAACAGCGTGTGATGCTGGTTTTGCGAACATGAAGTATTGGCCCACTATATCAAATTTCCCAGCAGCACACCTCCACAGATATTGGAGAACGTATTCTGCTTCTAGGACTTCCTTTGGGGTTTTTTCCTTGTAAAGGTCATCCAAAGAACCGTAGTTTTCAGGATTCAGTGCGCAGCCGACAAACTGATCACTTTTGGAATTCCACATTAGCTTACCTATTGTTTTCACTTCATCAAATATTAAAAATCCTTCTTTTGGGGGCCTAACATCTCCATTGTAGTTTTTCTCGTACTCATCAAACCGATCTGATTCTGCTTGAAGATAATTTAAATCTATTCCTTGCTCACTAGGAATCTTCCTTGCTTTAGCTCTAAGTGTATGGATACTTGGAAGTTTTAAAATGTTAAAAGCAGCCAGGGCTTCATAAGCAGCCGGAGACCGTGAAAACACACTGAGGGCTATTCTGTAGGTCAGGGCACAAAAACGATTACCATGGGATCCATTTAAATTTTTTTCTTGGTCCTTCACAAATCCATTCATAGTCATTGATGCGTCTTTTTCCCAAGCTATTTTCAAAGCTAACCCCATGGTTTTATTCTGCTTAATGGCTTCTTTAAATATTTTACGTAGCTCATCTTGGCCTTTCTCATTTATCTGAGATACTAGCTCCCGCATTTCCTCCAGTTGTTCTCCACAAAGTCTCACTTCCGCTTCCTTTAACATCTTTTCTAGGTTCTTAATTCTTCGATTTTGTTGACAGCGATAACGTCTATTTTCCAAATATCGCTTGTTTCTAGACATTGGAGTTAGAGCTGATATTTTGCATCTTGACTGAACTGAACATCTTTTCTGTTTAGGTCTTGGGGTAGTTTGTATGTTTTTGCGTTGTTGTCTAATCAAATATCTGTTCAAATTGATTTTATTTAGTAACTTCATTATAAGACCTCTTATTCTAAATTGATTTAATTGCTTTTCCCCGTTTCACCCAAAATATTTCCCCCAAAACCTCACACATTTATTATTTACCAAAAATGACTGAAATTAACCTAACATATCCTAGCCACGCCCAACCAAACCAAAATTTTTATTTATATGGTTTATGATTTATATTTTAAATAATAAAAACAATCATAACTAAGATCACCTGTTTAGTGTACGACATTTACCACATTGGTAAATGTTGTCTTTTAACATTTTGTTTGGTGCATTGGAGGGGGGTTTAAACCAGACTTTGCATTCTGATGACTGGAATCTCTCATATGGAAAACTATGCTTAGTCAAGTTCTTCGTTTTTTCCAAATTGTGACACGCATCCTGTATTTGAATATAAAATTTAATAGCAAGAATACAATTAGGCCGCGTTTACAAGAAACACTTTGCAACCATTTTGAACTGTTTTGGAAAGGCCTGAGCCTTATTTTTTAAATAATGAATATATTTTCTTGTGAAAAAACGGTTTCAGTGTCTCATGTAAACATGGCTTTAATTCTTCAATTAAATTGAAAAAAAATGCAACCTTGCATATTCCTGGGCAAAAAACATGGTGTTCATTGAGTTCATTAATGGCCATCTCTACCACTTTACAATTTAACTGGCTTTTAGAAAAATCAAAGTATTCCACATGGAAAGCTGGCTTAAAGAAAGCTGAGCACGTAAGAGTTCCACTGGACGCAAAAATAAGTTTAATCGGAATGTCCTTGTAACATGGCATAGAGATTAATGAATCTTTTTTTGTTATTTCAATTTGCTCCACTGTGCCATTGAAATTTTTCAAAATCTTTGTAGAGATATTGCCTGAAATATTCGTAATAATGAGTCAATCTTTAACCGAGGATAAAAATGACCGGAAACCTTAAGACTGATAAAATAAAATCAAAATTATCAACAACTTTCATTGGGTTCATTAGTAATTTTAATGTTATTTTATCAATATAAAACTTACACTCTATTGCCTTGAAATTAAGTGGATATACTTACTTTTTCTTAAACTTAAAACAAACTCTTCCAAATCGGATAACGGTGATGATTCCCCTGCGAGTTTTCGACGTTTAATTTTTGGCAAATCATCAGTACACGTTTCTTTATTACGTTTCCTTTTCTTCCCTGGAAAACAATTTATCTCTTCCCACACTCTGTCAGGCACTAACATTCCAAAGATTTCGGTTTGAGATGATCCTTCAATTTTTTTTTCAAAAACTTGCGATACTGTTTGCGTTTCTTCATGATTTAAAGTTACTGATAAACCCGAGGCCTGAGTTGCCTTTTCACAAGTCAGTTTAATAAAAAAGTTACATTGTGTAGATACTGAAACAGTAGTTGATGATTTTGATGCGGTTGAAGAACAACCCAGAGCCAGAGATGAACTTCCAAGGCTTACGCCCTGCACGTTAACTATTCCAGCAATACAAGTTTGTATTCCTTTAGAAATTTTTGGATCACATTTTTCTTTTAAGTAAAAATCGCACTGCGTAAACTTGGTGTTCATTTTTCGCGGCATATTAGCTAAACAATACTTGCGTTATCACTTAAAAACTTAACGCGACTTAGTTAAGAGCACAACAGTACGATTTTCAGTCGTCTGCACTCTGTAACAGGAAAAATAAGGTTTCGCCATCTATGGCGAAAAGTAGCAGGAAAAATAAGGTTTCGCCATCTATGGCGAAAAATATTTGAGCATCCCAGAGATCCTCGAACGCTGAACTATTTTGCAGAAAGATAACGTCATAAAGGAGAGCGCTGATTGGTCGGCCAAAAGCGCCAGAGAGAAAACGAGAATTTGCTTCGTAAATATCATAACACACGCTGCGGAAGGCTTTCTCTCCTTAGAGTCCCTCACTTTTTATCCTATTTATTTTTGATCTTATTAAACAACGCCAACATTCATTTGGAAATCGAAAATCGAGAAACATTCATCGTATCGTCTGATACTACTCAATGGAATATAATCAAAGCTAGATACGCTAAAACAGGAACTTGCAAACTGAAATTAAGCAAACCTTTTGAGATAGCCTACAGGGCGTTGCATTTCAAGAAAAACATTTCTCAAACCCTAATTAAGACAGTGAACAGAAGGTTAGTTTCTCCTTCGAAGTGCTGGTTTTATTGTAAAATTAACGTTCTCTTTTTACAGGTTGCGCCAACTGACTGAAGGCGATTGCTACGAGGACCTGGACCCATCACTCAACGTCGAGTCACATCCGTGTCAGAGAGTTGAAAGACCGGACGCTTTCGTCGTTATCAACTTGCAAGCTTTTATGATCATTTTCTGCGTCTGTCTCTTGGGCTTCTCCGCCTCCTTGATCACTCTAATACTTGAAATATACGTGAACATGTTGGAAGTTAGCATGTGTACACCTTAATATGTCTACTAGGTGTTCTAAAGTGAAAATTATGATATTAGGATTTCATAAGATTGTTTATTCCAAAATGGACTTTCCAAATAGTACCAATTTCATCAGATAGTGGTCGCACAAAGGTTTAAAGTTAGAAGGCCCATTCATGTTACTGAAAGAAAAGCTAGGATAGGATAATTATTCTAACCGTAACTAAAACTCACATTTCACTTTTTGATTTGCCTAAATTTGGTTGGAAATTGTTGAGACTAAATTCTCCATAATAGCGAAAGATAAGGCACTTTAAACAAGGTTTAACTTCCCATCAAAAAATGCAGCGTTTAAAAAAATATTTAGCGGGAGAATTGATGAAAATTGCGAGCGATGTGACAATCGTATTAGGAGATATTGAGTTGCGTGAATTTTGTTAATAAGAAGGCGAGTAGTTAGGCGATTGGTCGGAGGTTCCTAATTTTAATTTAAAAATCAATAATCATTTCACCCTCCTTTAAGGCTACAGCTTCCACTCCTCGGTTCATACTCTCTGCGTACTTTTAGTTTGTGCTGGTATGTAAAGGTATCCATGTATTTAATCGATTAATGATAGATTTTCTCCTTGCATGGATCTATTAGCCTTTCAATACGTAAAGCCACGCTAACGCGATGGCACTCGCTCTTCAATGTACTATGGCACGAGTTACTAAATTCTTTACATTTTTTTATGTTGGTCACCTTTAACAATACATTAAGAATATATACCCGTCTATTGCATATTGATTTTCAGCGAATAGCAATGCACCGCGGAAGAAATTGTGTATGGGGGAAATGGTAGCAGCTGACATATCAATGTGGTGGTGAGTTTCAGGGGAAAGCATTGACGCTTTGCACTTAGCCATTGCACGATATTTCAAATTGAACGATAACACGGAAAATGCTTTATAATTACGTGCGCGATTTTTGCACGAGAAGCCCTATATTGAGCAATCGATATTGCTTTAAGTTCACGTGCAAACGATTTATTTTTGGTTTGCAAAAAAGGTGTAAAGATATTACACCCTGACGTTTCAAAAAAAACTCAAATAATTTAGACAATTTGAAAACATATCTCATATGAACGAACAAATCGCGCGTTAGTCATACCAAGCTTGCTTTGAGATTACTGGTCTATTTATTTCGACCTTGTAAAACAAATCTATTTAATTTTAACAGCCCTATAGTTTAGTATATTATTAAGAATATAACAGGAAAGCCTCGCAGCGTTGCCCTTGTGGTTCCACGGACCATGGCTTGGATATATGTAATATACAATTCTCGTTCGTTCTCGACAAACTCTCCTTTCAGCAACCAATATTACTGATTGATGCTGTACAAACTACAAAGTACAAGATGTCGGTTCGAGCGTTAATTCAGTGAAAAAACTATTTATTTTAATTTAAAAGAAAGTTTTTCTAGGAATACAGTATTTCTTTAAGAACAAAAACATTTTAGCTTGCATATGTCCTATGTATACCATCAGTTGTTAACGTTCATTGTAAAATCTCGCGATAATATCATGTAAATTGATTCAGGTTACTGTTTTTCCTATTGTAATAATGCAGAGTAAATGATGTAGTGTAGAGCTAGTCGCTTCGAAATAAAAGAGGATGTCGATTTGGGGCATGAGGCTTAACGTCGTATAATCCAAAGACATATTATCCCATTTTTTCAAACTCGTGAAGATATTCTGCTTTTTGTCTGTGCGAATTCTATATTAGTTCGGTTTCTATAGACTGCCACTATGACTACAATATTTGTAGAGAACTAACTGCAATGCAATAAAATTTGAAGAAAATGTTTTATCTAACTCCAGTAAAATTGTCAGTAAAAAGATATGGCTTATCTAGTAAATTTCTTCAGAAATATTTATTTCCGAAAACGGTCTCTTGTCTTAAAAGGACAAGTATAGAGGGTAGTGGGGTGAATATTTTGAACTCTTTAAAAATCATTTTGCAGAAGATAAAATCAGTTATTTTGAAAACGTTGTTACTGATCTCTACTCTGACTTCACAAACTCTGATTTGTCTTAAAAGCCCAATCTTGTAATAAAAGTGTCAAGGCATTCTTTGCATGGCAGAGTAGAATTAATGGGTAGGAATGAAAACCCTTTCAATCTCCGCAGTCGGTTCAGTTACACGCGATTGAGCAACTATATCAAGTAAAAAATATTTCGAAGTTTTGAAACTTTGTATATATGTAAAAAACATTTCTCTTGAAACATTTCGTGAGCAATTCGCAGTCATGAACCGGACACTAAATGTGGTTGTTCCAGATGTAAGTAAATTATTTAACACTGCACTACATTTGTGTTTATTCACATATGATAAGAGCCCATTCACTTCAATAATTAACATGTGGAGTAACAGTCGATAAGCCTTCTGTACTCTGGAAATATTTACGAGCGACGATTTGCCGAATCACTAATATTGTATGGGGATAGGTTACTGTGTGCATGAAGACTTTGTGTGAACGAAAGTTTTGGATGACATTTAGCATCCGTTGGCGCTTCAAGACAATTGTTTCAACGTGAAAACTATTTTTTATGTATATTGTTATAGAATGCTCCTCTTTCCTACTGGGACGAAACTGATCGTATTCCTAAAGGACACGGAATAGAACTTTGGAAGTACATAGCAACACCCAAAAATCTCAAGTATAACTATATTTCTTTGCTAAACGGTCATAAAATTCTTATGATCTATTTTATACTCAATCGATAAAACTCACGTTAATTAAAGGGTCACAATTTTTTTTTTATATAAATTCCGACACAAATTTAGTCATTGTGTGTTATAAAGATCAAGCACATTTACGTGTACTTTTAAAGTGATATGTATGTGGAAGCGAAGATTGGTAGGTTATATCTCTTCATTTCAGGTACAAATACACGTTATGGACGGGCAATAAGTTTAAAAGTATTCAGAACACGGTATGTCGCCTTTAAATTAATCAGAATATGATACGTCGTCTGGCTTTACGAAATAAAAAATGCTTCAAATAATCGTAGTTCTTTTTCAAACTGTTAATTGAATATTCAAAGATCTTGAAAATGGACTACGATTAAATCAAGAGATCTTTCTGATCTCTCTGACAAGTGAGCAAGACAACGGATAGACAGTAGGTCCTTGAAGGAGAGGGTGTGATGGAATAGAAATGTTGATGACCCATTTGCGCCTTTTTTTTCACTTTTATTCCCATTTTATTTGTGTGAAAACTAGATGGCATTTTTAAGACGAAGGGGGCTTTCGGTACCGTACAACCCTATAGATGCTGGGAGGTATTTGTTGGTGTTGATAGGGGTACAGAGCCTACGTAATAGGTACAGATTTCTACTTCATCCCACTCTCTCCTCTAACGTAGAACAGATCCTTCAAATCATCAAACATTAATTATTGATTACCCGTTTTCGACACACTCTAAACATACTGTTTCAATGTTCCAATTGTGCATATCGGTAATTAATGACAATTGCAGACCGAAAGAGATATCCTAATCATGGACACGTATATTGACCCCAAAAGACACCAAATTATGGGCTTCTCATCGTCATACGCGTCGACGTCAGCTGCACTGATGTCTCACGTTACGAATAACTGCCGCGATGGATCAGCCACCATTTTGCCCACCTTGTCCATACAAGTAACGAGTAGATAAGAGACCTTTCGATGTAAAAAGGGGGTAGGCAACTCTCAGTATCGAGATATTTAAGGGGTTGATACATTGCCGTCTCATGATAAAAAACTACAGCGCAGGTGCGAAAAAGCGAGAATGAAGGCAAAGTTTTACCCCCGTGCCTTTCTCTCTCAGTTACATAGAAACGGTCTATTAAATAAAATTTCAGAGAAGAGAAACGACTATATATTGATCTAACATTTATGAAAGTTCTCAATTTCTAAAAAATAAACACATTTTTAGCATTAGCTATTGTTAGTCAAAACACAGTCTTTTAAAAAACGTTGCATGCTTCATAAGCGTAACATAACTGCTTATTCTGAAACAATATTTTACAGGCGATTTTCTTGACTCTGATTTATTTTGTAATCGTGGCGGTTTTTGTGACAAGTGACACATCGCAAACCGGGAGTTCGTTTACATTTCGCGCAAAAGGACTTGTACTCGTCAGTAAAAACATACTAGAACCGTACAGGATTCTTCTAAGGCAAGGTAATAAAACGATATTATTAAATTAAAAAAAGAATATACGAACAATATCACAGAATAACAAATTTGCAGCTATACCGCGAGTACCAAACTTTCCGGCAAATCGAATCATGATTCTGAGTTTCATCTTGGGGATGCTCTTTCTGATGCTTACGTATCAAAATGAAATGAAAGTCAACATGGCTCTTTGCGCTGGAACTGCACCGGACACCTTCGAGCAATTTCTCCAAGCTCCCGAATTCCGACGGAAAAAAATTCTTTACGGTTTAAAAGTATATTCTTCATGGTTCTAAAATAATGAATGTACACGTATCGCTCATGGTCTGATAGAAAGAGTATGTCTAGTGAAATGAGACGACAATCTGGTTGATATGTGTACATGCAAGATGGTGCCATTGCGTATACTGTATATTTCACTCATTCGGTATATTTTCTGGTTTTTAGAATCGAATCAGTTCGGATATGGAACAGAAACTATCCCAGCGCCTATATAATAATAGCATTAAAATAAAGAACCTTAGAGCTTTCAAAGATCGATTCGTAAATTTGAATGTAGTTGAGGTGACGTACGAAAACAACATGTTTCGAACTATCAGTAAAATTTGCGTCAATAAGGATAACGACATATTAAGCGCTAAAGACTATGGGGTTGAGTTCTACGTTGGAAGAACCAAATATTTCATGCAACCGATTTGCCTGGCAACCCGTCTAGGACTGCCAAAGGAGCTCATGGAATACATTGATAGGAGGTATTTACAATAACATAAGTTTAAAAGATATGTGTCATAAGTATGACTCTACATATACTTCTTAATGCTTGAGACTTACAGAGAGCTAGAACGACGCGAGAATCGAATACACTTGGTTTTAAATTCCATCTTCCTATTTAGTCTGTACTAAGGCTTTGACAGTGCCTCCCTGGGCGTCGCTTTACGGGAATCTATCTCAGTAACCAGTATCAAACTTATGAAACATATCTTATGAACTTAATGCAATAAGGGTTGAATGGGTCAACACTCGTTATTTTTAAGATCAGTCAAAAGTGACAGGTTTTTCGCAAATTTGTGGTGTAAAAGGTTTTTGAAGTATGTCGCAGGCACCACAATCACCTAGTTCTTGTTTTTCGCAGGATTGCAGCACCAATTTCCCTAAGTGGTAGCTTTCGAAATAAAAACGAACTTAGAACCGCACCTTTCCTAAGTCACGTACCTATGACGTATTTCTAATAAAATTTACCCGCCGGCCGATGCCTTAATTGATCAGTCTTTTTGTCAAATGACTCAACGGGAGAGAGAATTTGTTAGACAGTTACAGTGCCGCTATTAATTTAAAAGTATGTAGAAGAGATTGGGCAGATGAGTAGATTGTCCCCAATAGAGAGAGATTATCAGAGAAAATTAGACCTACACGAAAAACAATTCCTAAAATTATACGCAGAGAAACCACACACAAGGGGTTATTTCCCTTGCGCATAGAAGCAACGCCAGACGGAGCTCGAGTTCACTACTCGCGGGACACTAGCCAACTTGCACTTCCCATGCAGTGCTTCTTGGGGCCAGGGAAATAATCTAGGATGGCGACCTCCTCTCCAGTGTTCTGGCTTCACTGGAAGAATGTAAGGAACTTTGTGTAATTTCAGAGTGTTACTTTACGTAGCCACGGGATTGCGTCAACATATGGAGAAAAAACGTTGGTTCATTTTGAATATGTGTCTTGGGCCATATTTTTACTCGGGTTCTTCGAAAAACGATTTTAACACAATGGAATTAATCGGTTTGCCACTCTCGAACGTTAGACTCTGCTTTACTTGGTGGATTTTGGGACTCTCCCTTGCTTTTGTGGCTCTGGGAATCGAAATAATTTGTCATTATGTTCAATCGTATCTCTACTCTATTAAGAGGTGTAAAATAATTGCACCTAAAGCACGCCGCAAAACATTTCGCGCTCGCCGCATTTTCGTGCGAGAAATCTAAAATCATGTGACAGTCTACCACTTGGTATGTGAATATTTTTACTTCGACCTTTATAAGAATATACAAACCCCTAAGCAAAAGTCTCGGTTTCCCACCGAAGCAGACGATGCAGATCGAACTCGCGCCCAATCACAGACAGATTTACCTACGTCTTTTTAAGAAACAGAAAGTGCAAATATATTTTAGATAATTTAATGTCTTTTATACAAAGAATTAATACGAAGGAAACTCAAAAAAAAATTGAAACATCTTTTTTGCAACAATTATTTTATCACATGGTCTTTCACCACAATTCAGCGAACTATGTTACCTCTTTCGTCATCAGCACGCGCAAAGTACAAAAAGCCAGAGGTAGAGTAAACAGGCCTTGTCGTAGCTCTCGTGATTGTATCCAAGTTCAGTGACTCGAAATTAGAACCTTAAAAGGAGGTAGGAAATTGGAGACCTGGGTATAGCCAGAAGTTGATGACTTCTTATCCTGGGAAGTATTGGACACTAAGGCATTATATAGTATCCATCCCTGTAAGTCAAAATTGCCTATGGCAATCGTAAAAGAGGGTCGAAAGTTTCCTCCCCACTAGGAAAACTATCTAATCAACTGAAAAAATCCCACGCTGAGAGTCTGTGGCACTCAAACTGTGGGGCGTGTTCAAAACTTCTTCAGCGCCAATCGTTGAAAAGCCGTCTGGCTAGAACTCTAAGAAAATCCATTAAAATCCGTGGGCATAGGACCCCACACTAGTTTGACCGGAATTTCTAGCAAACTCTATTAAAACAGCTGTTCTTTTCACCGTTTCTGATTCGTTACCTCAAACCACAGGACACACCTTAAAGATTCGTTTCTTGCCCGCTGCTGGCGCGCAAATCAGCCTACCAACTCAAAATGAGAGAAATGCCGTAGGTGGCGCGGTGATCGGACCTAATAAGAAGTTGGCTAACAGAGATGGTTCCGGATATGGTTAGAGTCCAATACTTCCCAGGATAAGAAGTCATAAACTTCTGGTATAGCCAAAAACCTTGGCCTGCTTAATCGAAAATTTTTGTTTTAATGTATACATTTTTTGCCCAGAGCAAATTATTATGTCCATGCTGCTAAAATAGGCGCTTTTATAACACGTGAATATTTCCGCATTATAATTTTAACGGCAGTAGCCTACCATTATATTGTAATGAAAGCTGCGTATTAAAGATAGTAATTTTTCTATCGTCTCGGCCGAGTTCTAATTTGTATATATGCCAGCTTATAAAGTATACAGTGTGAATCAGATCTTAAATGCCTAAAAATTCACTAAGTAGCCAAACTGACAAGTGTGTCTTAATAGATTTCACGTCTCATCCAATTTAAAGTCACAACTAAAAAATTAAAATAATTGAAATCCTCCTCATACTTTGAGAGAATCGCGGTTTACGTATAACGCTCTTTGATTTTGAGTAGTAAACAAATAAAATGGTTATTTTCAGGGTATTAAAAGTTTGAACAGAGTAACTTATTTGCGTTGAATTTCTATAAAACTTGGGAAAATTCTTTTCGGCACGCCACGATACTTACTGAGGCCGCTAATTAAATAAAAGTAGGCCTAACGCTCCACCGCGTACGCTTATACCTCAACCTCAATAATGCCTTTTACCTCTCCGAGTGACGATGACGTCACGGAGAGGTAATACACTGGACGTGTCTGTCACCGCGTTCGCAAATGGCAAATCGGAGCAAACGTATAAGCAATAAGTGGGGTGGCGTAGCGGTTAGCGCTTTCGCCTCGCAGCAAGAGGATCCCGGGTTCGATCCCGGACTGTGGCACCGGGTGAAAAATCTGGGAAGAAATCCTTCTGCGTAGAGTTTGCAAGTTCTCTCCCCGCTTGTTAAAGGAGTTTTCCTCCGCGGTCTAACCCGGTTTCTCCTTTCCATCAAAACTTGCAGAGGTTAACGGTAATAGTTAGTATAGGGCGCTGTCGGTTAGCTGTGGCATAGGGGCTAGCCACCACCCCTCTATGCATTGTAAAGGCGTTAGATAAGAGGCAATAAGTCGCAAGATGACTTGGTCCAATTAGCTAGCTGAACTTATATCCGAACCGCGTTCGCTGCTCTACTGCATTATCATTGTTAGGGTTAAGATGTACGCGACGATCGGCTAAGCTTACGAAAAAGGTCTAGCTAGCATCCCAGTGGCAGGGCTTCCACCAAAGGTTCACGCAATTGCGAGGTTTCTTATCATTTACTGTGAATCAATCGCATTTTATACCCTAAATTTAAAAAAAATGTGAAAATGGTGTTCGCCAGAAGTCAAACGTAAACCATAGCTATGTTTAAAATGATTTTAGGAATAACGTTTCTTAAAACGACTTAACTAAATAAAATTAAGGTAAATTACGGACGATTAAAATTTAAAACCTCTTAAGTGGGTAGGGAACCTCTCGTCTCGACTCGGAGAGGTTTATTTTGGTTTCCCAACTTGTCTTCTATGTACTTAAATTGCTTCCACGCTATACGCGACTATCGATCCCTAGAAACTAAATTAATCTGACCTCAACAACAAATCTCGGGTATCATATCGTAGTACGTCAAAACTTGAGAACGGATGCCAAAAAACTTGTGTGTATACTTTAATGAAGAAACGTAATTATGAACGTCGAAATGGCAAAATACTACACGACCGTTTTTCGTCAAGTAAGTGTAAAACATTTAAATAAAACATTGTTGCTTTTAGTAAATGTTGGTTTCACTTTTTCCATTAATTACTTATACTGAGCCCTCCATGCACTTAAAAGGCTCTTACCTTCATAAAAATTAACTCATAATACGTTGTATATGTTGTCAGTATTCACCATTTGTTATTGAAAATCACCAAGGAGAGAAAACTGGCTATATGATAAAATTTCTTCCTGTTTTAGAACGGCTTGACAATCTCAAGTAATATTTATCAGTTATGTGGTTCTTTATATTAGACCTATATAAAAATTCTTCAATGTATTTGGCAGTGTTACTATCGTTCTCAGTTCGGATCAAGTTTGGGGTATGAAAGTTGGTACTTCGTGGAATGGAGTTCTCGGAATGCTCGAAAGAAATGTCTGTTGTTATAGTTCTAAAAACTCTATGAGTTTTCAACTATATTATAACGCTTTCAATACACAGGAAGGAGATTTTTCCTTAGTTCCGTTGACATTGTCCAGCGATCGTTTCAATGATTTTCCGACTTCGCACCCGTTTTTGATTGTGAGATACCAAATATTATTCGGAACCAATGAAACAACGGAAAATGATATTTATTCTGCTGTTGACAAATGGGTAAATTAACATTCCCAATTTCTAAATCAATTTAAACAATGTAGATAAATAATGATAACAAGATGAGAAACCTAAGTATTACCTTTCCGGGTTGAGAAGTGGACTATCTACCAACTTAATTACCTGACCATTCAGCTATTGCTATTTATTTATAAGCAAATACAGGCTTTATAAAATTAAATGTAGAATTTTTATACCGCTTTAGAAGTTCTATTGATTACTCGACTGGCCAGTAAACACTACCTTTTGTTACACTTGAACAATATTGTTAGTTACCCAGCATGTTTGCAAACGTTTGTCCATACTTACGACAAATTATCTCTAGCCGCATCAAATGAACATGCACCAAAGAATGGAAGCTATTCCACGGTCAGATCTACACCCACGGCGATCTACCTAATTGTGGCCATGAACCCTAGATCTATTGCAGGGCTATATTTTATTCATTAATATCAAAAGTGGATCCACATTTGTTAATATGTGTATTTAAATTTCGGCTGACACTAAACCGTTAATACTTTATAGCAGATGACACTTAACAACTGCATTGAGCATACTTTTAGACTAAATATGAATGTCATAAAGCTAAACTAAATGGTCAAAACCAAATTTGAAACATCATTATCAAACAGTGTTCTTGGACTATTGAAATAAAACAGAGCTTTATAGCAACACAATTACTAAAATGATAGAAATGCCGTAACTTATTTCCCTTATTTTCATTTAGTATTTTTCATAAAGAAAATACAGCGGTTTTGTAAGAGCTCTTTACATGCCAGCATAAGGTAAAAACAAGAAGAAAGTATGAAAAACAGGAGTAGAAGCTGTAAGCTTATTAAGAATTTTGGAAGGTTATTGACTGGGCCTATGCGTATGCAGATTGGTGGCTATGAGGTATAGACGAAAGACTATTGCCTGGTGGTGGTAGAAGCCAAGAAAAACAAATTGGTGTCTCAATGAGAACGCCGATGGATGAATTGGCGTAGAGCTACATGACTATATGATATATTATGTGCCGAGTATCTGTGACCAACTAATGAGGTCTGGAATTCGCAAATACGTTTTGTCAGATTTGCCAGCTTACAAACATTGTGACAGACCCCGACATAGACAAAAACGTTCAGTGTAATACCTCTACCAAAGGAAAAGAAAGGTTCCTGAGGCGGGTAGAAGTAAATTCTCCAGAAAACATCTCTAGAAAATCACGGGCCAACTAGAAATAACGGCATAGAAAATATTTTTTGATCTTTCTCTGTTATATCGTTATTCTATTAAAAATGTGTTGTGATTTATTAAAGAAAATCTGCGACCACCTTCTAATAGTTAATTCACAATTTATTTCTTTTTGGGACAATCGCGCAAAAGCGATTATGTATGCAAATTCAACTAGGCCTAATGTTTTCAATATACTTCTAGATATTTTTGACAATACTGGTTTTGGCTATACTAATTTACATGATTGGAAAACTAAATTCTAAATACGGGAAAGTGAAAGGAAGAATACCATGGGTATTTTTGTTGCAATGCCTTGTGGGAACAAGTAAAAACCATTCAAGCTAAGACCATTAATAACCCGCGGGACTCGCAACGCAAGCTTTCTACTTTTCGTGGTTTTCTGTTACGCGCGATACTAGCGACCCTTGCGGTATATTGAGGAAACTTTTAGGGGGTACCAAATTTCCGGTTTACAGGTTCCTCTCTTTGCTATTTAAAAATGGCGGATCACGACGAAGAAGATGAGAATGAAAATATTAACGTGTACATATTTTTTTAACTACCATATTGCAGATATCAAGCTAATTTAGTCATATATTATTTTGCTATTTTATCATAATATTATATTAAACCGTTGCGGCCTCGGCCTCCGAATTTAGAAGAAGACGATCTTATTTCTTTTTTTAAGCGATCTCCGGAACCGGAAGTTCTGTACACCCTATAAGTTTCTATCCGTCGCCGCTTGGTGGCATCCTTGTCGTGAAAACAGCCGTAACTCCTTACTCCTAGAGGCCGAAATTTCAATACGAGGATCTTATTGCGTTGCGAGTCCCGGGGGTTGTTAATGGTCTTAGATTCAAGTAACATTAGGTTCGATTTAGAACTTAAATCACTTTATCCTCAGGTCCCCATACTTTCAAGTGCAAGGGTGTCGCTCAATTCCTTTCGGTCACTTGGAGTCTAGCTTCTTTCGTTGTATTGGTTTTTGTATCATCAGAAATGACATCAGAGTTTTCGAGCAAATCGGCCTCTCTTCCTTTCGACACCATGGAAGATATATTTCACTTTCCCAATGCGAAGCCTTTGTTGGTAAAAGGCGGTGCAGCTTTCAGTTTTATTCAGGTATCCTTTTAAAGTATAGCTACGGGTTTTAAGACAAATCGAACAATATTAACATTTTTCCCAATTACATTTTAGAAAACTGCATTGACAAGTGCCGCATTTGCAGAAGTAACAAAGCGAGCTGAAGCGAACCCAAAGTTGTGTTACCAGAAAAGAGGCGACTTATCAATAAACGCCAACATTCATTCTAGAATCGAAAATCGAGAACAATTCATCATTTCGTCTGACACTACTCAGTGGAATGTCATCAAAGCTAGATACGCTAAAACAGGAATTTGCAAAATGAAACTTAGCAAGCCCTTAAAGATAACCTATCGGGCCATGCATTTCAAGAAGAACATTTCGCGAACCCTGATTAAGACCGTGAACAGAAGGTTAGTTTCTACTTTCCTTGTTACGTCTTAGTTATATGTTTTAAGTCAGAGATAGTTACAAAACGTCAAGACAATAATAGATATGCACAATCAATAATATATAACAGGCCTTTTTTTCTTTCAAAGTTCAATTGTTCATAGTCTTTTAGCAACATTGGTTCGCTGCGAATTCTCTCACTACCTCGCAAGGTAGGAACTGTTTGGAGTTGAGTGGGTATCCCAGGTTGGGGACAGCTAGGTGTGGTGATTGGCACGTTAGTGGTTTCAGGAACTGAGAGCCTCAGCAGTGTGGTTGTCGGTGTAATCAGGAGGAATATAAAATCTGTTGCGTGTCTAGATTTTTCCTTCTCTTGAACGGATTCCATATGACCTTCGTTGTAGTCCAACTTTCTCAATGACTCCTTGTTTCCATTCTTCGTTAGAGACTCGAAACCACAAACGATGGTATTTGCTTTAAGTGGGGCTAGGGGTCTTGTATGTTGGTTACCGAATTTCTTTTGGGTCGATTGACGCAGTTTAAGTGCTAAGTTCGTCCTTGTTGAGGCACTATGAGACGTTGACCCCTACATAATAGTTCATCTGCCGTTTCAAAGAGCTCATCTCTACAATGAAAATATAGTCTTGCTGCAAGTCTAATCGTCGCTTTGACATCTGTCCAATCTTCACGTACATGATGAAGAACGTTCTGTAATTCAGGATCTTGCTCAGTCAAGATTCGTAATTCTTGCCATTTTTCTTGCGAGGCCTCAGCCAAGAGACAGACTTTGACAATGGCGGTCGCTAATTCTTTATCATCGATCTTCACATCCAGTTGAGTTCGCGACAATGCATTGGCTTCTAGCCTGGAACATATTCAAGGTTGACATTATAACGGTTCAGTCTCAATAAAAACCTTTGCAGACGGGATCAGAAGTTTATGACTTCTTATCCTGGGAAGTATTGGACTCTAACCATATCCGGAACCAATCTGTTAGCCAACTTCTTATTAGGTCCGATCACCGCGCCACCTACGACGCTTTTCTCATTTTGAGCTGGCAGGCTGTTTTGTGCGCCAGCAGCGGGAAAGTAACGAAACTTTAGGGTGTGTCATGTGGTTTGAGGTAACGAATCAGAAACGGTGACAAGAACAGCTGTTAATAGAGTTTGCTAGAAATTCCGGTCAAACTAGTGTGGGGTCCTAGGCCCAAGGGATTGTAATGGATTTAAATAGAGTTCTAGACAGACGGCTTTTCAACGATTGGCGCTGAAGAAGTTTGGAACACGCCCCACAGTTTGAGTGCCACAGCCTTTCGGCGTGGGATTTTTTTCAGTAGATAAGATAGTTTTCCTAGTGTGGAGGAAACTTTCGACCCTCTTTTACGATTGCCACAGGCAATTTTGACTAGCAGGGATGGATACTATATAAAGCCTTAGTGTCCAATACTTCCCAGGATAAGAAGTCATTAACTTCTGACGGGATGTAATCTTTTCATACGGCTTTTGGCTCAAACCTATCAAGGGTTTGTGGTCGGTTTGCACCGGTAATCAAAATGTTCTAGCCCGAAGATTTCCGCTAACAGCTCTTTCTCTATTTTTGGTACCGTTGTTGAGTTTTATTCGACGACGCTGATCGAAAAACTAGTGGTCCTTCATATTGTAGCAATACTGCTCCGACTCCATTTTTTTACAACTGAAACTATAAAGGGGTTAGTTTGATCAAAATACTTGAAACTGGGGGTATTGGCCAGAATTGTATTGATTTCGTCGAAATCAATTTGGACATTGGCATCCCATATCAAGGCAGTCTTTTTTCATCAGTTGTCTGAGGGAATGCGTGATATTTGAGAGTTTCAGTTTAATTTGCGGTTCGTTCTCAAAGACGTCGTCTAAAGCCATTTGATATTCTTCTGGAGCATTAATGAGTCCGAAAGAGAGAACCAGGAATCTAATAGCTGCCAGAAGCCATCCTTCGCATATTTTTACTGTTACTTCGTAGCCATTTACGTTGTTATCTTCTTACCATTCATACTTTTGTACGTTTCCAACAGTGCGGACGACAAGATCTGGAGAAGGCGCATCAAACCAAATGTCATTTTCTTCCTCAATAGCAGATGTAGGACGGGTGGTTTGTAGCTCACCTATGTATACCTCACTTTCATCTTCCTTGGTTACAGCTTGAACGCGTTGAGGTTTTTGATTCTTGTTCCCTGGTCTAGGCTTTGGCTGACATAGGTTTTCCCAATGATTTTTAAACCCACATTTTGCGCATACCGTGCCAAATGCTGGGCATTCTTGTGTATCATTTTTTCGACCACATGATTTAAAGTTGGCATTTTTGCTGCTTTGTTGGCTAGAGTTGCCTATTAGGCCTTTACAGAAAGTTCTAAAGGAATTATGGGTACTTGGCCCCTCTTGTAGTTGAAATTGAGTCAGTTCAGTTCAGCCAGTTTTGTGTTATAAAAAACACGAACTGGAGGCAAGATTTGGAGAGATAAAGCAGACTGATAAAATGGTGGGCTTTTTTTCCGCGTTTGTTCCTCTAATTAATTAATATTTAAAATAACTTAATCGTTCTCCTGTGTATCCATCGCTTAAATTGGGCTATGGAAGCCTAGGCTTAACGGTTAAGGTTAGTGACGTCACGTCAGAGAGAATTTTGGTGACGTAGGGCTGTTATAATGCGCAGGCGCGGCGGGACAAATCAACAAGGTGCGCAAGCCATAAAAACTTTCTATAAAGGCCTATTGATTGGTAAGATACGGGGCTTACCGCTAGTATCTCTATTGGAACTCTTTTGTTTATCGTAGAAGTAAACTTTTTCCATCATTTTTCAGGTTGCGCCAACTAACAGAAGGCGGTTGCTTCGAGGACCTGAACCCATCTCTCAACGTTGAATCACATCCGTGTCAGAGAACCGAAACACCTGATACTTTCGTAGTAATCAACTTTCACGCTTTTATGACCATTTTCCGTGTCTGTCTCTTGGGCTTCTCCGTCTCCTTGATCACTCTAATACTTGAAATATATGTAAACATGTTGGAAGTTAGCATGTGTACACCTTAATATGTCTACCAGGTGATCCAAAATGAAAATGATACGATGTTCGGATTTCATAAGATTGTTTATTCCAAAAATGGACAATCCTAATATTACAAATTTCATCAGATAGTGGTCACACAAAAATGAAGTGTTTGTAGGGCTAATCATGTTAAAAATAAAAGCTATTATAGGTCTCAACATATTTTAAATAATTAATTATAACCGCAACTAAAATCGTATTTAATCGATTAACGATAGATTTTCTCCTTTCATGGATCCATTAGCCTTCCAATATGCAAAAGCCAATCTAACGCGATGGTACTCGCTCTTTAATGTACTATATTGCATGAGGTACAGTATACTGGATTCGATACATTTTCTTATGTTGGTCACCTTTAACTATACATTAAGAATACATACCCGGCTATTGCATATTGATTTTCAGCGAATAGCAATGCACCGCGGAAGAATATTGTGTATGGTGGTAATGGTAGTAGCTGACATATCAATGAGTGGAAAGCATTGACGCTTTGCACTTAGCCATTGCAAGATATTTCAAATTGAACGATAACACGGAAAATGCTTTATAATTACGTGCGCGAAATGCCCATTGTTGAGAAATCGATACTACCATACTTTAAGTTCACGTGCAAACGATTTATTTTTAGTTTGCAAAAAAGACGTAAAGAGACTGACATTTCATTAAAACATACATTTCACAAATTTACAAACAAATCGCGCGTTAGTCATCTCAAGCTTGCTTTTAGATTACTTGTCTATTTATTTTCCTTAAACCTTGTAAAATTATATAAATTAGATTTATATATAAATCTATTAAATTTTAATGTTTAGAAAATAACAAGAAAACCTCGTAGCGTTGTCCCTGTAGGTGCACGACTTGGCAATACGTAATATACAGTCCTCGATCGCTTTCTGGCTTCAACAAAATAAAAACATTTTAGCTTGCATATGTCCTATATATACCACCAGTTGTTAACGTGCAACGTAAAATCTTGCGATAATATCATGTAAATTGATTCAGATTACTGTTTTTCGTATTGTAAAAGTGCAGAGTAAATGATGCAGTGTAGAGCTCTTCGCTTCGAAATACAATAAATGTGTGGCAGCGTCAAATAGGAAGGTGTCGATTTGTGTAACGTGACTTAACATCGTGTACTCCACAGACAAATTACCCCATTTTGGTTCAAACTCCTGAAGATATTCAGCTTTTGTCTATAATTATTGTATATTAGCCCGTTTTCTATTGGCTGCCACCATGATTGCAATATTTGTAGAGACCTAACTGCAATACAATTCAATTTGAAGAGAAAATTTAATCTAACTCCAGTTAAGGTGTCAGTAAACAGATTTGACTTCATTACATAATAAATTTCCTCAAAATATTAATTTCCGAAAGATTATGAAGTAACTTATTTGGAGAGATTCTTCATACAGTTTCCTAAAACGGTCTCTTGTCTTATAAGGACAAGTATAGAGGGTAATGGGGTGAATATTTTGAACTGTTTAAAAATCATTTTTCACGAGGGAAAAATCTCAAAAGGATGTTACTGATCTCTACTCTGACTACATATACTCTGCTTTGTCTTAAAAGCCCAATCTTGTAATAAAAGTGTGAAGGCATTCTTTGCATGGCAGAGTAGAATTAATGGGTAGGAATGTAAACTCTTTCAATATCCGCAGTCGGTTTAGTTACACGCGATTGAGCAACTTACATTTTGAAACTGTATATATATTAAAAACATTTCTCTTGAAATATTTCGCGAGCAATTCGCAGTCATGAACCGGACAATAAATGTGGTTGTGCCAGATGTAAGTAAATTAAATGACTCTGCACTCTATCTGTGTATATTCACAAATAAAAAGAATTCATCCACTTAAATCATTTATCGGTACTCGGAATATATTCCGAGCGACTATTTGCCGAATCCCTAATAGTACATGGGGATAGGTTTCTGTGTGCATGAAGTCTTTGTGTGAACGAAAGTTTTGTTTGATATTTAGCATCCTTAGGCGCTTCAAGACAATTCTTTCAACGTGAAAATTATTATTATGTACGTTATTGTTATAGAATGCTCCTCTTTCCTATTGGGACGAAAGTGATGGTATTCCTAAAGGACATGGAATAGAACTTTGGAAGTACATAGCAACACCCAAAAATCTCAAGTATAACTATATTTCTTTGCTAAACGGTCACAAAATTTTTCGATCTATTTTATACTGTATCGATAAAACTCACGTTAGTTAAAGGGTAACAAATTTTTAAATTCCCACACAAATTTAGTCATTGTCCGTTATAAAGATCTAGCACATTTACGCGTACTTTTAAAGTTATATGTATGTGGAAGCGAAGAATGGTATATATCTCTTCATTTCAGGTACAAATACACGTTATGTACGGACGATATGTTTAAAAGTATTCAGAATACGGTATGTCGTCTTTAAATTATTCAGAATACTATACATCGTCTGGCTTTTCGCAATAAAAAAATGTCTAAAATAATCGTAGTTCGTTTTCAAACTGTTAACTGAATGTTCAAGGATCTTGATTAAATCAAGAGATCTTTCTGATCTCTCTGACAAGTTAGCAAGACAACGGTTAGGCAGTACATCCTTGAAGGAGAGGGTGTGATGGAACAGAAATGTTGATGACCCATTTGCGCCTTTTTTGAGCTTTTATCCTCATTTTATTTGTGAGAACAAAATTTCATTTTCGGAGCATTCGGTATCGTACGACCCGACCCTATAGATGCTGGGAGGACTTTGTTGGCGTTGATAGGGAACAGAGGCTACGTTATAGGTATTAGTCTATAGGATAAGCAAAACAATCATGCACTTTGTGAAGAAAGCATGAAACTTTGCACAATGATAAATAAGGGTATTCCTAATTAATTCGAGATTAGAGCCCACCTCTAACTCATCTGTGACATTTGTGACAAGCTTTCAAAAGTCCCCATAATGACATATATATTTGAATTCTGAAATTTATGAAATTCCCCAAACTTCGATGAAGAGCGAAAGGCGCCCCGCCGGGACTGGCTAGAGGCAATTCCATAGGGGCCATCTCTAAAGCGAAAACATACGCAATTTATGCAGCCTTAACGGATAGATATAATATTTTCTTAAAGCAATGGAATTATTTAAAATATCTAGAATGTACAAAATTTTGATTTTAATACTTAAAAGAGACAAATCTAAATGCATTTTAAGTAGCCCTCTTTCAATATTTTTCTTTTTCATTTTTTTTTAAATTATTTTTCACATCCGCCACATTTACAAAGTGCGGTGCAAGGTAAATTTGCTTTGACGCATTTGCACTTGCCATGACAACGTTTTAGGCACCCACATTTTACCATTTCGCGACAAGCTTCTGCGGCTGGTGGAATTGTCAACCATGTTGGTTGCCACTCTATGGTATTATCTGGTTGAACCAGTTTGGTCCACCCAAAGTTAGACGGGTCCGGTAGATCCGGCTGTTTTTCCAATATCTGCCCCCAAATGTGCCCACCCTGAAAAGCCACTCGAAGCACGTGTTGTAGCAACGCGTCTGCCGAAGGTGGTATATTTTCAATGTCACGATTTTTTGTGGGAATAAGGTTTTTCTTGCTTGGTGGACTTTTTCGTCAGAACTACACCGATCATACGTTAGTATCACAAATCTCCCTATAGTTGGGAAAATTTCTTTAACGGCCGTTATAGAAGGTCTTCTAGATATGGCTTGTAAAGCGGGAGTTAGTTCTTTGAATACATTCCAAGTTGACCACGCGGATTTCTTTCCTTTTCCGTTAAAATGTGAGGTGGTATCACATCCTGTGAGAGCGTGGAGGACTGGCATCGCGTCGCATTTGTCTTTTCCTATTTTGTAAGCGAGACGTGTTACGTTTATATAACGGACGCCAATAATATGTGCCAGTGAGACGCTTAGAACCAAGACATCAGTATCCACGGTTCTAATCAAAATGGATCTATGTCCTTACTTCACGCCGTCCAAAACATGAAGGAGCATCCTTGTATCTGCTTCCTCGTGAAAGCAAGGAGAAATGTCTCCGAGATTGCCTTCAACAAAGCAAATTACGTTTTCACCGTTTGTGACGAATATGGCTCCTGGAAACTAAGACGCGAAAACCTTTTGACTTAAAAAGGCAAACAATTCCTTCTTGTTTTCTTCGTGCCTTAGAAATTCTGGCCAGTTGCGTGGCAAATCTTTTCGACCTTCAACTCTAACTCTCAATCCCTTACCACGCTTCTTTCTAGTAGCCCCTTTCAGGTACACGTCAAAGACGATATCTACACGGCGAACGGAACCGATGAACTGGGAACGCATGTATTTTTAAAATATAGTTGCGTAATCAGAGAACGTTTTAGCGTTGCCTGGTTTGATGATATTGACAATCACAGCACCATGGAGTACGATCAAATCAGATTCGGATGTTGTAGTGATATCGTCGTCGTCTGTCAACATATCTTCTAAGCAATGCGTTAGGTCAGACTTGGTACACCATTATCCGACAATGAGGGTGGGCAAGGCTGGTTTTCGTGTCGGAAAAAAATCCTCTAGATCGCCCATACGGCCTTGACAACCGATATATAGTCTTGAAAATAAATTTCGATCATTCTTCATGGCCGCTATTTGAAGTTGGTTTTTGGAAACCGCGTGGTCAACTTGGAATGTATTCAAAGAACTAACTCCCGCTTTACAAGCCATATCTAGAAGGCCTTCTATAACGGCCGTTAAAGAAATTTACCCAACTATAGGGAGATTTGTGATACTAACGTATGATCGGTGTAGTTCTGACGAAAAAGTCCACCAAGCAAGAAAAACCTTATTCCCACAAAAAATCGTGACATTGAAAATATACCACCTTCGGCAGACGCGTTGCTACAACACGTGCTTCGAGTGGCTTTTCAGGGTGGGCACATTTGGGGGCAGATATTGGAAAAACAGCCGGATCTACCGGACCCGTCTAACTTTGGGTGGACCAAACTGGTTCAACCAGATAATACCATAGAGTGGCAACCAACATGGTTGACAATTCCACCAGCCGCAGAAGCTTGTCGCGAAATGGTAAAATGTGGGTGCCTAAAACGTTGTCATGGCAAGTGCAAAAATAAATTTTAAAAATAATTTAAAAAAAAATGAAAAAGAAAAATATTGAAAGAGGGCTATTTAAAATGCATTTAAATTTGTCTCTTTTAAGTATTAAAATCAAAATTTTGTACATTCTAGATATTTTAAATAAATCCATTGCTTTAAGAAAATATTATATCTATCCGTTAAGGCTGCATAAATTGCGTATGTTTTCGCTTTAGAGACGGCCCCTATGGAATTGCCTCTAGCCAGTCCCGGCGGGGCGCCTTTCGCTCTGCATCGAAGTTTGGGGAATTTCATAAATTTCAGAATTCAAATATATATGTCATTATGGGGACTTTTGAAAGCTTGTCACAAATGTCACAGATGAGTTAGAGGTGGGCTCTAATCTCGAATTAATTAGGAATATCCTTATTTATCATTGTGCAAAGTTTCATGCTTTCTTCACAAAGTGCATGATTTCATATAAATTTGTCGTTTATCCTCTAGACTATATAGGGATTTCAACTTCATCCCGCCCTCTGCTCTAATGTATAGAACAGCCTTTCAAATCATCAAAACGCCAATTATTGACTACCTGGTTTCGACACACTCTAAACATACCGATTTAATGTTCCGATTACCCATATTAGCATCAGTTCATAAGATATGTTCAGTAAGTTTGTCACTGGTTATTGAGAGCTTGTCATGAAGTGACGCGGGTGAAACCTCATAGAAAACGACGCCTGGTGAGGTGCTGTCAAAGGTTTAGTACAGACTAAATTCGAAGATGGACTGTAAAAACCGCGTGTATTCAATACTCGGGTTGTTCTCGAACTAGTTCTCAGTTCTCTAACATTACGAAGTATAGGAAGTGTTATACTTATGGAACATCTTATAAACTTTTGAAATTAGTAATTAATGTCAATTGCAGACCGAAAGAGATATATTAATCATGGACACGTATATTGACCCCAAAAGACACCAAACTATGGGCTTCTCATCGTCATACGCTTCGACGTCAGCTGCACTGATGTCTCACGTTACGAATAACTGCCGTGATGGATCAGCCACCATTTTGCCCACCTTGTCCATACAAGTAACGAGTACATAATTATACAGTATATAACTTCAGAGAAGAGAAACGACTTGATAATGATAAAACATTTATGAGAGCTCTAAATTTGCAAAAACCAACACATTATTAGCGTTGGCTATTGTCTTTCCAGTCAAAACAGAGTCGTATAACCAGAAGTAAGATTGGACTAGAAGTACTGAGCTAACCAAATTCTTCACTTGGCGAAAGTGAATATTCTTGATAACACACCAACGGTTGGCCCTCTGGTAGCGGTTTCTGAATTTTTCCCTCCAAAACGTGAGACGCTCTCGGCGGTAGACGGCCGAACTAGATTGAAGCACCCGCGTCGGTGTTCCGCGGCTTTAGGCTGAGGGGAAGGGGGTAGGAAAGTTTTTTGCAACTCAACCAATTTTTTTCTCTCTAGTGTAGGCGCGATGGAAGGGGCATAAAATCCTCAAATTTGTTCACTAGTGCCAGGATCTATTACCAATGCTAGAGCTCTTTACTTCTAGTCTCATCTTAATTCTGGTATAACAAATAGTCGCGTGCTTCATAAGCGTAACATAACTGCTTATTCAGAAACGATTAATGATTTACAGGCGATTTCTTTGACTCTGATATATTTTGTTATCGTCGCTGTCTTTGTGACCAGCGAGAGATATCGAAACGGCAGTGCGTTTAGTTTTCGAGCCCACGGACTTATATTAGTCAGTAACATACTAGAACCGTACAGGATTCTTCTAAGGCAAGGTAATAAATCGATATTATTAAAAAAAAAAGACCATACGACACCATGTCTCAGAATAACGGATTTGCAGCTATACCGAGAGTACCAAACTTTCTGGCAAATCGAATAGTTGTTCTGAGTTTCATCTTGGCGATACTCTTTCTGATGCTTACGTATCAAAATGAAATGAAAGTCAACATGGCTCTTTGCGCTGGAACTGCACCGGACACCTTCGAGCAATTTCTCCAAGTTCCCGAATTCCGACGGAAAAAAATTCGTTATGGTTTAAAAGTACATTTTTCGTGGTTCTAAAATAATGAATGTACACGTATCGCTCATGGTGTCTAGTGAAATGAGACGACAATCTGGCTGTTATGTGTACATGCAAGATGGTGCCATTGCGTATATATTTCACTCATTCGGTATATTTTCTGGTTTTTAGAATCGAATCAGTTCAGATATGGAACAGAAACTATCCCAGCGGTTATATAATAATAGCTTCAAAATAGAAAACCTTAGAGCTTTCAAAGATCGATTCGTAAATTTGAATGTAGTTGAGGTCACATACGAAAACAACATGTTTCGAACTATCAGTAAAATTTGCGTCAATAAGGATAACGACATATTAAGCGCTAAAGACTATGGGGTTGAGTTCTACGTTGGAAGAACCAAATATTTCATGCAACCAATTTGCCTGGCAACCCGTCTAGGACTGCCAAAGGAGCTCATGGAATATATTGATCGGAGGTATTTACGAGAATAGTTGAATGGGTCAAAACTGGTATTTGTTATTGAGATTATGAGCCAAAGGTGACAGGTTTTTCGTAATCTTGTGACGGCATCGTCGGGTGGGTAAAGTTTTTTTTAGAAATACGTCACAAGCACCACCTAGTTCTTGTTTTCGCGAGGTTGCAGCGCCAATTCAACAAAGTGGTAGTTTTCGAAATAAAACGAACAAAGACTCTTTGAAACGCGTCTTTCCTAAGCGACGTGCATCCTATGACGTATTTCTACTAACATTTACCCACTGGCCGATGCCTTATTTATAGACCATTTCATCAGTATTATTATTGAATGACTTACCGTGAGAGAGTTTGTCAGACAGCTGAGACAGTTACAGTGCCGCTATCAATCGTAATGGATTAGTCAGATGAGTAGATTCTCCCCAATAAAGAAAGAGATTATCTGAAATAATTAGACCTACACGACAGACTATTCCAGAAATTACATGTAGAGAAACCAACGCACAAGAGACTGGTTACCATCTTAGGTTATTACCCTCGCGCCTAAAGGAGAGACACACGGGAGACCAGGGATAAGTGAAGTGAGAAGATAATGGGCGACCCATGGCAACGGATCTCCCAGTGTACCTTGCGCACGCCCCTACCTTCCCTAGGCGATTGTTAAGTGCTGCCGCGTAGCGCCATTGTATTTTTATGAGAACTGGTGTCTATTTTTTGGGACAGAGGGAGCGTCCTTTACAAATTTTTAGTGTATGCATGGCGGTTTTTACTCTATCCCTGTCTCCTTCAAGGGGACACTAGCCAACTTATACAGCCCCTACGGTGTTTCTTGGCGCCAGGGACTAAGATGGCGACCTTCCATCCATTGTTTTTTCTTTTCTGGAGGAATTTAAGAAACTTCGTGTGATTTCAGAGTTTTATTGTACGTGGCAACGGGATTGCGTCAACATATGGAGAAGAAACGTTGGTTCATTTTGAATATGTGTCTTGGGCCATATTTTTACTCGGGTTCTTCGAAAAACGATTTTAACACAATGGAATTAATCGGTTTGCCACTCTCGAACGTTAGACTCTGCTTTACTTGGTGGATTTTGGGACTCTCCCTTGCTTTTGTGGCTCTGGGAATCGAAATAATTTGTCATTATGTTCAATCGTATCTCTACTCTATTAAGAGGTGTAAAATAATTGCACCTAAAGCACGCCGCAAAACATTTCGCGCTCGCCGCATTTTCGTGCGAGAAATCTAAAATCATGTGACAGTCTACCACGTGGTATGTGAATATTTTTGACACCTTATTAACCAAGCAGACGATGCAGATCGAACTCGCGCCCAATCACAGACAGTTTTACCTACGACGTTTTAAGAAACAGAAAGAGCAAATATGTTAGAGATAATTTATTGTCTTTTACAAAGAATTAATACGAAGGAAACGCAATTTAATTTATATTTAAAAAATTAACCAACACAAAAATTAAAACCCTTGATTATTATAAGATTAAAACATCTTTTCTCTACAATTATTTTATCACAAGGTCTTTCACCACAATTCAGCGGACTATGTTACCTCTTTCGCCATCAGTACGCGCAAAGTACGAGAAGCCAGAGGTAGAGTAAATAGGCCTCATCGTAGCTCTCGTGATTGCATCCAAGAGCCACGATTCGAAATTAAAACGGGGTAGGAAGTTGAAGACATGGGTATGACCAGAACACTTTGGCCTGCTTAAGAAACTTTTAATTTTAATGTATATATTCTTTTGTTCAAAGCAAATTATTTAAATCCATGAGGCTAAAATAGACGTTTTTATAACGCATGAATAATTCAATAATTCAATATTATAATATTAACGGCAGTAGCACATTATATTGCAATAAGAGTTGCGTATTCAAGAATAGTAATTTCTCTCATATTGTCCGAGTTCTAATTTCAATATTTGCCAGATCTACGTCACATCTTTCGCAAATAGAATCTAACGTGAAAAGATTGTTTTATTAAATACGGTATCATTAATTAAATGAAATTAAATTATTTCTACTCCAATGCTTGAGAGTATTCCGTATTTAGTTTTCTGACAACCAAATTAGAATTCCCTTTGACTAAAAGAAATATCTTTCGGTACTCGTTAATAATATTGAATAATCGCCACCGGTTTCGTAAATTTCAAATTCAACCCAAATATCCATTAAATTCTGTAAACTTTGATTGAATGATAAACTTCTAGTACTCTTTATTTATATTTAATTAATAAACTGTTCATACATCAAAGTAATTTCAAAATGAAATTGATGTAGTTTCCTCCGGATCGCGTCTAATCCTTTATTATTTCCTCATCGCACTTTTAGAAATAAAATAAACATTCATTATTATTTTTTACTACGCATTAAAAAGTGTCAATATTATATGCTGATTGAAAGCAAACTTCAAATCGTCAAATCGACCAAATTGTTTTTGACGAAGATGATGGCATGTATTTATTATGTCTATTATTTTTATGATATCTCATTTCTACTCCATTATTAGACCTTGATTTGTCGCGACTGGTTGGCATCCTTAACCCCATTACTCCTCGCATTCATATTTTTATAACGTCGAACAACTACACATTTTTGAGTGTTAGCTTTTCTACTTTTACAAATGAAAAATAATTGAGCTTGAAAAAAATAATTGCTAAGGAAGAAATGGCTAGCTTGTAATTAAGCTAATATAGAAATGGACTATTAGCATTCCTGAAACAAAGTGAGTATAATTAGAAGGTATTTTGTGATCAGATTTACCTCGTTTCTTGTAATGCTCAAGAAATAACTGGCAAGTTGTTCTTTCCAAGTCTCTCTCTCCCCATTGTTTGGCACTTGAACTCTGAAAGCTCTGACAAGACAACATTGCGCCGCATTTCGGGCCTGCGCATAGGTTTCAAAATTGTGGTTACGCGATTAGATCCACTTAGGTAAAAAGAGTCAAACCTGAAAATCGCCTTTTTTATATTTGCAAAGACAGTGCGGCTTCGTCAGGCACTTTTCACCATTTGGCAACGAATTTTGTGCAAACATCTGCTCGAAATATAAATATATAAACTTTAAATGTTTAAGTATCATTTTAGAACAGCTCCTGCTCCTTTCTTTCCAAAAAGCAATAGGCAAATTAGGGTTTGAACTTCACATCCCAATCCTACTTAAATTTATAGTCAAAAATCTGGACTTATAAAAGTCAAGGAGCAAAGACACCCGGCGTTGTCCTAATATAAGCCCGTCGAGACATTTATACTATATTTCGGGCCGCCATTTTAAAAGATGGAGGCAGATTAAACCCCGAAAGCCCATCTATAGAGCATTCCTGTAATTACTTGTAGAGAAACCAACGCAGAGGCGGAGGGGTTTCTTCCAACTAGCTAAGAGGCAACGCCAGATGGAGTCAGAGTTCACAAGACGCTGGAGGCAGGCCAACTCATACTGCCTCTAGCGGTGCTTCTTGACGCACCCCTACGCCTTGTAAAGTTCTCTTCGTCCATGTCAATAGGGGTTTGGTCTATAGGATATGGAAAACCAGTGTATTGAATATTACTGATTCGGTTGAAACACGCGGAATTTAGGTTTTCATTTAATTTCTGGACGCCTCCAAATTTTCAACCTTCTTTTAATCTAGTTTTTTTTTTTCGAGTAAAAACAATTCTGATAGGAACGCATTTGCGTTTTATTGAACGTGTAAGGTTCAATGTTCATGACTAACCGAACAGCACCGTGGTTGAGAGGTCAGAGAGTGTGCTAATGTGTCATTCTGGGAAGCCGAAGGATGGTATTTCGAAAACCTTAAGTCATATGATTTACAGAAACGTTCGATCCCTTGTTTAATAAGAAATTCCCTTTCCCAAAGGTTTCATAGCTGCGCCACTCTTTAAGCGTATGATAAGTTATTTTTATTGGGATTTCAGAGAAATAGAAGAATTATCTTTTCCCTATAAGGCCTTAATTTCGGTGAAAATACATGTAGTTCATAGCCAACTCAGCCTAACCCCTTTCCACCATGCATAGTAATGTTTCATGACACATCCTTTGGGGATCGCGGCCTTAAACCGATAGAGAATACTTGGGTTTACATCCATCAGGACATGAGGAAAAGTTAGCGTATACATACTTTAAATCTTTTCAGCCAGAACTTGTTTCGCGCACTCTTTTGATTAACCTTTGCGCAATAATTGTTCCAAGTAGCTTTCGCCAACGCCACTTCCCTCACTTCGAATGTCTTGTCAGAGCAATAGTTGGAGTAATGTTGGGCTTCAACGATGACCAAAATTAGGACCAGCATTATGGGTAAAAACGTCAAACTCTTCATTCTCAACTAGTTAGCGACAATTCTTCAAGTTCGATTTAGTATTTACGGGACAAATGTTGCGTATATCTGAACTTTAGGTATTCAGAAAGCGGGAAGAAGCGCCGTTTTATACATATAGTACGATTTAGTCAACGTGTTAGGTTTTCATTGTTTTTTAATAGGCTATTGTTTTGAGTTTTGTCAAAACACATTGTTATTTCCAAAACTATGCCTATAAATTTTATAATACATTGATCATCTACCATTAAGTTTACGTGTCTAAAGTAGATCTATAGAGGACTAGTCTGTCCCCTAGTTGCTGCCTTTACTTTGCCTCACCCCAACCTGGAATTATATTACCCGAGACATACCGTAGTGAAATCCTTCCCTTGGTATGACACGCGAGAGGTGATAAAAATTCTCGACTGCCAGTGAGATTTTCATTCCATAATATTCTCCCCAAATGTCTAAACAACTTTTTCGAAACCTCAGTAGGGTGGACACGTACTGCGCAATTCACGTAAAAACCTGGTATGGATATAGCGGTAGAAAAAAAAACGCGATAAAAAGCGACATCCTAAGCTATACATGCACTTCTGTTAGTCACAAGCACCGCTACCTGGGAAAGAAATTTTTTTACTGTATTTTGACATCCGATTTCTCTGACGTACAGCGGCTAGGAATGTTCACGAGCCGAGCTGAGCGAGCTATCTAAAAGCTCGGCTAGGCTCGAGTTGAAAAAAAGGCGGCTCGGTTAACATAAATATGTTTAACAAAAATGCCATAATCCTCTATTTTTAGACAGTTCAAAGCTTGGAGTAGTTGACCAGCTATGAAGCTCTGTTTCATTTCGATACTCCAAGAATTTTTCTCAATATGTTTGAAATATGAGTTATGTTTTATTTAGGTTGTTTAAGCCTACCAACAATCTCTTAACATTTTATAACTGTTTCATTTTCATGTACTAAGCCTATTTGGCTTAGCGGCCATATCCTTCAATTTGAAAAAAATCAATAAAAACTTCTTTATAGAGAAAGACTTAAAAAATGACAGATAAGTGAACAAAATGGATTGATTGAAGTAACAGATATTTGTCAAGAAGTACAAAGCAAGGCCTCATTAATTTGTCAACTAGAACGATAATGCAAGGATGGATAATGGGAGCCCCTGTGGGAGCAAATAGCTTCAACAGTACTTTTATCTAAGGATAAATAAACTTAAGATTTCAGACGCCCTACTTCTTGAATTAGTTTAAATAAATTACTTAGACTTCAATTACTTTAATTACACAAAAACGAGTTTTGCTTCGCAGTCCTTAACAAACTGCATTTATACACTTTTTCAAACCCACAAAGGGCCAGAAACTAGAAATTATTATATGTATTGCAATTTGAAATGAAGTTTAATCGTTATGAGAAATTTGTTTTAAATTGCGTAGTTCAAACATTTGTTATGATTAGAAATTTTACAACAAACACGGGTATAAATGCCGCGTTTCGAGATAAAGGGAGCTTAGATTTTCACGTATGAAATTATATAGAATCTGTTCCCGTAAAAACTTATCCCTGTCAAATAATTAAGGCGAAAAAATACAAAATGAGCTTTTAGCATTAATTAATTTTTCAGGGTGGAAGAGATAAGAAGAACATTTATTTCGAGTAAAATGTCGCTTTACTACTCCTAAAATGAGGTCGCTCATTCTGATTTGTGGCTTTAAAAGCAGTGTCGTATTTCTGACATTTATCATACATTCAGAAAAGGTGTTCATATGTGTGTTGTTACATCTTGTATAAGTTTTAAACTTCAATTCGAACTCGAGTCATAATCGTCCTTGATTTAGCTCTTGCATGGTTCCGAAACGCGGCATTTATACCCGTGTTTGTTGTAAAATTTCTAATCATAACAAATGTTTGAACTACGCAATTTAAAACAAATTTCTCATAACGATTAAACTTCATTTCAAATTGCAATACATATAATAATTTCTAGTTTCTGGCCCTTTGTGGGTTTGAAAAAGTGTCGCGGATTGTGTATAAATGCAGTTTGTTAAGGATTGCGAAGCAAAACTCGTTTTTGTATAATATCTGTCCCTTTTTGGAGAGAAACGTTATTTGGGAATAAATTAGTTCTGGAATAGAACTCAATCGTCCAATTTTTTAAGACTAATTATATAGTATTTCACTAAATCGTAACTTACATTTGGAAATTGGAATGGTCGGATATTACAATGCACTGTATAAAAACACACTATGCTACATATTCGTTGAAACCATGAGAAAATTATAACTATTTCTTTGTGATCATTTAACCTTAGGCTTAGAAAGACAAAAAATAGGCCCAAAAAGTTTTAAAAAAATCACGTGAACTTAATTAGAGAATCAAAATGGTGAAATTAGGCGCGAGATTTGAATTGAAACTTTTATTGAAATGCAGCGCGTGCTGGCGCGTGAGCTAGCGCGTGGTTTAAAAATATTTTTTTTTGAAACCTATACAAAAAGGCCAAGTTAACCTTACACTACGAGAAATGAGATACTATACCTTTTCAGCCTTTGCTAGTGCTGTAAAGTTAGGCTGTGATAAAAGTGTACCCCCTTGGTCGCGAAAATGTTTCCACCTCATAATGTTAAGCTCCATAGAGTTTAACATTATGATTTCGGATTGAGTATAAATAGAAAATCCCTGACGGGATTTTCTTAATGAAACTTCAGATGTTCAATATTTCATAGTTACTTGTTAATTTAGAAATATTATGAAACTTAACTTCGCAGTAGTTTGTTCAGTTATGGAATGGTGTTGAACCAGGGATAAGGGAGTCAGATGGATTGGAAATGATGATGGGCGACCTGCGGCACCATATCTCTCCCAGTGTACCTCGCGCACGCCCCTACCTTTCCGTAGGCGATTGCTAAGTGCTGCCGCGTAGCGCCATTTTATTTGAATGAGAACTAGCTTCTATTTTTGAGATAGAGGGAGCGTCCTTTACAGTTTCGTCCGGCACGACCCTACCTAACCGCTGGGGATGATGGGAGGACTATGGTGCCGTAGGTGGGGGTACAAAGGCAACGCTTAAGGTATGGGGGTTTCCACTCCATTACTCTCTCCTTCAAGGTTGAACGCCAAAACACCATGCTTTTCAACAGGAAGCCAAGCCTAAAAATTTTTTTTAGGCTTACCTTTTTTCGCTTAACATTATGAAAGGATGTCATCTGGTCTTATATACAAGGTCCCGCAGAACATGGATTAACTAACGCCAGATATTGTTCACTAACCGTGTTTCCCATGTATTGCTATGACCAACTACATGTTCCGAATTATTCCTTGATTCCCCCAATTTATTGGACCAAAACCGATGTAGATATGGCGCCATTTCTGGGAAAAAAAATAAATGGTTTATGTGGATTTTAAAGATGGCGGCGCCCAATTTAGGCGGGGTTTTAATTTCGACGTCATAGGACACGTGACATTTGGTCCAATTTTCTTATAACTTCCTGTTAGGGATAGTAGCCAGGGCCGGAAATAAGAAAAATTTCTTATAGGACATGTGTCCAGTGACCCCCCTATTTGACTGTAGAATTTATTGGACATTGTCCACTGGAGTTTGCAAAAATAGTGTCGCATCATCATAGTCAAGCTATCAAAACTTCGGAAAATTTATTGGTCAAAATGTCCAGTGACCCCCTTAGTTTTTTAAAAAGTTATGGGACATTTTAAAATTTTATTGGACAATGTCCAGTGTCCTGTGCTTATTTCCGGCCCTGATAGTAGCTGCTGCCAGGGGGTGTTTGGAACGGTATGTTATCGATTGGGCGTGTTATCAAAACAGCATTGTTCAAAACGGCTTTTTCATAAACGCGTTTGCCATTATAGCCATTTCTCGTTTTAGCGCATTTTGATTACAGCGTTTATATCTTGAGCGTACGAAAGTACGCCTTTTCCAAAATATTGTTGTTTATCTTCATTAACTTCCCAAAATAATATGCCTTTTCCAAAAAATTATATTTTATATTTACTTCCGATAAAACATTACTCCTTTTTGCATAATATTGTTCTTTGTCCTATATACTTAATATAATAGAGATTTCCCTCCCTATCAATCACTGTTTGGGCGGAAACAGCAACCGCTGTTTTGGGAAATAGCGCTGTATTGAGAAACGCGGAAACAGCAACCGCGGATTTGCTTGTACGCGGTTTTGCAAACCGCTGTTTTGGGAACCGCTTTATTCCAAAACGCTCTTTTGAAAACCGCTCAACTACCCGTGAACCGTTTGGAACATGTATACTTCTTTTAGTTTTAGGGGGAACTAACAATCCCTAGCGTTAGTTAATCCATGTGCAGAATAAATAAATATGACGCAAAATGTGTTTTAAAAGACTAGATTTATATGAACAAATTATCAGCTATTATTAGCGAAAGAAACAGTCGCTTTTTGATTTACAACAAAATTGACTTCTCTCATTATATAAGGTATCTTTTCGTGATCCAAAAGGGCTTCAATTTTCTTGGGAAAAAGCTGAATTAAACGAGACACTTGTTATTCTTGCAATAAAATTCAGCCTTTTAGCCTTTAATAATCATCATTTTCCAAATGACCGAGTAAATCCTGGCTTTTCCCCTTCGTAACCATAGGTGGTCCGAGCTACATAAACAAAAATGAAGGCTAAAAGGCTGGATCTATCAGTGTTAGCGTATGTAACGTAACAAAAGAAGGTCACGTTCAATTGCTTAATTCAACGCTAATATGTCAATGAAGGTTGCTGTTTACAAGTAAATACACTCGATCGAAAACGCAACGAAATCGCAGTGTTTAGGAGACGATATACAATATTTTAGCATGCTCTTATTTATTAATCTGTGGCGGTCAGATTCTCTCGGAGAGCTGATCTGCGTTTCGAATGCATAACTGATGACGCGCATTTCAACTTTAAAATGCTCACGTCTATAATTAATAATAATAATCTAAGCTTTTGTCTACGAAGGGATTTCCACACTAAGCCTGTGGCTTATTTACAGGTGGCTCCCTTTACAATGCATAGAGGGGTGGTGGCTAGCCCCTATGCCACAGCTAACCTACAGCGCCCTATACTAACTATTACCGTTAACCTCTGCAAGTTTTAATGGAAAGGAGAAACCGGGTTAGACCGCGGAGGAAAACTCCTTTAAACAAGCGGGGAGAGAACTTGCAAACTCTACGCAGAAGGATTTGTTCCCAGATTTTCACCCGGTGCCACAGTCCGGGATCCCAGATTTTCACCCGGTGCCACAGTCCGGGATCCCGTCCGGGATCCTCTTGCTGCGAGGCGAAAGCGCTAACCGCTACGCCACCCCAATGTATCACAGTCATGTGATACCCAACTCAGTTTCTGTTTCCCACAAGGTGGTTATAATATTTGACTAAAAAACATACCTTTACTACGTGACATACTTTTTTGCTACGTTGTTAGTCTAAAGTTAAAATGAACAACTTACTGTTACTGGGTTATACCCAAGTAGGTTTAAAGTGCGTTGGTGAAACTGTAACAGAAAAAAAAATTATATATCCCATACAAGTTGTTCTTTCAGAATCACATCACTTAATTCTCTTAGAAAAAGCGGGAAGATTGACAAACTATTCTTGCTCAAATCAATAGGTCTTTTCAAAAACGTTTCTGAGCTCAGAACAACCGATATATTACAAGCTCCAGCGAGGAGCTGATCACTTGCGAAATCGAGTGTACAAACGCCCATGAAATCAGATTTCCAACATCTTGAAATTTTATGAAATCTTGGGTGAAATTTTGAAATTTTTGGAATTCTTAGTTGAAATCTTGAAATCTTTGGAAATCTGACTTAAAATCTTCGAGAATTTTAGTTGAAATTCGTAAATTTTATGAAATCTTGATTGAAATTTCTGGAAATTTGGGTTGAAATTTTTGGAAATTTTATGAAATTTCTGGACATATTATGAAGTTTTATGAACTCTTGGTTGAAATTTTTGGAAATTTTTCGAAATCTGTTAAAACAAAAACGGATTTATGGGATAAGAACGTCGGAGTTAGCGAATTCACTCCCCATCCTCGCATACTTTGTTTAGAAACTTCATCTGCTTATATTTTGACTCCGCCCACAAATTCTTTATATAGCTACTTCTAGAGATCGAATTTGTGGGTGGAGTCAAAATATAAGCAGACGAAGTTTCTCAATAAAGTATGCGAGGATGGTACTAGAGGCTAAAGCTATGATCCGACGTTCTTATCCCATAAATCCGTTTTTGGTTAAAATCATAAAACCTTTATGGAAATTTGGAAATCACTGTTGAAATCATGAAATTTTTCCAAGTTTGTTTGAAATCTTAGGAAATATTTTCTGAAATTTTTGGAAACTGTAAAAATTTTCTGAAATTTTTCAAATCTTTCGAAATCATTAGGAATTTTTTGAAATCTGAAATCGAGTGTACAGATTTTTTTGGAAGTGATCAGCCCCTCGAGCTCCAGTTTGTAACCCGTGATAAACTTACGGAACATATCTTATGAACTTATGATAAAACATAGATCTCGTATCAGATTGTGGCAATTACTACTCAAAATATAATTAGTGAAAAAAGAAATCATACCGATGCCCAACCAGTTGGACGACTTGGGTTACTGGTAAACCATTCTGGTCGTGCAACTAAAATCGCTAATCTGTGTAATAAAAATTAGTATAATTTGATAAGTAAAAAAACTGCAATTAGTATTGCTTTTAGAATAACCGCAACATACACTTTGGCATCAGCGGGAATTGTAACATCTTCAATGTATTTTAATCCATCTGTACTTTTAGGTGTTGCTAAAGCTGAACCCAAGGCAACTGGATAATCACCCTTTCTCATAACAACCAAATGATCTGTCAAATATCGGTAAATAACACGAGTTATTCCTCCCCCTCTCTCAGCTTACTCTTCAATGCAGTGTTGTCAGGCCCTCTGCGAGTCAAGTACTGTTTCAAACTGAAATACTAGCCTTTCTCCCTGCAATATCTTGACTCACCAACGGCCTGGCAACACTGGGAGAACGGCGAAAACCGTCCTTAATGGAAACTATTTATAAGTTACTAATAAAAGTGACTATAAAGAATTAAGGCATGGGCGGGTGGGTAAAAATTATTTGAAATATGTCACAGGCACCACGTGACGCCAAGATAGAAATACTCTACTTGGAATAGGACTGGACACCTAGTCATTAGTTTTTGTGACATAGAGCTATCTCAGTTCTGATGTCAGTGCTTAGCTTTGGCAGTAGGCGGCCATGTTTGGTACTTCTTTGGTTCTATGGGCAATAAGCATGGGTGACGTCACTTTAAATCTTCTGAGATAGCTCTATTGCAGTGCCAATTCTTCAAAGTGCTACTTAACGAAATAAAAAAAGCAAAGTTTCTTTGAACTACGCTTTTCCTAAGTCACGTGTCTATGACGTAATTTTTACACACCAGCCAATGCCTTCTTTACAGCACTTTTAATGTTATGGCTTGCTATAAAAATATTAATCTTAAAGTGACATAAGAACATAATCACCTATAAAATGTCCAAAATGTGTCCATAACCCACTCAACATAAATTGCGAACCTCCTAACCCAACTTCTAGAAAATTCTTCAGTACTAAATCAATTGGTTTCACGAACTCGGCTCTTTGCATCACACTGCGTTTCAGTAACTCAGCCTCTAAGAAAGATCCGTTATAGTGAGGAAACTCTAGTCTGGCCGCAGTGTCGATTACTCTGTAACACTGAAGAATATTTGGTTCACTCCCTGAAATTAATAGATCATCTTATAAGGTCGATGGTAAAAGCGGATTTATCGACCAGACGTGAACTGAGGTCTAAGTCTAACAAGCAGCTTATCAAAGCAAGTAGATGATAGAGTAATTAATGGCGCAATCTATCACAGGGTTCAGACGAAATTATATAGAAAATCCCTGACGTTTCCTGCTTATCCCTGACCAAATTTTCCCAATATATCCTTGACCATTTTAAGGCGTTTACCAGAGTCCACTTTATGATCACACCTGGCCCATAATTGGCATTGCTCGAAGTAATCATGGTTTGATATACCAAACGAAATCCCTGATATCCCCTATTTTTTAGGAAGAGACTTTATATCCCAGACTTATCCAGGTTAGGTACGAACCCTGTATAAACGGCCAGGTAAACTAAAATTTTACTAACACCATACTAATTAACGCTCATACGATCACTGAAGATAAGCAGGACCTAAGCACGCGGTCGATACTCAAGTGGGAGACCACCCGGGATCAAGTCCCTTCAGTGGCTTTTATGTATATATAAATTTGATAACTTTATGTAACAGCACCCTCCCTTTAATTAAAAGGGCGGTACCTCATTAAATTGCGCGTATAAAGCTCAGTTCACTCTTAAGGATTGAAATAGATTGTGGATAAAAAAGACGTTGAACCTTTTGGTGTTTTCCTGAGTGCTAAGTCAACAAAATCGGGGTCCAACACTTTGTTTAAAAGTGACTCGGTTCCAGCTTTCAGAATAACGAGATGCATTACAAATTTAACCAGAACATGTGGCGCCTTATTCTCCATTTCTCTAATTTTATCCACACTGTCGACGACATGTTGAAGAAATGCGTTGGAACCACCCGGTAAATAATCAGCCTAGATAATATTTTGATTACACTATATTTTAAGTAATGCAATAACAAAAAGTATGAAGCTGCAATGCAGATGGATTGGACAGTGATGACGGGCGACCCGCGGCACCGTTAACTATCCCAGTGTACCTCGCGCACGCCACTGCTGTGCGGTAGGCGATTGTTAATAGGCCAGGACCGATAGGCCAAAAAAGGGCTTGACCTAGAACATTTGAACATACAGATGAAAATTGGTACATGTGTTGTTTTTGACCCAACAAAAAATATACTAAAAGTCCCCTGCTGTAGAGCGCGAGCTTTCGCCGCCATCTTGGAAAATGGCCGCCGGGAATGCCAGCTACAATGTGTTCCACGTTCTTCTTCAAAAATTATGAAAATTGGTACACATTATGATTGGAACCACATGAACATCTTGGCCAAATTTTACAGCTCTGTGTTCAATAGTTTGGTCGCCATATTGGAAAATGGCCGCCGTTAATGCTAGGTACAGTATATATCACCATGTTGTTGGAAAATTATGAAAATTGATAGGTATTACAATCAGAGCTGTGTGAACCTCATAGTAAAATATTGAAGCCATTAATCAGATAGTTTGGCCGCCATGTTGGAAAATGGCCGCCATCAATGTCATATATATACAGTATATGGTTCAAAAATTATGAAAATTGATAATAATTATTTTGAAGACCGTCTAAACATCACACTTGAATATTGAAGACGTGCTACTGATAGTTTGGGCGCCATCTTCGAAAATGACTGCTCGAAGTGCCAAATATATTACCGATATATAAATTTTTTCGATATTTTTTTAATGAGTAGATGATATTCATGAACGTATAAAACGCCATAAAAATAACTATTTTCGAGTCTAAATTATCGACCCATCTTCAAAAAGGGTCGCTGAAATATTACTATCCTAAAATCTGGAAAAAAGAAAAGGAAAGCCATATTACTCGGATTTTGGTTAGGAAAAACCGTTTTATATAGGGTTTATATATTCTAGGGTTAAGGATTAGATTTAAGACACATTTTTAACATTTCGTCCATGTTTCTCATCATCCTGAAGATTTTTAATTACGGCTAATACCTTGACAATGACCACACATTGCCCAGCAATCTACATTCACAGTTGTTTATACAAGATGTTCTGCAGACTGCAGGTACAAATAATGAATGTTACAAAATCATCTGATTCCGTTTGTAAGATGTTGATTATCTGTCATTACTTTAAACCACGCCTTATGAAAACCACACCCAGTTACAGCACGTAAATGAAAGAAATGTTCTCTTAACCTTTTTAACTTAAAGGACTTATCGTGGCGAAGGGGGCCCGAGTTCGGTGTGACGGTTCGGGAGTTCCTAGGGTTCGCCCTTGGTTCAGACCGTTTCTTGCCCATTCCGTGAAGGCTTTGCTGGGCCGCTTCGCCCCCGCCCAGGTGTTGCCATGGCTCGCCTCCGCTATTGGCAACCCTCTAGGGGTCGCGGATACACTATTTGTTTGGGCCGTATGGCACTGTTGTGCTTGGAGAGAACTCCCCCGTCCCCTCGAGTCTTCTGCTGCCTTAATCCTTCCCTGTCACCGAGCACCTCCTGACTGGCTCGCCGCTGACGGTGTCCAGCTTCTGCCACCTGCTCAAGTGGCGTTTGTCGGTCCCACTGGCCGATCTCGTGTGTCATGACGGCGGTTCCGCAGGTTCAATTTGGAATATGATGGGAAGGGGCGCTGATAAGGCCCCCAGCTAGGTGTAGCGCCTAATCAAGGGTTCTGACATGCAATTATTATGAAAAATCTTCAGGATGACGATGAATATGTATGAAATGCTAGAGATCTGTCTAAATTCTAATCTTAAACAACACTAGAATGTATAAACCCCGTATCAAATCATATTCTCTAATCAACATGTTGAGAATAACAGCTTAGAATAACAATGGCTCTCGCTTTACGGCAAAAAAGAAAAAGCGCTCCTCCGCAACAGAATCCCGCAATGAATTGGGTTGGTCATCACTAACAGAAATCTATAAAACTAATCTCCTGAAATTAATGTATCAGATCAATAAGGGGAAAACTCCGGCCTATATGAACGACTTCTTTACTAAACAAACGGAAATGCATAACCATTCAACTAGATCCAGCAACAATAACTTCCACGTAGAAGACCTTCAAACAACATTAAGAAAAAAAAGTGCAAAATTTCGCGGTATAACCTTATGGAACAAGCTGCCCCAATATCTAAAAAACATTGAATCGATAACCCTATTTAAAAAAGAGTTAACTAAATTTTTAAAAACTTAAATGTATTTTTATTCTATTTTAGTTTTGAGTTAATTTAAATTATAAGGACACCTTTGTAAACCAGATTTTATCTGAAAGGATTTCTCCGAAATAAAAGCCGTTATTATTATTATTATTATTTTCTTTCTTTCAGAATTTAGGGCAATGATTTTTATGTGGCCATTTTTAAAGATGGCGTCGATAATTTCGACTTCGAGATATCCATTTTTTGTTGTTTATTACGTTAATGAAAATCATCTATTCAAAAAAGGAGTTTCAAAATGATTTATATATTTGAAATATATTTAGCATTTCCAGCAGGCATTGTCGAAGATGGCGCCCAAACTATCAGTAGCACGTCTTCAATATTCAAATATGATGCTTAAACGGTCTTCAAAATAATTATTACCAATTTTCGTAATTTTTGAACCATATACTGTATCTATATGACATTGATGGCGGCCATTTTCCAACATGGCGGCCAAGCTATCTGATTAATGGCTTCAATATTTTACTATGAGGTTCACACAGCTCTGATTGTAATACCTATCAATTTTCATAATTTTCCAACAACATGGTGATATATACTGTACCTAGCATTAACGGCGGTCATTTTCCAATATGGCGACCAAACTATTGAACACAGAGCTGTAAAATTTGGCCAAGATGTTCATGTGGTTCCAATCATAATGTGTACCAATTTTCATAATTTTTGAAGAAGAACGTGGAATACATTGTAGCTGGCATTCCCGGCGGCCATTTTCCAAGATGGCGGCGAAAGCTCGCGCTCTACAGCAGGGGACTTTTAGTATATTTTTTGTTGGGTCAAAAACAACACATGTACCAATTTTCATCTTTATGTTCAAATGTTCTAGGTCAAACCCTAAAAGTCCTGGGCTATAAGTGCTGCCGCGTAGCGCCATTGTATTTGTGTGAGAACAAGGCACTATTTTTAAGATTCCGTATTGTACGACCCTACCTAAACACTGAGGATGCTGGGGTTAACAGTAATACTCGCGAATAGTCAACCCTAATACTCGCGAATAGCCAAACCTAATACTCGCGAATAGCCAAACCTAATACTCGCGAATAGCCAAACCTAATACTCGCGAATAGCCAAACCTAATACTCGCGAATATTTACCAATAATACTTGCGAATAGTTAAGTGTAATATTCCCCAATAGTTACGCCAAGTATTCGCGAAAAGTTAACCCAAGTATTCGCGAATAGTTAACCCTAATGTTCGCGAATAGTTAACCCTAATGTTCGCGAATAGTTAACCCTAATATTCGCGAATAGTTAAGCCTAATATCTACTTATTGTTGGAAAGTTACTAATAACAATATTTGTACCATTGAAAATGCTTCAGCAATTTTTAAAATTGAAATTCTGTGATCTTTAGCCACCACTTCTGGATCCTCTTCAATTTTTTTCGCAATTAAATCCAGTACTTCCGTGGAAACAAAGTCGAAATTAAGGAAGACATACGGCAACTGACACAATTTCCATAGTTCCCAATAATGGGTTTCTTTGACAGACTTATGAGATAATAACGTGAGAAGTTTAACGTTCTTTAAGAACGGATTCTTATTATTAATCATATTCGATATGATGGCGAGTGTCGTCTGCCAAGGAAGATCCAAAATGAAATCACACATGAACTGAATGACGACTTGCGTCAGTTCTTGGTAATTTTGCGCCTCTTTAGGTTTCATGGCGGCAACTTTAAAAAATATTGTCAGAATTTGATCGTTACTAAGGTGATCCGATTTCATTAAAATGGTTTTGTGAAGTTTCTGAAAAATGGTGATTTTTAAACATGGCATTTTGTTGTGTTGAACAGCGAATTAAAGGAAAACTTCAGGAAACATAAAATTGTGCCTTAAAAGAACGGCCTTTTTTAAATATAAAAGGAAATATATTAAAAAATAAATAAGTGAACTCTTATTACAAAATAATTAACATTTACAGGGTTCATACAAACCTGGAAAAATCAGGGAAATAAATAGTTGACAGAAAACTCAGGGGAATTTAGAATTTTTAGTAAAATTCAGGGAAATCAGGGAAATTTGCGTCAAACAGGGGCCGAGTAATTAAGCAAAATGTTCGTGAACATTCCCTCCATAGGATTAACATTACACCCAACTTTGGATGCTCATAACTCTGGTTCTACTAGAGATACGGCGATGTCCTTTGAGTATGTTATAGTCCTATTTGCCCTCAATCCAACCATAGTAAAAACATAGGGCTACGACAAACAGGAGCCGAGTAATTAAGCAAAATGTTCAAAAACATAGCCCCCTCCATAGGATTAACATTACACTATACTTTGGGGGCTCATAACTCTGGTTCTACTAGAGATACAGGGATGTCTTTTGAGTATGTAATAGTCCTATTTCAGGGAAGTATATGGGGAGAAAACCTGGAAATCTCAGGGAAATTTGTTTTCCAAAAGTTGTATGAACCATGCATTTAATTAGTCTTAAAAACGTGGACTACTTCGCCCATCGCCACTGGTTTAGTGGCGTCTGCTAAATCTAACCGCTTGCGCGCGTGAAAAAGTAGGCGTGGCTTACCTCTCTGCCTGTAAGAATTCAACCAATCCTGTAGGGGTAAGTGGTTCGATTTAGCAGACGCCACTAAAGCAATGGCGGATGGCGCAGTAGTCCCCGTTTTTAAGACTAATTAAATGCTAATTATTTTGTAATAAGAGATAATTTTCTTTAATATTTTTCCTTCTATATCTAGAAAAAGTGCCGCACAATGTTATGTTACCTAAACTTTTACGTTAACTAATCATTACCTCAACACCAGGATCAACAATATTATACGTTAAAGCCATAACCCAACTGTCAATAACTTGGTTCAAGTTACTGGTATCAATTTCCGTGTTCAATTTGCTTTTGAAAACGACTGGCAGCGCCATTTTAATGGCTTCGAGCAAAGGAGAGTTGGATGTCTTTCCTTTGTGAAAAAGAAACTCCAAGAAGGTTATTTCTTGAATTGTCAAGTTGTTTAAGTTGTGACGCAACATTTGGCATATTCCTTGAAATATGGTGGAATCCTCGGGTACATTCAAGTGTTTCAATACTTTGAAAATAAGGACAACTTCGTCCTTGTTAAAATAACGGATTCGCTTAACGATAGAGCTGCATAATTTTTTGAATCCAACGCTCGCCTTAACCTCTTTCACGCAATGCTTGTTTTCCCTATTGCCAATGAGAATTTCATGATAAATCCTATTCGAAAGTATTTTAAAACACACCTTATGGCATAATCTATGGAACGAATGACCATCACGTCAGCAGCGTAGAAACCACAAGATGCTTGTTATTCATAACAGCGTGATGTGATTCAGTTAACTCCAATAAGGACTTTAAATCATTTTTGCGTAATTTCTCAGAAAGAACATCTATAAAAATATTAATAAGAAACATAGCATAGTTTACCACGAAAAGATGGTCAATAATTTCACTAACCATTAGCTCCAAATTCTGGTTTGTATGGCGTGGTGCTGCATAATATTTTGGAATTATATACTCCACACTCAGAAACATTTAACAGAGTTTTAACTTGCAAATTTGTTACAAGAGCTCTACGAGCGTTACATATTTTGCTCGATTTCAATAGTGTATTATTTACAGTTCTAATAGTGTTTGTAGTTTGAATACACCTTCTTAACATTTTATATTTTTCGAGACCACGACCACGCGACCTCCGTACCGACTCTGTAATAAACCGGCACAAGGCCACAAGCAGACGATGCTAGACACAGCACCAGTCTGGGAAATAAGGATATTTTTTTAACTAGTCCTCGGGACCAGTGACCCATAGTGTCCTAAATAATAAACTGGTCTCAGGACTGATCCCCACTTTTGTTCTCCTTTAGATTTGCAATTAATAAACTGGTCCCGAGGACCAGTAACCCCCACTTTTTGAATTAAAAAACTAGTCCAAGTAATTAATAAACTGGTTTTGGACCAGAAGAAGTGTGCTATTTCCCAGACTGCACAGCACACTCGATCACGCATTTGGAGAGAAGAGGAAATCAGGAAAAGCGTGCCTGGTTGGCGATAGGCTATGAAACAAGGTTTATTTTAAAACTGGAAATAATAGCCAGTATTGAATTAAATAAACTGGACGTGGCCACTTAAAATGGTTAGCCTTGGAACGTATTAAATTAATAAAATGGCCAGTGGATCCCGAAACTTTGGTTATTTAAACAGGCCCAGCTATTTTTTTAAAGTGGGTTAGTGGACTCCAGGGCCTTCGACAATGGGCTCATAATTTTTGAGGAACATGTTTTAAGCACTCAGAGAAATTAATAAGAAATTCACCAAATATTAGCCTAAGCTTCTTTGATATCTAATGTCATATTCCATCCTTAAATTACAGTTACTTCGTGAAGATGGAAGTTGTTTCATTGGAGAAAAATACCACTTTCCGTGAGTCGCCTTAGCTATGTCTCCTCGAATAATACTCCATGGTTGACAAAATCAAGCAGCCAATAGAAAACGACAATCTATTTCGGTTGAAGTTTTGAATTTTACAGGAGTGCCAAACAACAGGCAAACACTTGAAAGCTACCAAACGCGCGCGCAAACATTAATTTAGTAAAGTTAACTCGGATTAAAACTGCTACTTTTGTTAATGAAAATAAACCAAAATCGGTAAGTTTGTTTTTTAAAGTAATTGCAAGCCTGTTATTATTAGTAATAAACGATTTTTTCATAACCTAAGACGTTAATGTTACCAATAGAGTTTAGGTATGCACTTTTAATGTTACCCTAATGTTAGTTAAGATTTCGTTAGGTTCAGTGTAGGATTCAGGTGTAAAATAACATAGACATTCATAGAAATTTCAAATTATCTCGTATGGATCATTAGTTTTGGTACTTAAGCCACTAATATAAACTGTTTGTCCAATGCTAAATCCCATAGACACTGCCGATCTAGTGAAAACGTAAGTAATAAAATTAAGACCAGGGTTCATATGGAACCTGGATAACTCAGGGATTTGGAAAATGGAGGAATAAGTCAGGTTTTTAAAGTTTATTCCTATAAAGTCAGAGATTTTGTTTGGTATATCAAACTGTGCTTTGAACAATGATAAATATGGGCCAGGTGTGACCTAAAATGTTAAAGGATATTGGCTAAATTTGGTCAGGGACAAGTTGGAAAGTCAGGGATTTCAATATGAAAGACTCGACCGAACCCTGAACACTTCTAACCATAAGCCAACTGCTTCGATCGTCTTATATAGAGGATCTTGCAACTTCATCTTCGAAGACACTAAAATTTACCTCCTCGACTTCCTATTTCAGGTCAACAGATCTGTCAATAAGTTCTACAATGGCGGAAGGAGGTTTTAACCTTGATTATGATGCTCCTCAGTTTTTGAACTTTGAAGAAATACAAAAGGAAGAGGCTATGTCTGATTACTTTGGTAAGAAACCATTTTTAGGATTGCCACGGTTCAGGGAAAACCTGGAAAAGTCAGGGAATTTAAAAATGGGCCGAATTTTAAAATTTTCAGCCAAGTCAGGGAATTTTATTTTAGTGGGTAAAATTTCTGAAAGAGTAATGAAAGTTTCTCCTCATCCTAATCTCTTAACACAGAAAACTCTAGAGCAATCCTTAAAAATGCTGTCTAGAATTGTTTTTATGTGAAGTAAACGCTCTCTAAAAAATCTCTTAGACTGTTATTTATAGTTAAATTGTGTTTTAATCATTTTGGTGCAACAAATACATTGGAAAACTTAATGTAGATCGAGTTTATTTAAAACGTGCTGTAAACATTTACACTTTTGCCCTAAAAAGGTCAGGGAAATTTTCAGAAAAGGTCAGGGAAATTTTCAGAAAAAGGTCAGGGAAAATGTCAGAAAAAGGTCGAGGAAAATCACAGTAAAAGGTCTGGGAAAATGTCAGAAAAAGGTCTGGGAAAATGTCAGAAAAAGGTCAGGGAAAATGTCAGAAAAAGGTCAGGGAAAATGTCAGAAAAAGGTCTGGGGAAATGTCAGAAAAAGGTCTGGGGAAATGTCAGAAAAAGGTCTGGGGAAATGTCAGAAAAGGTCTGGGGAAATGTCAGAAAAAGGTCTGGGGAAATGTCAGAAAAAGGTCGGGGAAAATGTCAGAAAAAGGTCGGGGAAAATGTCAGAAAAAGGTCGGGGAAAATGTCAGAAAAAGGTCGGGGAAAATGTCAGAAAAAGGTCGGGGAAAATGTCAGAAAAAGGTCAGGGAAAATGCCAGAAAAAGGTCAGGGGAAATGTCAGAAAAAGGTCAGGGGAAATGTCAGAAAAAGGTCAGGGGAAATGTCAGAAAAAGGTCAGGGGAAATGTCAGAAAAAGGTCAGGGGAAATGTCAGAAAAAGGTCGGGGAAAATCTCAGAAAAAGGTCAGGGAAAAATCCAGAAAAAGTCAGGGAATTTGGTTCTGAAAATTCCTTGGCAACCCTGATCTGAAAATGTCCGGGAAATGTATGGGAAAAACCTGAAAATATCAGGGAAATCGGTTTTTGAAAAGTTCTATGAACCCTGAAAAAATAATTGTTGATTTGTACAAATAATATTCTTTTAAAAAAAAACCCTTATCATTGACAATATTTGGCTGTTTAAAAGGATCCGGGAAAAATCGTGGAAAATAGTTAGTGAAAAGTTGGAAAATTCAAATGCTGGTTTCTTATTATTATTTTTTCTGCACCGCCGTTTTACTTTCAGCGGTTGACCATGAAAGGAGTAAATTTTGCCCATCTGAATTGGATTCCTCTACTTCGACCCTGGCTGCCAGTCCATCCTTATTTCCAGTACACAATGGACCGTTTCTATTTAAGGCCAAAGGAAATGAAATTGTGAAAACCACTTCAGTGACCAAAAACAAGTAAATTATTTTTTAAAAAGATTTAAAGGCACATTAGCACCGAGTTTCTGCAGTGTAATGTAGACTCAAAGTTTGTGAAAATTGACCCACCATACAGTAGCGCCCTCTCAAAAATCCACAAACTAAAATAAGGCGTCGGAGTTTAGCATTTAAACTAGGACTACTGCGCTGCACAGCGTGGGAAATAAGTAGGCCTGTGCGAGTACCCGGTACCCGAAAATTACCCGGTCGGGTATCGGGTCGGGTACCCGACCCGATACCCGAAAACTTAATTTCTTAATACCCGAAATTATTCGAATATTTAAATTTTCCCGCTCATTACCCGTGACAAGGCTTAGGACAATCTGGCATTGGTTTGGCAAAGTTTCTTGAACTTAGAAGAACTTAAGTTTGAGTAAACTTTTCCACAATGCTCAGTATTATTCATTATTTCAATCCTCGCTAATAGCTTAAAGGTGGAATTCATAAACGTCGGACGCAATTTAGTACAGGCAAAGGCAGGGCGTCGTGCGCAAAAGGCGGTTTGCGCACGACGCCCTGCCTTTGCCTGTACTAAATTGCGTCCGACGTTATGAATTCCACCTTTAGCGTCTTATTTTTGTACTTTTCGCCATAATGATACCCAAGTCTTTCATGACACTTATTTTTTTCACAAATAAAAGTATTTCATCCCGATAAGTACCCGATATGATTTTTTGCTACCCGAAAAGCACCCGACTAATGGTAGTTTAGCTAGGCCTAATTATTCGAGTACCCGTTAGAAATCCGGGTACCCGACCCGATACCCGATTGCAAGTTTTTTCAACTACCCGTACCCGACCCAAAACCCAAAAATCACTACCCGCACAGGCCTAGAAATAAGGCGGTGGCACAGGGCAAATGACCAGTTTAAAATATGCCTGGTACATTTTAAAAATTAAATCGGAGGGGGGGGGGGGTCAGTGGTCCACGTACTTGACCACTAATAAAATTCAAGGGTAACCAGAGTCCAGACATTATCTCAACTATTTTAATTACCCACCACACGTCTTTAGTTTAGCAGACGACGCGCCCTGGTCAATGGTCATGGACCAGTTTATTTATTCCAGGCCAGGGGGTCGCTGGCCCATTGACCAGTTTTAAAAAAACCTTATTTCCTACCCTGGCGCCGCCATTGGTTTAGTGTCGTCTGCTGACTAGAACCACTTACACCTCCGGGATTGGTTCAATTCTCACAGGCTGAGAGGTAAGGGTTAAGAGGTTCTGTTTAGCAGACGCCAATGGCGGGTGGAAAATGAAGTAAAAGTCATTAAGAGTTTCACAAAAATGTTTCTTTAAGTTTCGAAAGTTGACATGTTGGATTTAATAAAACTTGCATTTTTATATCATAAACTTATAAAGAATGTTTCGGCGGTGGTATAGTCTAAAGAAATGCCACTAGATGCCCCTCCCCGTAGTCTAGGGGTGGAGTTTACTGGGATAGGCTTATTTTAGATCTGCGCTCATGGACGAATTCGCCTTTAGCAATGGTAGGGTTGCCAAAGGTCAGGGAAAAACCTGGAAAAGTTAGGGAATTTTAAGAATTTCAATAAAATTAGGGAAATTATGGTTCAAGTCGGTAAAAATATTTAGAAGAATGACAATTGGGCCAAAAAAGTCAGTAGGGAAAATCGTAGTCAGATAATTAGATTCTTAAAATGTCGAGGCACCCCTGACCTGAATGGTAAAATCGGTGTTTAGAAGATTAGCCCGCCACAGGAGCCGAAATTGCTTTTTAAAGACTTTTATTAAGTTTATCTTGTTTCCCTTATAAGGCAAGTAACATTTCTACGTCTTTCAATAATTATTTTATTTAGGTTAAATCGAAAATCCGTTACTACAAACGTTTATGAACTGCGACCGACCCCCGCCAGGATGTCACGCGCCAAGTCTGACATGGCCTCTCCCGTTGCTAAGAAGGTTAAAGCAGTATGCGCTCCGGCCAAAGTCATTGATAATTTAAGGAGGATATCGATTAAGCACAATTTATTGCTGCCTCGCGCTTCAAGTAGCCCTAAAGTGCAAGAAAATTCCATGAACCAAGTAAAGGAACCGCGAAAGAGAGCCAATTCCGAAACTGTTGTTAATGTGGACGCTAAACAGCCCAGGTAAGCTATAGGGAAAAATTAAGGTTAAAAAAAAAATTCGGGGAATAAGAACGAAAATATCGGCAATTTTTGATTAAGAATAGGTCTAGGAAAAAGTCGACGAATTTTTGACCAAAAAGGGGGGAAATTTGTGCCTTTTTGACGAAAGGGGAAAAAAGATCTGTGCATTTTTGACAAAAGGGGAAAAAAGATCTGTGCATTTTGACAAAAGGGGAAAAAAGATCTGTGCATTTTTGACAAAAGGGAAAGAAAATCTGTGCATTTTTGACAAAAAAGGGAAACAATCTATTCAGTTTTGATAAAAAAGGGAAAATAGAGAAACAATCAATGATTTTTTGACAAAATAAATCGATGAATTCAAAAAGAGAAAAATCTATGAATGTTTTTTTAAAAAAGAAAAAATCTATGAAATTTTGAAAAAAAGAGAAAAAAAATCTATGAAATTTTGAAAAAAAGAGAAAAAATCTATGAATTTTTGAAAGAAAAGAGAAAAATCCATGAAATTTTGAAAAAAAAGAAAAATTTATCAATTTTTGATAAAAAAAAAAAAAGACAATTCTATGAAATTTTGGAAAAAAAAAATCTATGAATTTTTGAAAGAAAAGAGAAACAAAATCAATGAATTTTAAGACTTAACTAAAAAACGCAATAACTTACAGAATTTTAAGCCTTTCGGCAAATCTGGCAAATTTATTTTAGTTGATTGGCAAAGAAAATATTAGGGTATTAAACTATTTCTTTCTCAGATTTCAAAACAAACCCAGGCCAGTGGCTGTTCCTAAACGAGTACGTTATGCCTCGGCATCAAATGCAGCGGAGAAATGTGATCCCTACATTAAAGTGGATTTCAAAGCAATGCTTAGATCAAACGCAGCAACTAGTGTAAAGACAGATAAGGTTTGTTTTCAATTAGTATCATTAAGTCATATTGCGACCAGAAATTTAAGTAATTGTGACAATAGTCTCGTGTTCGCTACATGATGGCGTTAGTTTCACTAGTGACATGGATAATAAGTGTTGTCTCAGATCCGAGAAAGCCTTTAATCTCGGGGAATTTAAAAATTCTAATTAGGTCAATTAACCTCATCTTTCCCACTGTACAACGAAAATATTTTGACGTTTGAAGTGTTTAAACAAGTCTTGACTGTGGTTAGTTTAAACAAATGCCACTAGATGCTCCCATAGTCAAGGGGTGGAGTCGACTGGTCCACTAAGCTTAGCAAAGGCTCGTTTTAGCTCCGCCCTCGTTAATAACGAGTTCTAGTTGGATCGTGCCTTTGGCAATGGTAAAATTTGTGTGTAGAAGATTAGCCAGTGTGCTAATTAAGGACTGCACTGGAGCCGAAATTTGCTTTAAAGGGAAGGTGTCAAGTGATTTTTTTTTATCGATTTTTCTACTAATTATAAAACCAATCTGCATATAGTGAACATTGTAAAATTGCCTACAGCCTACTACACGTATTTGAAACTAAGGCCTAGAGGTCCGTGCACTCGAGCTAAAAAACTCGCGGGTATTTTAAATCCTGATGATCCTGAAGTTTTTCGTCTCTTGTCAGCACGTACAAAGCTACGTTACATAGAGACCTAGCTTGACGCGTGCTGACAACCGATGTTGTAACAAGAGTATATACAGAATAAGCTGTCGTTCGAGATAGGGAGTTGCCTATCCTGAAGAATGAAAACAAATTTCCTCTCGCGCATTCTTTATCCCAGGGTTCGTACGGAACCTGGAAAACCTGGATAAGTCAGGGATATGGAAAATAGGGGGATAAGTCAGGGATTTAAAAATATTTCCAAAAAGGTCAGGGATTTCTTTAGTTATATCAAACCATACTTCGAGCAATGCTAAATATGAGTCTGGTGTGATGGAGTGGGCTCTGGTAAACGCCTTAAAATGGTCAGGGATAACCTGGAAAAGTCAGGGATTTTCAATGTAAAAATTTCGTACGAACCCATAATCCATAAAATTACTTTGAAGCCTAAAATCATTCGAAGGTTTTTCCTGGATGTTTCATCACGCGGATTGATCTTATAATAAATAGAAGAATCGATATAAAATCATTTGATTTTCCTTTTCACCCTCCCTTTAAGGCACGTTAGAATTGGTAATTTCACATTTCATAGTCCAAACCTGTTAAATATAAATCAGTTTACCAAATATGTTCTTTCTTTCATTGCCTTAAAGGCAATTACGTGAACCAAACATTGCCTTACTGTCTCACTTAACGTTATACCTGTTTTTTCATTTCGTGTTTTATTATTATCATTCAGCCTGGAAGAATTACCGTGACAAAACCGTTTAACTTCACTGAGACTAGAAAACGTAAGATCAATTCAGAAACTGCACCGGAACCGTATATTTCCATGGCTCAGAAATTGAAGAATTTTGAAAAAGAACGTGGAATCAAAGGCCTTGAAAACCAAACTTCAAAAGGAAATTCTTTATCAAGTAATTAAATTACGTTTTAATTACTTTCTATTTACTTCATTTTCAAATTCTAAACTATAAAGGAATCCTTTAATATAACCATGCAGGGATAGATGTAATTTTAGAAGTAGGAATGGGGAACGGTTTAGTTAGGGGTATAAAGCCCCTCCCACCAACACGTAACGAAAAGTTTAAATTGTCTTATTGGCTCACTTAAACTACGTTTTGATGACGTTGCAGACGGGGATGGCGAAAAATACGTAATTCCTTTTTACCTCTGTCGCTATGACCCGCCTCTTCTTTCATACCCCCCCCCCCGTCCCGAGGAAGGGGGTCCGGGACTTTGACGCGCGCCCAGATTACTCTGTTCTCCATTCCTACTTCTAAAATTAAATTCATCCCTGAAATAACTAAGGTATTTTTAACGTATTATCTGGCCTTTCTTTTTCAGTGTCTTCAAATTCGAGCTACAGGATTACCAAACCATTTACACCGAAACTGAGGACATTAACTCGTCACCGGGAAGTCAACGTAATCAGTGCGGAAGAAAAGGAAAAACAAGAAGCCGAGGAAATGAAAAAGTTAGTAATAAAAATTCCGAGCTTAAGTTATTTCCTCATTATTTGAAAGATCTTTTAAATTAATGAATATTTCAAATTGCTACATGAATCATGTTAAAGTTAAGTGAATATGACAAAACAGGGCCGGAAATAAGAAATATTTCTTATAGGACATGTGTCTAGTGACCCCCTATTTGACTGGAAAATTTATTGGACATTGTCCACTGGCGTGTGCATAAATAGTGTCGCATCTTCGTACTCAAGCTATTAGTCAAAATGTCCAGGGACCCCCTTAGTTTTTAAAAAAATAATGGGACCTTTTATAATTTTATTGGACAGTGTCCTGTGCTTATTTCCGGCCCTGGCTGTAAAGCCCTATTGGATGAATCCGTCAGCTGCTACTAGTCAACCAATAGAACTCTTGTAGCTCTCTGTCGTCTTCTTTACAGAGATGCCTTAAAAAAAGTCACAACCATGTTTTAGTTCAAACAAATGCCACTAGATGCTCCCATAGTCTAAACATAGCAAAGGCTGATTTTAGGTCCATCTTCAAGGGCGAGTTAGGATTGGTTCTGCCTTTGCAGGGGTTCGTACAAAACCTGGATAAGTCGGGGATTTGGAAAATGGGGGGGGGGGGTCAGTCAGGGATTTAAAGTTTTGTCCTAAAAAAGTCAGGGATTTCGTTTGATATATCAAACCATGCTTGAAGCAATGCTAAATACATATATATCAAAGTCCTGACAGACTGACTGATAATCAACGCCGAGCCCAAACCGCTTGCCCTAAAAGGCTGAAAATTTGCAGGAACGTTACTCATAAGAAGTAGATGCGTACTAAGAAAGATTTTTTCCAATCCGCCGCCATCTTAATAAATGGCGCCCAGAAATGTAAAAAATCTTCTCTACGCAACTGAGTCCGCGCGTTTCAACCGATTTCGCAAATATTTAGTACACTGGTTTCCTTTAACCTATAGACGGGCTGAATGGTCTTTCGGGTTCGATTTGTTGTCATCTTTTTAAATGGCGGCTAGAAATTTAAAAACTCTTCTTTATGCAATAATGTCCGCGTGAAAAATAATAAAAAAATGCATCCCTAGGGGCTGACGGGCAACGCCGAGTGCCTTCACTCCTAGGGTGCTACAAAAATATCAGTCATCAGTAAAATCTACCCTTTCTTTATAACATTTGACGAAAGTTCTTATTACACGCGAGCGATGCCGCGGGTAACAGCTAGTGCTAAGTATGGGCCCAGGTGTGGACTCTGGTAAACGCCTTGAAATGATTAGGGATAAACTGGAAAAGTCAGGGATTCTTGTTATCCACCCGTGGTTGCTATATAATAGCGCTTATCCTACAGGTTCCAGTTCAAAGCAAATCCTGTCAATCACAATATTTTCGAAGTTAAAGCGATTGTACATGAAAAGAAAAAACTAACAATCCCAAAATTTAAACTGCCTTCCGAGAGAATGTTGAAAAAGCGTATCAAACCCGTTTTTGAAGAACCCAAGTACGAATTTCGCGCCAGACCAGCTCCAAAGGCTATATTGGACCATGTTACGGTAAGCTGGTTCATTTAACGGGAGAATGATATCAGGGTTCGTACGGAACCTGGATAACCTGGATAAGTCAGGGATATGAAAATTAGGGGAAAAAGTCAGGGATTTAAAAATATTTTCTAAAAAGTCAGGGATATGTCAGGGATTTCGTTTAGTATATCAAACCATGCTTCGAGCAATGATAAATTTGGTCCCGGTGTGGGGAAGTGGACTCTGGTAAACACCTTAAAATGGTCAGGGATATTGCCAAAATTTGGTCAGGGATAACCTGGAAAAGTCAGGGATTTTCAATGTAAAAATTTCGTACGAACCCTGGATATGGTCAGACAATGTTTTTTTTTTTTTTTTAAAGATTTGTATTGATAGAGTTAAGGCTCTTTCAGACGATCCAACTTTTTGACTCAGCTCGATGGGTCAAAAAGTTGTATCAACTTGCCCAACTTTTGAAGGGAAAAGTGAAATAAATCCTTCCTATTCACGCGACTAAACTTTTACCGCCAAATGGAACTTTTTAAGCGCCACCTACCTTGGCACTTACGAAATAAAAAAGGCTTTTTTTGTAATTCATTTTGATTGGCTGGAGAAATGAACTTAAAAAGTTGAGTCAGCAAAAATTGGATTTGGATCACTGATCCAATTTTTCCTAGCCAACGTTTTTGGTGACTCAACTCATCAAGCGTCTATTCACATGATCCAACTAGTTGATTCAACTCGAGTTGACCCATCAAGCTGAGTCAAAAAGTTGGATCGCCTGAAAGAGCCTTAGCTCTAATTTAAAACAGAAAAATGAGTTTCGAGTCCGAGTACTCTAAAGGCTCTTTCAGACGATCCAACTTTTTGACTCGAGTTGAATCAAATAGTTGGATTGTGTGAATAGACGCTGGATGAGTCGAGTCACCAAAAAAGTTGGCTAGGAAAAAATTGGATCAGTGATCCAATTTTTGCTGACTCAACTTTTTAGTTTCATTTCTTTAGCCAATCAAAATTAATTTCAAAAAAAGCCTATTTCGTAAGGGCCAAGGTAGGTGGCGCTTAAAAAGTTCCCATTGTACCGTAGAAGTTCAGTCGTGTGAATTGAAGGATTTACTTCACTTTCCCTTCAAAAGTTGGGCAAGTTGATACAACTTTTGATCCATCGAGCTGAGTCAAAAAGTTGGATCGTCTGAAAGAGCCTTTACTCGAGCACCCGCACAGCCTTAGATTTGATGTGTTTGTTTAATGATTTTGATGTTATTTTATCAATATGAATCGATTTTAAAAAAATAGGCTGTCAGACCATTTCATTCTCCCTTCAAAGTAATTAAAACTAATCAAGAATTAAAAGTAAGTTTTTCCCTCCCCCCTTAGGTGCTTTAGTAAGTATTGGTTTTAGGGATTAACGGAAAAGGTTCATATTAGCCCAACAAAACCCAAAACCCCGCCTTTTGCCTTAAAGGAAAGGGCTAGTAAATGGACCGTTAAAGAACTCAATGATGCTGAAAAAGAGAAGAATGTCCAACCAGCGGAAAAAATGAAAAAGCAGTTAAAAGCGGCGGTTCAAATGGAACCCAGTTTGACTCAGCAGTCTTTTGATAAAAAACCAACGGTTCCTGAACCTTTTAGCTTTCACGTGAAGGATCTGGAACGATTTGCTAAGAGAGATGAACGAGTTAAGAAGGAACTGGAAAAACTATCGACGGTATGCTTTTTATTAATATTGTTAGGGGTCAACTGGTTTAAGTATACGGCAGGTTTCCTGTTACTATCAGATCAGTAAAAAAAAATTCGTTTGATCTTGCTACATGAGGGATTGGGAGTTTCTTTTATAACGCACAGATGGCGCCATGTGATATTTGGAAAGTTTCTTTATAGTACAGATGGCGCCACATGACATTTTGTTAGTTTATTTGTAATACACAAATGGCGTCAAATGACATTTGTTAGTTTATTCTGTAATACACAGATGGCGCCACATGACATTTGTTAGTTTATTCTGTAATACACAGATGGCGCCACATGACATTTGTTAGTTTATTCTGTAATACACAGATGGCGCCACATGACATTTGTTAGTTTATTTTGTAATACACAGATGGCGCCACATGACATTTGTTAGTTTATTTTGTAATACACAAATGGCGCCAAATGACTTTGGCTAGTTTCTTTTATAATACACTAATGATGCTACGTAACATTTCGTTAGTTTCATTTATAATACGACAGGAGGCGCCACGTGACAGTTGGTTAGTTTCTTTTGTAATACACTGATGATGCCACTAGGCCATGGCTAGTTTCTATTATAATACACAAAGCGCCAGATCCCTTAATACACAAAGCGCCACGTGACATTTTAGTTAGTTTCTATATTATAAACAAGTGGCACCACTTGACATTTGGTTACTTTCCATTTCCAAAAGTTCATCTGTTTATATTAGGAAAGATCGACGTTTAGGCGTAATGATAAGAATGTAGCAGGGTGGGAAATAAGGATTTTTTTTAAACTGGACATTGGGCCAGCGACCCCCCTGGCCTGGAATAAATAAACTGGTCCGTGACCACTGACCAGGGCGCGTCGTCTGCTAAATTCAAGAAGTGGATAGTTTCAATATATTAGCTAATGTCTGGACCCTGGAAACCCTTGAATTTTCTTAGTGGTCCTGTGGACCACTGACCCCTTTCCGATTTAATTTTTAAACTGGTCCAGGCAATTTTTAAACTGGTCCAGGCAATTTTTAAACTGGTCCAGGCAATTTTTAAACTGGTCCAGGCAATTTTTAAACTGGTCATTTGCCCTGTGCCACCGCCTTATTTCCCACGCTGGATTGTAGTGCTAGAAGCCCGGACAGAAATAAAAATGGACATTCCAAAGGATTTAGAGCTATCCCAATTGGCCATATGTCTAATCAGCGCCACTAGCGGATGGTCTGAAAACTACTACCATAGAGTCTAGGTATATTTAAGAGGGTTTGCAGAATTTCCGTCAGATGGCGCGGCGTTCGAGCCACCTGGCTATGATTCTGCAAACCCTCTTAAATATACCTAGACTCTATGGGAGTAGTTTTCAGACCATCCGCTAGTGGCGCTGATTAGACATATGGCCAATTACTTGATGTTTTAAAATCCCCATTGAGAACACATTATAGCAATAGAAAGTGTCACGCTTATTGTTTTTATGTTAATTTATTATATAGTTATTATATTACCTGTCCTTACTCTTGGTTTTTACTTTTTAGGTTCCCCAATTTCACGCAAATGATATGCCATCCCCTTCTCTATTTGGTGTGCCCCAGAAAAAGGTTCTGCCGCCAACTGAACCCAAGCCGTTTGATCTGCAGATTGATCGCAGAGGACAATTGTTGACTGAAAAATGGCAAAAACAAGTAAGACTAGCAAAGTCCTGTTTCCTTAAAATAGGATTCAGGAGCCCTATATTTAAAATTTCTTATTAAATTCGGGTATTTATGGCTTAAGGCCCGTTCAGACTATAGTAAAGTCTTACTTTCCCGTCGGTCTCCTTCTTAATTTCCCTGTTCAGACGTGATAGCGGACGACTTAAACTAATCTATATAAATCAAAGTCCTGACTGACTGACTGATAATCAACGCCCAGCCCAAACCGCTTGCCCTAGAAGGCTGAAAATTTGTAGGAACCTTACTCATAAGTAGTAGGCGCGTACTAAAAAAGATTTTTCCAATCCGCCGCCATCTTAATAAATGGCGTCCAGAAATGTAAAAAAATCTTCTCTATGCAACAAAGTCCGCGCGTTTCAACCGATTTCGCAAATATTTAGTACACTGGTTTCCTTTAACCTATAGACGGGCTGAATGGTCTTTCGGGTTCGATTTGTTGCCATCTTTTTAAATGGCGGCCATAAATTTAAAAACCCTTCTTTATAGAATAAAGTTCGCATGAAAAGTAATAAAAAATGCCCCGACGGGCTGACGGGCAACGCCGAGTGCCTTCGCTCCTAGGGTGCTACAAAAATATTAGTCATCAGTAAAATCTACGTGCCAAGAATCTTAAACTTTTCGTATATCGTCTGCTAAAGTGTAGCTCACTTGAGCGTGCGTCAGTAGGGCATGATATAGTGAGCTATGCGCTAACGAGGTGATGCCATCTCGACACTGCCCGACCAAATTAGACACGCGAATCTTTTACCGTTTTACATAGTCGTTGCGCTTATCTCATTTATTTGTTAATTTATTCTATCTAAATAGGTTGAAGAAGATTTGAGAAAGCAGAGAGAAGCTGTTAAATTCAAGGCTCAACCTAGTACTGTAACGCAAAAACCCGCTTTTCAACCAAAGAAACCAGACAAACCCCTTACAGGTACAGTAAGGCAAATTTGTACGCCTCAACCCTTTCTCGCCATGTACCTTTTTCGCGCCAACTAGAAATATCAAGGTTTCATTCTTGTGGTTTGTTTTTTCACGTCTTGGTTTAAATAAGACCTTTTTATAATAAATAGTATAATCAGAAGGGGATAATAGAAGAAGGATGACACTCTGTATCCTCTTAATGCTTTAGTTATGTAACGTTATTCTTCCCAGGCTCACCCTTTTAGTTTGCTTTCCCGCTCATCAAACTACAAATGGGCATCGCACCGTGCTAGGGTGAATTCTATAATTGTTTGGCACTAAATCCCCAGCAATCATCCCACAAACCTTGATTGTATTGACGTGGGACAAAAATGCACAAGCGCATGCGTCTTCCCAAATATTTAAACGGTAATAGAGTAATGATGAGGGAACTATTTATCGCGTATGGAATTCGGTTTAGTAACCTTGCTCTATATGTTCCGATGTTGGGAAGAGTGACGTTACACTTACCCCACTTTGTGCAGTACACTTCTCTCGAAGAGAAGTATTATATACTTCTGGTATTAGATACGAAGCTGTATGTTTTGAATTCCTTTCGTAAAATGTAGACGTTAATACGCGTTGTAATAAACTCAAGTTCATCCAATATGAGAGTTACATTTTCCCACTTGTCCTATTTACAGAAGTGTTAAACGTTCGTCTTTACACTGAAGAAAGGGCGCATGAGCGAGAACAATTTGATATGATTTGCAAAGAGAAACAAGATCAACTGGAACACGAAAGAGTGCTTAAAGAAATGGAGAAAGAAAAAGAAGATAAGATACAAGAGGCTGAAATTCGAGCCCAATTGGTTCATAAAGCCAATCCCGTTCGTCAATACGTGCCACTCGCTATTAAACCCAGTACCAAGGATCTTACCGTACCACAAACACCAGACTTTGCCACTGCTAAGAGGCTGAAACGTTCGAAGGAAAATTAACCTCCTACCACTTCATTTTTAAAAAAATTTTAAAGCTTGCTTGAATATATTATTTGGCTACAGTTTTTGTGTAACTCTTGCTTAGTGCACTTTATAAATATTTAACACAATTATTTTAAATATTTTCTAATAAAAAGTATTCTTACATTTCAAAATTTTAATATTGTCTCTTGATTTTTTATCATAAGCTTATTAAAACAACCAGGGTGTGGACAACTCCTTTCTTCTTCCCTTTTAACCAAATCGGATGTTACCCAGGGATATTAGATGTTTTAAGCTTTGATAATGATGCCAAACTTGAGACATTTACCATCAATTGAGATATGTAAAGTTTTAATTGAGGTATTAATTATTATAAGAAGTGAGATGAGCCTAGAAGTACTGAGCTAACCAAATATTTCACTCGGCGAAAGTGAATATTCTTGATAACACAAGAACGGTTGGCCCTCTAGTAGTGGTTTCTGAATTTTCCCTCCAAAACGTGAGACGCTCGCGGCGGTAGACGGCCGAACTAGATTCAAGCACCCGCGTCCGTCTTCCGCGGCTTTAGGTTGAGGGAATGGGGGTAGGAATTTTTTTGGAACTCGACCGATTTTTTTCCTCTGTAGTGTAGGCGCGATGGAAGCGGCATAAAATCCTCATATTTGTTCACTAGTGCCAGGATTCTCTACCAATGCTAGAGCCCTTCACTTCTAGTCTCATCTTACTTCTGTTATTATAGTAATTCATGGGGGAAAACGGTGCCATATTGTTTAGGCAATAAACAGACTCGTCGGCGCGCTTTAGGTTCCTTTTTCCCACGGAACATTTTAATGTTGGTAAGGGACGCGCATCGTGCCACACTGGCGAGCATTAGTCCCGAAAATAAAACCACAAAAGGAATTTTGTAGTTGTTGAGAATGAGAGGTTTATCCTTGAAATGGTCGACTCGATTGTCCCCGCTGAAGTATATTTCTTTCTTCATATGAGTTGATAAACGAAGAGATTCGTAAAATAAATCCGATTCGAAATGCATGAGAGCGCTGAAGGAAAATAAGTGTTAAACAGTCATGTAAATGATCGTTATGTCTTAGTCGTGGTAGAACGCGAGTAGGAATTAATACTTACAGTTTTATGAATCTTGCTTTTATATAAGGATCCAAATTTCTTCTTACGGTATACGACAGATATTGTTCCGTGAACGTGTTTTTCGACATATAAAATGGTGACCCTTTGTCTCTGTCTGTATGCTCCGACAGAATGGTTTCCGCGAACTCCAGCAAGGTATTTTGTGAATATATGCCCACAGCTTTTCCTTGAACTATCTCGTCAACAGTCCTCAGCATTTCGTCCAAATTACTGATGTCCATCTCCACAAATCGCTCTAACAATTTAATCGATTCCTCTGACTCGCTGTTCTGTCAAAACAATGCATGGGCACGTTAAACGTTAGGCAATAGATACGTGTATTTTGTAATACTTTAAGCATGATGTGGACTGGTCCGTTTATCAATGAAGATATTTTTACATTGGGTGAATTGCGCAATTGATCAAAATTCTCAAAATATCTCTTTTGAGTTGGTAATGTCAGCTTGCTAAGTAACATTCCCGTGAAACAACTCGATATACACAACGCTGCGATGGCGTAACAGCACCATATAATTCTTAAACTGATCCTTTTAGATCTTATATTTCCACCTATACGTTGGAGGATAATTAACAATAAATTTGTAATGAAGAAGAATATTTTACCCTACTAAACTTCTGCTGAACAGAAGATGCATTTTCCCAGACCAAAACATATCCGTTTTAATGTCTTTTTACCTCATGATCCTTAATTATTTACCTTGTCCGAGAAGCAACTCCAGGGTTAGTAATAAATCTTCACGGTACACCATGTAAAATGTTTTCCGGTTTCTCCCTAATAACATTCGCTGTCCAGCTGACACAATGGGCGTCACAAGAAACATCAGATTAATGCCAATCCAAACCTAGAAAAAAGAAAATGTACAAAATCAAAAACGTGGCGAAAATCATACATATTTACCTCTAAATGGAATATGGACAAGATAGCGTATTCGTTCTTGATCTCTTCGATTGGCTTTCCAGACAGAAATACCCAACTGACCGTTGCTATTGGATATGTGTACGTGACGTTTTCGAATCCATCGTGAAAGCAAGGAATGGGAACAGCTGTTATATCTGCATTCTACAAAACAGTTTTACAATTTGAATATTTAATAAAAATCTGAAAAATAACGGAGACTTTACCCCAGTAACAACGGATCCGAGTAAACCAGTCCACGTCCCGTTTACGAACCCTCCATTATCGTACTTGTCCATCAACTCGAACGTATAACTATCATACAAATGCCTCATTTTAGTTTAATTAAAATTGAGTAAGCAGATATTTTGAAATATATTACTTGGTATTTAATCTCGACAGTATATCACTAGCCACTTTCCCCAAATATCCACTGAAGATGACCCGACCATCGTCAGATTCTTCGGGTTCGAAGAACTGTATTAACTGAAACGATATAATTGTATTAAATCATTGAGAAACATCAGAAATTAACGGTTTTTATTCGACTTATACAGTATCTAATTCTAAGCCAGCTCTCTTTTAATTTCCGAATAACTTCGGGTTAATGTACGTTTATAGTATACTTACACTCGGTGCTGTTATTTTTAACATGGTTTCAGTTTAAATCAAGGATAGTTGCTCACTTTGCACTGAACTGTGCTTCTAAGGTATTTCACTTCGAATGCGTGTCCAACGTCAATAATATCATGGTAGGCACTCAACGTTGACGTTGTTTTCCAAATGTTGGCATCAATAATCATGGCCCAGAACTTCTAATGACTTCTTTTTTCAATTAAGGTATACTAATTTTTGTATCACTTGTACTAGGCCTATAAGGTTTACCGACCATGTAGCGTGAAAACAGTTAAGGCAATTGCGGGTCAATTTGTTTCGGCGCTTAAATCTGCTAGGTTTAGTTATAGATTAATTTATTTTTATCACGGAAGTGAAAAGCAGAAAGTGAATTAATTACAATCCGCGGCTGCCTTATTATTTACCTGAAAAATTTCAACGGGTCAGTAACGTTCCAGTCAACAACAATACCGAAAAAAATCTTATTATCCCGCATTTCTAGGTTGCTGATCTTGGATTCTGGAGAAAAACAATCATACATCGTTGCGCACAGTATAACTCGCGCATCTACTTAGCGATAATGTACGATAGATAGATAGAACATAGGCAAGGTTAAAAAAACCGGGTTTTATTGGGGTTTTGGGGTTTTTTATCTTTAGCAGTTGCGGGCATTGTAGAAATTGTCACTCGCAAAAACAAGTCTTAAAATGTTTCATAAAAATAATAAATACTAATAAATAATACTTTCGAAGTTGAATCAACAAATATCTTAAACTATCTTTAAAATGAAACTATTCTACAGCATTCAAATTCAAAATTGAAGACCCTAGTGATGGGTTTTATTTAGTAGGTTTTTTATGGTGGGTAAAACCTATTAAAACCGGCGGGGTTTTTTTTGGCTGGGTTTTTTAATTCGAACACTGAACATTGGCAAACAGCGAAATAATCGTAGGTTTTCTATCTCCATAAACCCTAGAGGGTCATCTAATTTACAATAAGGTATCATCTCTTTCAGTGTCTTAAGTTACACCTAACATTTTTCGAAACACTGAACATTTGTTACAATAATTTAAAATATGTGAATTATTTTACTTGACGAATTTCACCACTTGGCGCTACTCGGTCTATAGATACTCTAGGCAGAAGATTACACTTGACCTTAGTTCCTCAATACTAGTATATAAGTTTGGGCATTCACGTTCATCTTCATTTTATTACCTCTCCGAGTGACGATGTCGTCACGGAGAGGTATTACACTGGACGTGTCTGTGTCTGTGAGTCCGTCACCGCATTCGCAGTTGGCAAATTTGAGCAAACGTGTTCGCAGAAAGCAATTTTTGGCTTCTACTCCCATCGTTAGGATTAAGAAGTACGCGGCGATCGGCTAGGGTTACGAGTAACGTCTATCCTCCCAATGGCAGGGCTTCCACCAAAGGTTCACGCAATTACGAGTTTTCTTATCATTTATAGTGAATCAATCGCCTTACATACCCTAAATTTCTAAAAATGGTTAAAGGCATACGCTTGAATTCAAACGTCAACAATAGCTATGTTTAAAATGATTTTAGGAGAGGATTATTTTGATTTCCCAACTTGTTTTTCATTATTTTAAACTTAACTTAACGTCCGACCCTTTAGGGGCAACTTTTCTTTTACATTTTTAGTTGCATTTAATTGTTTTTAACTGTTCTTAATGTCTAATACTAAATTCAAGTTGTTATTTCAGGCACAGTTCCCATTTAGCGCTGACAGTTTCCAGCGGTAATATTGTAACTAATAGACCATTCCGTTAATTACTTGCAGACAAAACCAACAAATCGAAGTGGGAGGCGGCCCACTTAGGGTATTTCTTTCACACCAAGAAGCAAGGCCAGATGGAGCACGAGTTCACTGCGCTACCCCTAGCAGTGCTTTTTGGCGTTCCTGCCTCTGTAGTCTTTGCTTCTCTCCTAAATTACATTACAATCTATTAGGATAATGTGAAAATTCTACTATTGAGGCTGAAAGTGTCTGAATCTATGACGCCTATGATCAATATCACCCTTTCGGTTCACGTGACTTGAAGAGTCTTCTGTCGAATTGTGAAATATAATTACGTGCAGTTACGAAAAAAAGTTTCAAAAAAGACTTGACGAGATCACGCTATGAAATGATTTATACGCGAAAGTAACACAGAAAGGAACGAACTATATTAAAAACGAAACCCTACCAATTCCGCTTATTAATATATTTATAATATTAAATAGTCCGAAGAATTCGGTTCGGTATCTATCATTCATATTATAGGGATAGTCACAAATAAATCAATTATAAAATTTTCGATAGAAATAATTTGTTTTTTGAAATGAAAGCTCGTGATATAAATCTATTTTAAAATTTGCAGTTTAATAATCAGAAGGAAGAAATTGACGCCAGGTGTCAACCGGTTGTTAAAGTTACGGGATTCTTTATGAAATGAAGTCTAATAGCGATTAACGGAATTATTGTGCACAAATGTAATATCATTATCCAATCAAACTGCATATATTTTCCATTATCGAAATATTACATTTTCAAATTAGACTTTCACATCCTTGGGTATTTAAATCTATCAGAACTTTACGGTAGTCGAATTGAATGTTACTATCTCTTTAACAGTTGCTTTCCAAAGACCAATAGTAGTCGTACTGGATATTGTTTAGAAAACCTTGAACGTTCATTTTACTTAAGATATTATTCATGGTATGGATATTATAATTATTAGTAGGTCTTTTACCCAATCGATCGTGTCCATGAAAATGGAATTTCAGTTTATTACTTCACGCATTATGTATAATTCATTATACATTAATAAATTTAACATACGTGGATTTAGAAGAATATACCTCAGAATTACTTTTCTGCTTGTTCTACAGAGAAACGTGCAACGTCTAACTCTACACTGGTGAAGTGTGTTTGAATTAATCTAGTAAGGACTTGAAAATCAACGATGATTTCAAACAAACGTTTCCGAGTGTCATAAAACAATAACTGAAATACCTAGAGGACAATCTTGAGTGAAGGTGTTCTGCGCATTTCTCTCACTAATGCGCTATTATTTTTTGAAATTCTGGATTTGGAACAATTATCGTTTGGCGGATATGCCGGCGCATTGTTTGAATCCGTGCTTCGGAAAATAAGGAATTTGTAAGTATTGCAGTTAATTTGTAACGAGTTGTACGAGTTAAGAAATTTTAGACCGAATGATTTTAACATAAGTGGTTAAAGGGTTATTCTCACATACGGTTACTTTCTTTATTTTTCGTTTGAAAGTAATTTATTATATGTATTTGGACACAGAATTTGAATATTCAATTTTTACTACTAATCCTGAAAATAATAGTTTAATAAAGCGAATAGCTCGCTCTTGGCTCCACAATATTTTCAATTTTCCATTTTGCCTGCTTGCTTAAATTTCCATATACGCCACGAATTAGGATTTCGCTTGCAGGCGCATAAAATTCATACGACAATAGCCCATGAACAACCAATGAACGAAAAAACTCCCTTTAAAATTTTCGTGTCTCTATTCCTTTAAGGGGCCTCAACATGACGGTAACTGAAGAAAACGGAGGCATCCTCAAATCCATGTTAGATTTGCAACAAAACGTAAATAACCGTCAGTTCTTCGCCCAGAACAATTTTGAATGATTAAATTTCTAGGAAACTGACATTGCAATACCATTTTATTCGCAACAACGGGACCTTGAGACTTCCTCTTTGGTGGATTGGGGTGGGCCAACAATGTTCCAGGAGGTAAACATTGCAAGTGGTGGTCACATTGGGGCCAGTTACGGACCGTTCCTCATTCTGAAGATATTTCAAACTCACGTAAATACGTAACATAGCTATATTTCTTGGGGTGTATCTTGTGTCAGCAGTTCCCGAAATACCAACCGCGATTCCACAAGAACAGCGGCATTGTTCAAAACTTCTGAAGTTTTAAATATCCAAACCTAACCTAACCTTCTTCTATTGGGGTTAAAATAAATAAACCTTACTTGACTTAATACTATTTGGGTTGAAATAAACAAACCTAACTTAATATAATTGGTGTTCAAATAGCAAAACTTCAACTGAGCTAATATTATTGGCGTTCAAATAACCTAACCTAACCAAACTTTGTTCAAATAACTCAACCTACAACATCATAATATCCCGGTTGTACTGCTCTTTTGGGAACTGCCGCGTTTATGAGAACCGCTGTATAGGGAACTGGCGTAATGGGTGAACAGCCTTTTCGGGAAACCACTATTTAGGTAACCGTGGTTATGAGTACCGCTATTATGTAATCCGTTCATACGGGAACAATTCATATGAGGGCTATCCACTTCTTGTCTTTCAACTTTCACGACATTGCAGGTGTGGTTCAGCATTCTTGGCTACGTCATTGTGTTGTCATTCATGATGGGTCTATCAAGATACATGCACGCTTCTCTTTCACGACTTTCTTTGAAGAAGGGATTTATTGATTCTACTTTAATCGTAATCGGTCTTCTTTTCAACCAGGGTAAGTTACTTTCTTGTAAAGAACGAGTAAACGGACATAGGAAATAGATTTTTACATTCTTTACAAATGTAAATGGCATAGGGAAATGTCAGCGTACTATTGCGTCTCAATCTCAAAGCGTACTACTTATTACTTGCATATTTGCATCCACAATTCTAATTTTCTTGACGAACTGTAATTTCTTCTCTTGGCTTTCATCGGCTGAAAACCCGAGATACTTAGATAACCTCGACGACCTATCCTCCCGGCGCAAATTAAGAATATTTCTTTTCAGTCACTCGTTAACGCACAAGCTTTGGGAGGTAGGTATCACATACATTACACCATTAAACAGTTCATATTTGCGGATATCAAATATGCCCTTGTAACATTTTAAAGCGATAGTTCCCACTAGAATCGAAAAAGCATATTAAGTAATGAATATATCAATTTGGACAATGTTTCAGTTTACAATATTAAGAAGGTTCAAGCAGTTAAGTTTGCGTAATATTACTATGTAAGTCTTTCCGTGAAGCCCTGATCCGTCAGATAGTTGTCCAATTGTTGTAGTCACCAAGCCTAATGCGTAAAGGCCATTTCTGAAACCTAATTTCTTGGATTTTCTTTCATCTTGTATATAGGTAGAAACACGATTCCAATTGATATATTCATTATTTTTACGACACTTCGAATTAAAAGGAAAACATTCCAGCCTTAGCCTGGTATCCCTTAAAAAAAGACATTTCCTTCCAAAATTATTAGAAATCTGCAACAGCATCGGAGCGAGGCGTGTACGAACGAGTTGTTAAAACTAACGGAATTATCGATGCAAATGGTGATACCATCGACCAAGTAATGAACGCAATTCTAGACGGAACAGGGGTCCTCATTGAAACGAACGTCATGAAACTTATCACTTTGATCTACGAATTGGTAGGAGAAGATATGAAGAAACACTTCATGCACATTTCGGAAGAGTCATTAATGGCGGAGTGGTGGGGTATTCCCTGCCGCAAAGATTTATCTAAATCTGTTAAAGAAATATTTTACCTAAAGTAAGATAGGAATATTTTTCATCAAATCTTTTAATTAAGAAGAATTAAATTTCTAGTGTTTTACGGTATGTTGAGTCGGGTACGTTCTATCGCGATTATACGATTGACAACAATATTGCTAATGTCTTGCTGCAATCTGGTCACGAGCTGAACATAGCCCCAAAGCAAGGCATGACTTTGGACAACATGTTTTTGCCACTGATTATACTGGCAACTGGAATTTTAGTATCACTAATGCTTATGTGTTGGCCAAAATGGCCCAAGGCACGTCAAAGAAATTCTCGGTCATTCCTCTAGTTGACATCATCACTGATATATGGACATAGAATGAGAAGTCCTCGTTTCAGATTATTTCTTTCTTTTGGGGACCACCCTGTGGGTCTTTAACTTTTAAATGGAGTAGGCCCTTGTAGATATGACTTGATACTCTTTTGTAACGTTAAAGCAAAATTCACATGCTTTTACCAATTTTCCTATGGAGATTAACATGGGGTTTTTCGTGATATTTAACCACCTCTAACTGAAAAACTAGAGCGAAGTTACTTTTCGGAATACTCTTAATTTAACAATTAAGTATTCAGGGTGTGCGATCGGCTAGTCTAATCAGAAACAATTAAGTCTAAGTATGTTAATTTTAGTTAATTACAGAAGTACTTGTTTCGACCATCGTGATTGGACATAATAATAATGCTAGAGCTCTTCGAAAACTCAAAATAACCAAGAATCTATGGTGTAGTGGTTATCAAGTCCGCTTTACACTCGGAAGGTCCCAGGTTCGAGCCCTGGTAGATACATGACTTGACTATCGTTAATGGACGCAATAATAAGCTAGATCTCTTCGAAAACTCAGAATAACCAAGTATTCATTGTGTAGTGGTTATCACGTCCACTTTACACGCGGAAGGTCCCGGGTTCGAGCCCTGGTAGATACATGTTTTGACCATCGTGATTGGACATAATAATAAGCTAGATCTCTTAGGAATCTCAGTATTACCAGGTATGTGTAGTGTAGTGGTTATCTCGTCCGCCTAACACGCGGAAGGTGCAACGTTCGGGCCCTGCTAGGTACTTGTTTTGACCATCGTAATTGGACATAATAATAAGCGGTAAAGAAAACATAATTACTCAAAATTTAATTACATTAAGACTGAAGCGACAGATATTATATAAAAACGTCTTGGTTTGGACCAAGGCCGAAAAAACAAACGATATGTGTGAGGTTTATCAATTGACTGAAGTTTCAGATATTGAAATTTCTTCTAGTTATTTTTATACACTCAATCCTTAATCAATATTTAATTCAATCAACTGATTTTACTGTTAATCGACCTAGTCCCTCTAAATTAATTGAAAAAATTACATATCTACGCTTTTTCAAGAACAATTACATTTTCCGAAAACATTTTATCATGAAATTAATTATTTTGAAGGGATTTCGTGTCGATGCTCACTAACTTGTGAGCATCTTGACCGACATAGTTTTAATTGTTGCTGGCTTGACAAATTTTCAAGTTTGCACCAAAAGAAGTTTAAATCTGTTTTAAGTTGTTGATAAGACTGTCGTTTAGAGTGAATGTCGTCTACTTAAGACAAAGCAACAAAGTTTATCCTGTGTGGTAAAGGGTAAAGATCACATAAACAGAAATATTTCTCAGACTTGTTATATTCATTTCCCGCGGAAATAATATGGTTAAACACATCATTCATTACTAGTTATGCCAAGAAGGTCACATTTAACTCCGACACCCTCTCCCTTCCTCTATTTTCCCAATATATGGCATTTTATAATCACCAGTGGTTTCAGTGTACGAGTCATCTGAGCCGTCGCAACACACTCAGCCAATATTACCATAGACTGAGTTATGACGAAGAAATTCTTAAGTACGGAAAAGGAAGTTCCAGTGCAACTTTGCCATCAAAGAGGCGACAATAGAAAAGTAGCATTTCGATATACGAAATTAAATGTATAAATTCGTGCAACACCCTTGTTTGGCATCCACTATCAAATATTTACATTTTCCATTCGAGTTATGCCAAAGTTCGCTTGCTTTTTTAGACATCCAGTAGAACATTTCAAATATTCAATACTGTATCCTCAACATGATAAATTAATTTCATGATGAAATGTTTTCGGAAAATGTAATTGTTCTTGAAAAAGCGTAGATATGTAATTTTTTCAATTAATTTAGAGGGACTAGGTCGATTAACAGTAAAATCAGTTGATTGAATTAAATATTGATTAAGGATTGAGTGTATAAAAATAACTAGAAAAAATTTCAATATCTGAAACTTCAGTCAATTGATAAACCTCACACATATCGTTTGTTTTTTCGGCCTTGGTCCAAACCAAGACGTTTTTATATAATGGAGTGTGCTTTAACACCTTTAAAAGTAGTTTATATGGGTCGTAATTTGACACCATTACAGGTGTTCATTTACATTTTACACCCCTGAAAGGATTTAATAACACTTATTTGAGCAATTGGTGTCAAACATAAGAATAAAAATTGTGCAACAGAGGTGTAGTTTAACATCTTTTTAACTCTTATATCGCACTAAAAGTTAATTTTTACTCTCATATGAGTGTTGTGCAGTTCCTTAAAGGGTTCGACATACCACGTTTAGAGTGTGGCATAACACCTTTAAGAGTGTCGCATAACACCTTTAACAATGTCGCTTAACACCTTTAAGAGTGTCGCTTAACACCTTTAAGAGTGTCGCATAACACCTTTAAGAGTGGAAGATTTTTTAGCAGAATAGAAGTATTTTTCCTAGACTTAAAAGCTAAACCGATGACGGAGAAAATACAACATTTTGACCACTACCATTTGTATTTGTACTTGTACTGGTGCTTGTATTTGTACTTGTACTGGTGCTTGTATTTGTACTTGTACTGGTGCTTGTATTTGTACTTGTACTGGTGCTTGTATTTGTACTTGTACTGGTGCTTGTATTTGTACTTGTACTGGTGCTTGTATTTGTACTTGTACCGGGTGCTTGTAGGTACTTGTACGGGGTGCTTGTATTTGTACTTGTACTGGTGCTTGTATTTGTACTTGTACTGGTGCTTGTATTTGTACTTGTACTGGTGCTTGTATTTGTACTTGTACTGGTGCTTGTATTTGTACTTGTACTGGTGCTTGTATTTGTACTTGTACTGGTGCTTGTATTTGTACTTGTACTGGTGCTTGTATTTGTACTTGTACTGGTGCTTGTATTTGTACTTGTACTGGTGCTTGTATTTGTACTTGTACTAGTGCTTGAATTTGTACTTGTACTGGTTCTTGTATTTGTACTTGTACTGGTTCTTGTATTTGTACTTGTACTGGTTCTTGTATTTGTACTTGTACTTGTTCTTGTATTTGTGCTTCCAATACACGTTTAAAAAAGTGTCAAGACTTGTCACCGGTTTCCATATTATATTAAAATGAACCGCAAGAAGAAATTTCCAATACAAATTGACTTATATAAAAAGGTTTACAGTATACATTAACTTTCACTCTGGTGCATTTTACAACTGCAATTGATTAACGATATACTTATAATCACATTTTATCACTTGGCTTGAAATTTGATATATGAAATAATTAAGAATTATGTAGGAGATTTCTTAGAAACTTTAAAGCTTTATCACTGGAAATGTTATTTTTCAAATTGAGCTACGCAGTAGATGTAAGTTGAATTTGTCTCAGTCTCAAAGCGTCAATTTTTAATCCATTTAAATAATTGAATTTTAAATGTACAATTTCAGTTCGGCCGTGTTTATTTTAATCGCGATTTCTTTGTTCAACAATGTAAAATTCTACAAAAGTGGTAAGTTCATTTTAAACGTATCATAAAATTAATTCCCCGGAAATGTATGACTGTGGATATATTTTAGATTGCGAAATCAAAACTTTGGGTCAAAATCAAAGCCCCATTAGAATTTTGGGGGGGATAAACGTGACCGCGGATGATGGGGTCACTCAAAAACGAATAGTTCTAGATTCCGAGTCAATTTTGTTCGAATGTCCACATGGATATGAACTAAATGGCCTTAAACAGTTAACTTGTTTTGGAAACAATTTCATTTCAAATTTTCCCGATTGTTACCGTAAGTGCAAATCATTTATTAGAATAGAATATTTCAAATTGAAACCACGCGCGTAAAAAATACTATAGAAGAAGATACGGTTAGAAAAGCTTTTACTATTGGACCCTACAAGCCTCTGTGAAGAGGGATTGATACAATGTTTTATTGGAAGAATTGGTCAGGTAGTAATAATCATCCGATAGAAACGAATCGCCTTCTATTATCAAAGATGACGACAGAAGGCTATTCATTTCTAAAAGAGGCCTTACCTTAGAAACCCTTTAAGATATTTGGTCTAATCTTTGTACATATATCCATGGTTCAATTTGAAACATTTGTTATTTCATATGATCTTTCGAATAGAATAGGGCCTGCATCATCATTTATTATTGTATATGTAGAAACATACTGCGAGCCACCTCCGTTATTTGAAAATGGATATTACCTACGGTACCGTAGTTCGAACGATAGTTCTGTCAGAGAACAAGGGTTTTATTTGCAAGGAACTGTCTTAGTGGTACAATGTCACGACGGCTTCAAATTGTCCCAAGAGAGCTCTGCCCAAATCTTTTGCAAAAGGAACCAGTGGAACTTAATTTGGAAAGGATTGCCATCAACCTGCGAAAGTATTTAATTTTTCTGAATTCGAAGCTAAATAGCTGTTAACGGAACACGTAACGACCAATAATTTTAATAAGGGAACTACACTTGCAATCTCCTTTAGCAGTAGAAATGCTTAGGAAAATGGCTTCCCCTGATTTATGAGCTAAACTATGATATCTTATCTAACATGTTCTTGATGTCATCCAACATCATGTAACGGTAGTAGTACCTCTGCCCCTTCAGCTTAGAGCTCGGAGTTTTCTATCCATTATCCACAAATTGGCGGATAAACAAAGATGAGGATACGATTTAACATGCACGTTCTGTGGATAATTTTCGAGTGTAGATAAGGATAAAAGAAGTGGATAAAGGATAGCTAATGCCGAGCTCTAGTTCAACTCCTATACGTGATTTGACAATTAACAGCAGCTAAATCACTAACGATTATTTGTAACAGTATTATTTGATATTATTTAGAAGTATCATTTTGCGGCGATCCCGGTGTTTCTCGCAATGGAAAACGATTTGGCAAAGATTTTTACGAAGGAAGTAAAGTATTTTATAATTGCAAAGCAGATTTTGAACTTGAAGGTGAAAGATATATTATCTGTATGGAAGATGGGACTTGGAGTTCCGAAAGACCAAAATGCAAACGTAACTATATTAAACTAGCAATCGGAGCCATGTACCTATTCCTATTATTTAAGATGCTTAAATCGTTTAAATATCCGGGGCCAATAGAATATTTTTACACGCGTCATTTGACCAATCATTCACCAACGGAAACGTGTCACTGTTCAGTCTCTATGCTTTTTAGACAATATTGACGCTATCGTTACGGTTCCAATTGAAAATAACCATTAATTTTCAATACAGAATCAGCAAATAAGTCTTTATAATTTTAATTTACGACAAGCCAAACTTATATGCGATGATCCCACGCCAATTGCAAATGGTAAATTACTAAGCTGGACTAAGGAGGATGATTATTTCGTACCTGGAGATGAGATAGAACTACATTGTAACAAAGGATTTAAACTAACCAATGGGAGCGACAGGGCCCATTGTCACGTGCTAGATCCACAAATAGAAAGCTTTGAAGTCATGGAGGAAAATGATGCCTTATTCATGGACGAACCCGAATCATTTTGGGACGAAAAATTGGGAGAGTGCACTCGTTAGTATAGACTACAGAACAAAAAGTAAAGGGTAAAATACGATTGACAGTAATTTTCTTTCGCAACAGAAATAGTCTGCGGTAGACCAGACGTGCCTGAAAACGGATACTTTGTAAACTGGTACAACCCTGATTTCGAAGACGCAACTAAAGCATCTAGTTTTCCCTACGACTTCAAAATTGAGTACCGATGTTTCTCCGGTTACAGGTTAATAGGCAGAAAATACAGCCGTTGTCTGGAAAACGGTTGGAGCCTTAAGAGAACACCATTCTGCAAAAGTTAGTTTAAAGTAAAGCGCGGGTCACGTGGTTCTCCTACAAGGTGACCTTCCTTACGTACTCCAGTTTTGACTTGGCGATGGCAGGTGCATTTATGGGCGAGATTTATAAGAGCACATATAAATCCCGCCCACTAGCCTTCGCCAAGCCAAAATTGGAGTTCGCAAGGAAAGTCAATTTGTAGGGGAACCACGTGATCCGCGCTTTTACTGCTTTTATGTATAGCTTAAGGATAGCTTCATTTTTTCGAAAGAGCATGTAGGATAACGAATATTTCAAATTAATACGATACTTGTATTAATTAACTTTATAAAAGCAGGTCACATCTTTCCATTTTGAAATATTTTTTGTTTGATATGCTCTTCCTGTATAGCATCACTAGAAATAAAGGGTCATTTTAATCCTCAGAGATTAGATGTCGTAAGCCAATAGCTCCTGAAAAAGGCGCCATAATATCTGACGTTACTTCCTCTTACGAAATTGGATATCGGGTGAAATTTGAATGCTCACACGGACACTCTCTCATTGGTTCTATGAACAGAATATGTCTGGCAAATGGGAAATGGAGTGGAGAACTACCCACGTGTGTCACTGGTTAGTTGAAAATAAACATTTTCTTAAGCGCATCATACCTCTACGGTCGAATTGTTACTGTGCCTTCTTGCATTCTACTTGACGTCAGAGCTTGCAATAAATCGGGGGACGAAATGTTTCATTGCCCATGTAGCGAAGCTTGCGACTATAGTAGTATATCTGGGCGGTGTTAATAATACCAGGTTCTCTTTTGAGAAGGCATATATACTGCAACCTTACAAATTAGTCCTTTATTGATTCTATTCAGACATGGATACTTAGAGGTACGATGCGTTTACGACTTTACTGATGAGCTTCACCGCAGTTATTCTCCTAGACAATCCGGATACGGTTCAGTGCGGTATTAGGGGTAATGGTATCACACCAAATGAAGGTGTTCCTAGGGTCTTCAACGGTGATATCGTTGAAGATAGTTGGCCATGGATGGTAGCCTTGCATTTAAGATATCCATTAAATAGGAAAAAAGCTTTTGAAGTAGGAAATTCGAATGAAGTGTGAAAAGGCCAGACAACAATTTCTTAATCGATTTAGACTAGCAATATTACATTGAAAACTTACTAAAATATCCCCTGAGTTTTATATATGTTTTCAAAAGATGACGTGTTAAGCCTAAAGCTCATTTTTGATAAACAAGGCGTTTACTTTTATACAAATGACCAATGACAGGATGTGCTGTCGGGTGAAAGTTCCCTACATGTATAGATTTATAATATGAACTTTCACGCTCGGTTTATTAAGTAATTAGTGTTAGGCTTAGAAAAATATAAAATTAATGAATATTTTTTGGTGACTTTTTATAATGATTAACATAGTTTTTATCAATCTAACTCAATTAAAATTGATGTTCTGGTCAATTCATTCTCTCTTTAAGTTTCCGAGATATGAAGTTTGAACGTTTACTGTAACTTTATCAACTTGTGTTATAGTTCAAATGCGGCGGTTCTCTTATTAACAGCAATTGGGTTTTGACTGCAGCGCATTGTCTAAAATCAAAATACCATGATCTTACAGAAGAAGATGTTCATGTTGAGTTAGGTAAGGTTACAAGGTCACGGGACTTGTTCCTCATATTAACGTTAATGTATCAACGTAGGTCACACCAATTCAAATGACACAAGCAATTCAATAAAGCTCAACGCTTCCGTTATCATTATACATGAAAATTTTGGACTTAAACCATTTGACAGTGATCTAGCTTTGATAAAGTTGAACGAATCAGTTACTTTTAGCTCGCATATCCGACCAATATGTCTACCACCTAAAGAACAAGGTAGGCATATCTTTTAAATAACCAGCAACTAGTTTAAGTTCCTGTCCTTCAAACAAGACTGCCTATAAGTTCTTATTTAGAGTGAGATACAACGCATTACTTTAACTGACGTAATATTCTCAATGGGCTTTTTCTTACAATCTACTAAGTTACGTGTATTTGACTAGATGTCCCGTAAATTTACACCTTGGTTTAAATTTGCTTGGTTGTTTTTCTAATTGAATAAATGGGTCTCTTTGTTCTTGACCAAATTTTCATTAGGACATTTAAAATAAACTACCTGCTGGTTATGTTTAATTTATAATTGGTTATAATATACTTATGGAATTTAAGTCTTTACACTGATATTACTTTAGATTCGGTGCCAAGTTCCAACCTGTACAAGCCAGGGCAAGATGGTATCGCGTTAGGATACGGGACATTCGTACCAAAAAGTAGGAAAATGTATGACAACCTCAGAAGTGTTCATCTTAAAATAAGGTCCGATGAAGAGTGTTACGATAATCTGAAAAATACTTCGCTGATTATGACGGAAAATATGTTTTGTGCTGGAGGCGAACATGGTACAGTTAAATGGAAATGAATGTTTTTTTCTTGAAAGAGCACATAAAATAATTGATTTTTCGGATTGGAACCACGTTTTCATCTATAATATTAACACCAAGTATTTTTACTGGATCATACGAGTTAGGGCTTTCTGTGAAACTGGCTTTTCAGGGCTACGAAATTCTATTAGACGACTAGTACCACCTGACGGATCCGTCTAATCGTCTCTTTTCGTCATCTACGCAGACGGACTAAACGTGTACGGTTCAGAATGAAAACTTAACTGAAATTAAAGCTGACTACGTGGTTTCAATTTGAAAATGTCATAATTTTATAAGCTCTTTCGAAGAATAAGAAAATTATAGCCAGAAATGAACTACTTAATGAGATTTTTGCGGGTCGGTCCTAGGTCGTGATACTTGCATGGGAGATAGCGGTGGTCCTATGATGCAACGCGATGGTCAAGATACGTGGGTTCAAGTTGGAATTGTTAGTTGGGCCAAATCGGAAAAATGCGGGATTGATGGCGAATTCGGTTTTTACACCAAATTATCTCGATTTATTTCTTGGATTAAAGATACGATGAAGAATTAACAACTTTGTTACATATTTTATTTCCGATAAATACGTATGACGTGTTCACGCTTCGATTGTAGGTTGTAGCCAATGTTAAATGTATATAAAACGACAGTTGGTGTTAGACTATTTATTTACCGATGCCAATAGACTATTCGATATATGAGGATAGGGAAATAGTAGGAGTGAACAAAGTCTATTCATATTTTTCTAAGCAGATAAAAAATCTCTAATTTATGGTTTTTAATTTTTTTTTGCGTGTAACATCCCTCATTTTGGAATTTTAGCGAAAGCTGCAAGTCGAAATGTCTTCAGTCCACAAAATTGAATAAGTTTAGCCATAGAGCTGTATTGCAGTAGGAGTAGAGACCTTGTCCACGAAATGTGGCTTGAACTACCTCGTACAATATTTCTAGTCTTAGTCTATGAATTTTCACGACAACTTTGGGAAAGAATAGTTATAGGCTAAAGACATGTTTATTTTGCATTTTTACTTTTTTCTATGATTTAGGAAAAAAAATTATGTTAAACAAGAAAAGGCACCTTATAGTGTCGTGGTGTTTGTGTCCCGCGAATTTTTAAATGGGCTTACATTTCTCAATTTTATGTGGTGCTCTTCTTAACTTTATAAAGTTGGGTGCTGTACAACCTTAGCACATTGGAAAGCCCGCGGAGTACTGCAAAATTATTTTTTGCCCTTGTGAAATCTTGTATTGCTCTTATAATAGCCGTAAAGGCACTTTTTTCTTGATGCACCATCGGGAAAAAATGTATTTTGTACATATATAAATCACAATTTTGAAGTGGTGCAATGGTCACGATTTGGAATTTGAATTCCGGCAAATTACGAACGAGGTCGTCGCGGCAGTTGGTAAATTCTCGATTGTCTGATTTTCAATTTTCTTTCGAAACCTATGTCAAGAGACATTTTATCAGTCGCTTGCAGAGTTGCAGGGTAATCACAACCAAAGACCCAAGATAACTTATGAAGAGCAAACAAAATGTGCTTCTTAAATCAGAGAGTCGGATGTAGTTTATATCTGTTGCATCTTCTTCATCCTTCATGTCTTGCATCGCCATTGGAAACACTAATTCGTCTTTCCACTTTTGCAGGCATCCACTTTCAGATAAACCTATAATGCTAACACGCGCAGCATTATTAACATATTTTTTGTAACTATAATCACAAATATACAATGTCATAGCGAAGGGTATGCCAGAACCAATACACTGAGGGGTACTTAAAAACCCGTTTCAGGTTGCGTATCAGTAACTCTTTCTTATATTTGTATCTGGATCTTATCAAAAGTACATAGGTAAAACAAAAACAGGCAGCTCTTTCAGCGACATCCGTTTGGAGCGGCTCAAACTTGATATATTATAAAACTCTTCCAACCCCCTTGCCTATTTACTCACTACGAAAATCGTACTACTATACTGGAGACAAAACAACACTAGTCTTTTGTACCCTGGAGCACCGCGACACTGTTACCTTAGCTTCTAGTTTTACCGCTTTTAATCGCTGGCCTGATTTTCCCCGAGACTATTACCTCATCAATGAACAGTCAGATTCAAAACCATTCGCGCTCAAAAAAGCATGTCGGGTGCTAGCAAAGGTATGCGGCTAAAAAGGCTGTTAGGATCTTAGTGTTTTTTTCTTCTATGTATTCACCAACGAACTTACACCCAGTTAAACGATCCTTGACAAGTGAAATTCCTTCGAAATCCAATTGCCGTATTCAAAGTCATAAGTGGTTCGTTTACTGCACGAACCTTAGATGGTGGGTATCCTCGTTTTAGTAACCTAAGCCCCAGTCGAAGTCGAGATTCTACCATGGTAATACGTTTTTCGTAGATTTCAGCGAAGTCAGTTGCTCTATATGTTCTAATCTCACTCGCTCGACGAAATAGATCTCCGTAAGGCGTGGGAGGCTGCGTGAATTCAAAGCAATGCTTTCATCGAATGCAACTACAAATATGAGCACATCTACCATTTTTGCAATATACTCTTCTATAGCAGTGTTTCCCAGAATGAAAAATTTCATGTTCCCCAATCTAAGAACTGAGGCTAAATCATCCAGGGTATTTATTTTATCTTTCGTTGGAACACTAGTGGAGGCTTTGAGGTCATTTCCATAGAAAATATTTACGATTGTGCAAGTCATGAGCCATAAAAGTATCACAAACGAAGCTGGTGATTGAATATTATTCACGTTAACATCTGCAATTATAAAAAGGAGAACAGGTAGAATTTGACCAGAAAAATCGGTTCATTACTATAAGAGTTACTGTTACAAATTTGGCTTTCAATAGATCATTTTCAAAGGTTGCGCGTAAAATCGTCTCATGTTTCACCACGTGGTTTTCTTAAGATCCAGTATGTGGATCCAAAAACGTAAGATGTGGCTTCAAAAATAAAGGACTTTGGTGAACTGGTAACTTTATAGCGCCATCTAACGTCTTTGCTGTCCACATACCGGATGTTCAAGCAGACGATACTACGACATCCCTTTGGAAAATGGGTCTATAGTCTTCAAACTTAGTTGAGTGTTGAATTATTTAAGGTAATTAAAATACCTTGTTTCGCAGCAATGCCAAAGACGATCTTAAAACTGCGAAATTTGAAAGCTGATTCGTGACGAAAGGAAAAGTACACGCACAAAAGCATTAGAACCAGTATGGCTCAAGTCAGTTCTACTAGCCAGACCTTAAATATTTATTCAAAAATTTAGTATAAGTATAGTTTCTGAGGTATTTTACACTTACATTAACTTCAAATGGGCTCAAGAATAAGACTGCTGACCTAGTCGCGTTTTCAACACCGACGAAGAAATTTAACGTGTCGTGGATGTATGGGAAACTGAAATCAATAACAGTTCTTCTTCCCCGAGTCACGGAAAGTGACGAAAGTGCAAAATCGGCTTTCTATAAGAGTGATTTGTATTAATTTGTACAGATTCCGTTTTTATAATATTTTAGGACAATAACTAACGTCGGAAGACAGATATCCGACAACTCCAGTCCAAGACTTATTTGGTAACATTTTTCCATACTGTCCAAACTCAGTCTCGTGAATTTCATATCTTTAAAAATATCAATTTATTGTGTAAAACCGCTGTTTAGTAATAGAACATTTTCTAAAGGGGACTGCAATAGCTATCGTTTGCTTTATATGTTAAGACCGAAAATTTGGTATGTGCACCCAAAGACGATACGTAGGGCTTCCTTCTCTAAGTAAAATCTATCGCTTTGCCTATCCAGAAAACATGGTGGTCAAACTTCAGACTATTGAAAACGCTCTATTGGCAGAAATATCTCACGTAAAGTTAAGTGTGCTGGCAAGGCTGTTTAAAAGGTTTGCTTCCAGTCCTTTCAGGATTGGTTGGCCACTAGGAAATCGTTTAACAACTTGAAGCAAAACATTCTAATATGAAATAAAATTTCATTATAAATAAAGGAAAAACACGTTTCTTAAAAACCTGAGATTGACCTGCATGAAAGTTAATTTCAGCCTTAGTCCAGAACAAGTATAGTCATTCATTATGGACTCTGTAAAAGAATTTAAATCTATAAAATTAATTATTTTCATACAAAAATAACGGGTGCACATTTCTTCAATCAACTAACTGATTTAGAAGTAGTCATAAATCGCTAATCGAAAGGTTTGTTCCGAAATAATTCCATTCTATTCGTTCCTTAAATCCGACTTCCAGCGAAAAGGGTTCTAGCGAACTGAAAACCGAGCATTGAGACTAACAATGAAGCGACCGTGCCGATTTTTTTAATCCCCGCTGGGGTAGAAGATGGAAGGGTTCTAGCTAACTGAAAGCCGTGCAATGTGGTTCTAGCGAACTGAAGATGAACAATAGAAATCCTTTCAAATTTATTTCCTCTCGAATTTTTGCTTTCTTCTGAAGGAAATTCTCTATTGTGTATCTTCAGTTCGCTAGAACCACATTGCACGGCTTTCAGTTAGCTAGAACCCTTCCATCTTTTACCCCAGCGGGGATTCGAAAATCGGCACGGTCGCTGCATTGTTAGTCTCGATGCTCGGTTTTCAGTTCGCTAGAACTCTTTTCGATGGAAGTCGGCCTTTAAGTCTGTCATTAGATCTCTAAACACGAGTTAATCTTTAAGCCAGTTAATCGTTTAAACCACTGTTAAAACCAATTATTATAAAATTCTGAGAGAAGGACAAGAGCATATCCAGAAAAATAAATGAAACCCGCGACTCAGACGGGTCCTAAGGAATATAAACTTAGGGTAATTTTACATTTCCCACGGGATTTTTAGCCACACAAATTTTAAAAAGCTCTCCACCTTAGTATAAAGTCAAATAAGAGTTCATTGAATAAATTGCCGCCACAAAACTAACCTCGCTTTCTAACCAGCAGCTTTTGTGAAATCATCAAATAAAGTTATAATTAAGTACAGAAAAAACCGTACATTACCTGCATAGAAGTTAATTTAAGCCTTTGTCTAGGACAACAAAATTATTAAAATACCGGCAGTTGCAAATGCAAAGGTTACGATAATTTCCTACCAACCCAAGACTGTTATAGTCCTTTGTCTCTACTGTATCTCGTCAAAAAACAGGTGAGGCATAAAAGAATCATTTTTATTGAGGGTCTGTACCATATGGTAAACAAATACATGCCTCCCACACTTAAATGGGAGAATTATTCTCAAAAGAACCGTGGAAACAACTTTGTCAATAAAACGATCCTCCAGAAACACCGAAAAAGTAACTTTCATTTTTGGATCAATTCCTCTATACACGCTAATTTATGATCTATATTATTTATTCATAAAGCTTCGTGGACTTCGATAAATAAAAAACACGCAGTCAGCCAAAAAATATGATAAAATAAAATAAAAAAATCAACAAAAATGCAAAATATTATTTGTTCAAGTCAAAAATATGACCCATGGCCTAGAGACAATATTGATGTGGATTTAAAACAAATACAGAAGTAGGATGAGAACTGGAAGTAAAGTACTGTAGCATTTTCAATAGACCCTGGCACTAGTGAACAAACTTCAGTACTTTAGAAGGCTTCCGTCGTGCGTAGTTCTGAGTGAAAAAATTGGTCGAGTTCCAGTTGGGCCCTAAAGGCTCGTTTACACAAGCGCGAGAATATGAAGCTTAAAGATGAGATATGAAGCTGACCCGTGTTTCTGTTTCTCGCGTGACCGTTCACAAGCCCGCGAGAATATAACTTGAACGAGCCTTTGCCTAGAGATGAAGCTGATTTTCCGAATAAGCTCGCGATCTGCCAAGGTAGATTTTCTCGCACGAGTTCAGCTTAATCGGAGTGTCATGTGACTTTGGCTATCCCATGACCAGCATTTGTTTAGTCGGCGCATGGTCGGTGGTTAATTTTTCTTCGTTTGCTAGTCATTCACGATTGATTTTGAGAGTGAGATTTGACAGAAAAGAACATGAAAAATTTTAAAAGACAACAATAGAAAAACAAGACGGCCCAAGGGCTCGTAATAGTAGCCATATCGTACGAGTGAATAGCCCCTCTATACCCTACCCTAACGAGTGGATAACCCCTCTATACCTTACCTAATGAGTGAATAGCGCTATCTTTTTCAATGCTAAAATGATTTACCGTGCATAAAATCAGAGTGAATAGCCCCTCGATTCCCTACTCTAAACAGTGATTAAATTATAACCGTATAAATTTACTTATGCTGTAATTCTAATATTCCGGCGAATCGAAGAACAGATAGTTTTTAGTGATAATCCCCTCGATGAGTTTACAACAGACTTATGCCGATGCACACTTATCGCATCTTATAAATTTCTGACAAAGACTTATGCCCAGAAACTTTTGAAAGAGAAAGTTTAGTTATAGTGATTACGCATTTAAGTGATTATCCCCTCGAATTACCTTTAGCAATGCTAAAATGATCAGACGCATAACGCCCATTTAACACTATGTTAGCTCTATCTAAACCCACATTTGAATTAACCGCCAAAACGTTCCAGTCAAACATAACATAGATGACGATAGCTACCGAACGAGAACGAAACACATGAGGAGCGAGGTAGGAAACGGGGAAAATCGTTATCTATTTAATTAGCACATACATAAAAAATATATATATAAAAACCCCAAACATACAAATTCATAAGTATCCGACCCCACAGATAAAAATTCAAAAGTTTCCGACCCCACAGATTAAGAGGTACCCCACCCCACATCACCCCGACATTTTAGAGATAAGAATAAATAATAAAAAACTCGAGGTTTCTATCAAGTCTCTATGGTTGAGTGGGTAGAGTGTTTGTCTTCTACACCAGCGGCCCGGGTTCGAAACCCGGGTCTGACCTGAAAAAATTTTAATTAAAATTAAATCTCTAACCGAGCCCAGTAACCCCTATGGGTGGGTTGTGGTAATATAACGTTCCTTTTAAGCTAAAATCTGACGATAACGAAGCGACAACCCCGGCCACTACTACTACTACGACAGCTCGGGTCAAACTAAGAGCCTATCGTATACTACGATATGGCTAAAAAGGACACGGAAAGAAAGGAACATATAATTCGCGATTATTCGGAGATTTGGGACAAGTCCATCATTAATTATCGAGATAGGGACTTGCAAAACATAAAAAGGGAAGCCATTGCCTGGGAAATGAAAATGACAGGTAATTAATGTTATATTTAATGATAACGTCGTTACTAGTCCCACCGCCATTTTGTATGTTTACCTTCTCGGCTTCTCGCAACAGTACCCAAAAGCGCGAACTTGAACCGCCTATGTGAACGATACGCCTCGCGTAGAGAACAAGCTTACGCCGAACCCGATTTTTAGCGCGAGATACGACTTCATACTTCGGAACCTACTTTCCGCTTCAGCTAGAGAACCTCGCGCTTGTGTAAACGAGCCTTAAAAGTTTTATCTCTGCCTCCCCTGCGGGCGGAACCTACCTACCCCTCCCTCTTTTAGTTTGGCTATATTCTGCTTCGAGCGTCTTTTTTTACGGAGGTAAAATTCAGAAACCGCTACCAGGGGGCCAACTGTCAATATCATTCCAGTATACTCATTTATGGCGAGTGAGGAACTGGGTTTCTTCCAAACATCTAGTCCTCTTCCTACTTATGGATCTCGCTGCTATGAAGTAATTGCTATTATGCTTTACTAGATATAGCTACGCTGCCCTGCACTGCCCGGATGTTTTAATAGAGTTGAAACAGGGAATAAATGAGGAGATAACCTTATACTTTAAGTGCAGTTAGGTTAATTGTTATAAAAATTCCATAAAATTTCTACAGTTACGACGATAATAGCTAGGAATATCCCATGAAAGTACACATAGGCTATAATTTTAAAGTCTCTAAGGTCAATGCTCTTGATTTCCGTGATTGGAACTCTCCAACGGATCTTAGACATGATGTAGTTATTCTCGTTGTAAATGAAATTTGCCCATTGAGTTTCGCATAAGTCCATAACGCTAAAATATACAAAGCATATAGTTAACCTCTAATGCCTCTAATTGATTATTATGTCGTTAATAACAATAATCATAACTTTTTTTCATAAAAGCGTTTGTAATAAAAAAAGTTAAGCCTTTTTAGAGTCTTTATAGTTTCGTGCTATTTAACAATATTTTGTCACGTGCTTTGCGGAATTGAAAAGGATTTCTGGTGGGGCATTTTTAAAAGAATAGGTAACAAAACTCGATTTTGGATAATAGATATTTGTATGTAATTGCGAACTGATTGATAATGAGACGGCGTGATTTTGTACTTACAATCGGTCAAATTTGTGAGTTATTTTTTCACAATGACACGTTTTCAGGGCGTAAGGAAGGACCATGTATTCTTCGGAAACTGGTCTAGATACGTGAAATTCAACTCTGTCGTGGGAGTCCTTGAAAAAAGCTCCGATCATTATTGAAAGTAAGTGATACGAGTAGATGAAAAACTCGTCGTTTCTGATATTTTCCAGCATTTCCGAATCTAATAAATCTGCTTTAGATAGATATAATTCTTCGGTCACTTTGCTTATTATATAAAAAAGGACTTGGTTGGCCCAAGCCTGAAAAACAAAACGATAAGAGTTTTTTCCAGTTGACTGAAGCGCGGATATTTTATTTTTCTATATAATTTTAAAGACAATCCGTATTTTACTACTCTTTAGAATTTAATTCAATCTCCTGATTTTACTGGTAATGGATTTATTTCCTATAAATTAATTGAAATAAAAAATTACTTATCTCAGATTTTTCATGATAAAATTTTACGAAAGACAGACCGGGAGTTGACCTATACAATGGAATTGTTGAAAAATCTGAGATAAGTAATTTTTTATTTCAATTAATTTATAGGAAATAAATCCATTACCAGTAAAATCAGGAGATTGAATTAAATTCTAAAGAGTAGTAAAATACGGATTGTCTTTAAAATTATATAGAAAAATAAAATATCCGCGCTTCAGTCAACTGGAAAAAACTCTTATCGTTTTGTTTTTCAGGCTTGGGCCAACCAAGTCCTTTTTTATATAATATCTGTTCCTTCAGTCTGCATTAGTATTAATCTATTATAAAACACTTTTTTTGCCTGAAATGCGAAATTTTTCACTTCTAGGACGAGGTTAAAAATGGTTCTACACTTCTACTAATTCTTATAAGATACGGCTCACAATTCGTTTTAGAACCCGAGCTTAATAGTCAACTTCAAAACCAACATCCTGCCACGATTTTTAAACTATCAAATCCGTATCTTTTACAGTCCACTCTACGATTACAATTATCCATGACATTGCGTTCACTGCCCTTGTACGTTTACAGTGAGTGGCACCGTGGCCAGTTATTTTAATTAAAATACCTAGGCCACAGGTCCAGTTTTAAAAAAATCCTTATTTCCAACACTGATCCATCTATCCTTATGCCTTACTGAAGGCTACAGTGAAATATCCATGAAGCGTAAGCTTCTATTATAAATCCATGGCCTAAGTAAGGCAACTTAAGCCTTGGTCGAAACTAACATCTAAAATATAAATTAAAAAGTTATCTTAAGTATAGAATTTCAACCGAGACACATAATCAAACGAAAAATAGACCCGCCAGAGAAATTTTTAATAAATATAGTGTTATATTTATTGAAAAATATCAAGTTAAAGTTTCAAGGCGGTGAAAGGGCAAATTAGCGTCGTCTACTGTAGAGTAACGAACAATTAGCGTCGTCTGCTGTAGAATAATCTTTTGAGGTACTTACATTTTTAATTAAATTAACATACTTAGACTTAATTAATTTTGATGAAACTTGAAAAAGGCACACCTTGAATAGTTACTTGTTAATTTGAAAGTATTCCGAAACGTAAATTCGCTTTAGTTTTTAAATGATTCGATGTACAGGAGCACCAAAAACCCCATGTTATTCCTATGGGAAAATCGGCGAAAATCTGTGAATTTTCATTTAACATTACGGGAGGGTGTGGGATCTTATCTAGAAGGGCCTACCGGCCCTCTAGAATTACGAAGCGAAAGTCTTCGTTATGTAAAGCCTTAATTTTCATTAGACGTTCTTCGAGACCACCTTTGATCATTCTCGGTTTGCAATCCATTTTCTTCACCAGGTCGCTCATTGTCTCAACGGTATCGTACGTTATAAATGAATATTTACTTCTCATGACAGAGCTAACGCAAATGGCGAAAATCAGTAGGAACACGAGCCAAAAACCCGTGACGATTCTCACACCCTGGAGTTTTGGAACGAACGAATACGCTGGAATTTTTTGAAAATTATTATGCGCCCTGTTAATCGTGCAAATCGGTATCCTTGACTATAACATGAACCAGGAATACATAGATGTATATGGCCTATAAAAGATTTCACGCAGAAGAAATCTATGCATTCCTGCATGAACTATTGGAAATTATTTCTGATTTGAATAAATTCTGAGGTTTCTAAAACATTTGCGTATAAACATTGTTAAATAAAACTTGTGAACGTAAAATAAAAACTTCTACCAAAATGAAGTTCTATTTTTATCAGGGACTACAAGCAAAGGCTTGATATTATGGCCATCAAGACATTTTACAAGGGCCATTTTACAAATGGCGGCATTTCAGCCCGAAATCGACAAATACAATGCAGCAAATCAGTTTACACTAAATATTAATGAAAAACGTCCGTACTTATACGGTACGTTTTTTTCAAACCCGGAAGCCATTTTTTGAAGATGGACGCGTATTCGAAAAATCTCAGCACGATCATACTTGTTAACAGTTAAGAGTAACGACCCTGAAAAACTTCAGCTTTCTTGAAAAATGTGGTCGGGGTGGGTGTCTAATGCGTAGAATATCAGCCTGGACGTTTTTTCATTCATATATGTATAATATTTATAAATATTATGGATCCCCCCAAATACGCGGTACAGTCGCGGATGTGAGATGATTCTCAATTGAGTCGGAAGTAGCTAGGTCTCGTTGGAAAAAGAAATTAGTGCTCTCTTGAGAGTGGTGAGTTTGAAATTTAGGCCATGCGCAAAGAGAGAAAATTCGAATATCCCTCTCCCTGTCAATATTGGGTTGGGGCAGGAGGGGTGTAAGTCTGACTTTCCTCTGCTGAATGGGCGCCTAAGAGAAATACATTTCGAAAGGAAAGAGATGGGAATCCATAATGCGTGGTTTACGCATGTCACGTGAACTACAGTGGGTCATAGGAAGAGTCAACGACGTAGTATACAACCCTCAACAAATGCAAGGTTTTTAATTAACAATTAATTCTAACAAGCGATAGTGGCTGATAAATAGATTACGAAGAATTACGTTCTGCAAAAAATATTTTTGAAGAAAGCCATGAATTCTCCAAAAAGGAATCGAATTTGCTCTGTTTGCACTTCTTGTCGCTAGATTTCCTTATCCATTTCGAATACTGAGCTACAGTCCATATTACAGACACAGACGATAAACTAGCTAGCAGAAGCAAGGTCGTCTAGAAATAAAAAATAGGTTCATTGTACACCTAAATATTTGTAGTCAACGAATTACGTAGAAATCCATATGAAAGAAGTCCATCGAAGACGATGACCACGGTTTGGGTGGTGCTGAGAGTATAACAAACGGGTTCAAACGAATCGGGAAGGAAAACGCTCGATCGTGATTTACGAAACGTTTCTCGAAGATCGACGTCATAAACGATAATATCACCACGTCTGCATCCTGCATGAAAAAAGTAACAACTAGTACCAACTCATTATTGCACACGCTCTATTGCGGCGCTCAAATGGACCAAGACTTATAGTAGTATTTATGCATACCTCTCTGATGATTCAACTAATATCAAAAGCGGATTATGCTTCACACAAAAAATACGTAAGTCCCACTTTTCCATAGCCTTGGCCATTGATTTCATGACATTCCCGAAGTAAAGACTAAGCAGACGAACAAAAAAAGCTTTCAACCAATCATAGGCGCTTTTCCGTAGACAACCTCTTTAATGCCAGACCAATCAGCGACGGCTAAAGTACTATTTTCTTGCATCGAACCTCGACTCGATCTCGCCGGCAACCTAACCGGGAAGTTCGGGAGGCAAATTTGCGGTATCTTTCGGTAGTCGTTATAAAATATTCAACGTTTTAAGGCGGAAGTAAATAATTTTGTGTTTCGGGAAAAAAAATACTAGATGGCGTTGAAACTCGTCTCTTGACGGTGTTGCCAGAATATATTTTAGTTTGAATTCTACGCGCGAAACAACTGAAATTTACAATCCTTAGCCGTGATTGACAAGGGATAACAATACAGAACTGGCATCCTTGGCGGGAGCCGCCGGACCAGCCGAGACACTTCAACACAGGGGGTCGCTCGGCGTGTTGAGGATTATAAAAGGACGAAAGAAAACTCTCCAGATAAACCCGTTTTCTTTGCTCAGTATTAGAAGTTCATAACTAGAAGTACAAGGAGCTAGTCACTCAAATTTCATTTAACTATCAAACCTCGAGGAGCTAATTACTGTCAAATTTGGGGTTAAGATTCATCATTTTAGCACTGCCAGGGGTATCCTAAAGTCGGAGAGCTTCCCCACATTATGTAGTTTTCGTTTTAAAAACCAGAATGGTATTTTGTGACCTTCGCAACTGTTCCTTTTTACATCAAAATATGGATTCTAAAAAATCGTGAGCCTATAGAATTTTTGGTTGTCTCACTATGATTCTTCTGTAAGTACGATTCTAATAATCTACTCTTCACGGTAGCTCTTTTAAAGCTTAGCCACCTACTTTTTTTGGAAATTTACTTGACACAACCCATTTCTTTAGTGACCATGGAAATTTAGAGTGAACTACGTTATCTATTTGTAGCTTTGACAGGTGTTTTAGGCTTTCACCTTAGTGTTCCCGAAATTATTTCGTAAACTATACGGGATTTACCACATTCCCTTCTGTTACCATATTACAATTAGAAAAGCATTCCTGAACCCCTTTTTTCGGAAACATCTCTAGTCAAAATATTCTTACGTTTGGGACTGTTGTTGTAAATTAGAAGTAAAGCGAGCTTACGGTTTTTGTGACAAATCTTTCTACCTCTACTACTACCCATTACCCTCAACAAATACAAAACTAATTTTTGCTCGTGTGTTTACCTTTTAGGCTTAGCGCTTTGTGTTCGCGTCTCTGTTTCTGCTACTCGGTGTTTCCCGTTTTAAATTGTAAGTAGAGAACCTTGTTGCTTCTACCCCGCAGTAATTAACCCCATCACGGATTTCGCTAGTTACGGTCTAAACAAAGCATTGTAGTTCAGCCCCCGCGTCTCGCATATTTGGTCGGTTCCGCCATTTTTCATAGGCGGGTTATCGTGCACGTGGCGGTGAAATCCGAAAATTTTCCGTTCCTCTCCTCGCTGTTTTTAGTGCTATGGGAGATAAATCCTCGCAGGTTAGGGGAAAGGGGAAGAAAGCGACGCCTCCCGCTCCGTCCCCGCTTTCTCGGACTCCGGCGCCCAAAGGCGGGGGGGTTAAATCGTCCCAGCTTCGGCCAAAGGCTCCTTCAGTCAGCCCTCCCCTCTCTGCCCCCTCCAAGACTGTGGGCGGGCTCCCTGCGCCATCTACGGTGACGTACTCGTGTATGGACTGCGGTGAATCGAGTGGGGATGATGTTCCCGCGCTTCAGTGTGAGGACTGCCGCCACTGGTGGCATCGCGACTGCCTTGGCATAGATGGCGCGTTCTATGACTTTATAAGCGCTTCACCCCAGCTCCGCTGGTTTTGTTCGCAATGCAATGTCTATGTTGAGGTGAAACTGGCCGAGTCCATGGACATACAAAAAATTAAGGATCGCCTTGCCAAGCTTGAACTGTTGCCTGCTGCTGCGGTTCCTTCTACGGGGCCTGTAGTGCCCGCACTTGCTAACCTGCCGGAACGATTGAGTGCCACTCAGTCTGAGCTCCGGGCATTGCGAGATACCGTGAAGGGTCATGAACTAGAGACCAAGACCTTGTTTGATGACCACGCTCGGCGCCTGGTGGCTCTTGAAAAGTCGGTCCTGGACATCCCCGTCCTCCGGGAGGAACTCACGCATCGCTTTGGTGAAGTTGATAAACGTTTTGATGAACAATCCGAACGTCAAAAACGTATCCATAATGTTATTGTGCACAATGTCGGGGAATCCTGCTCCGAGGACCCTACTGTTCGGCGCTCTGATGATGTTGCTGCTATTTCTTCGCTCATTACAGACGTTTTGGGTCTACAGGCCCCCCGTCTTTTCCAAGTAATACGCTTGGGGCGTCCCGCTGAGGGCCGTACGCGACCCCTGCGTTTCACGGTCTCTACCCTAGAGGTGAAGCTTGACCTTCTGGAGGCGGCTAAGAAGCTTCGGACTGCTGCTCTCCCGGTTGGTCACAAATTTCATCGCGCCCGCCTGACTCCCGATCGTACTGTTCTTGAGCGCGATGCCCTCAAGAAGACCCTTCGCCCTCGTATCCCTGCTACGCCTCGCTCTCTTGACGATTCGGCCGAGCCAGATGTCTCTGCCGTGCCTGCATCGGAGGGTTGACCCCCCTCGCCCGTCATTCTCGCCAGCCCGTCTACCCTAAACCCTTACGCCACACCGTTCGTCCCTGCCTCATCTGCCTTTATGGATACCTCTCTTATAAATCGGCTTGCTCCGGTTGCAAATGACATTTCTAAACGCGCCGATGTCGGTGTTCTCCGCACCCTTGTACATTGTTCTCCTTGTGAGGAACTGAAAATTCTGAGTACAAACGCGGAATCGTTGTTGAGTAAAATTCTCGAGTTACGGAGTCTCGTCTGGGTCGAGTTGCCCCATGTGATTGCTGTCTCCGAGTCTTGGCTCAAAGACGGGGTGGACGATGCTTTATACCACATTGCTGGCTATGACTCTTTTCGCTCTGACTGTGATGTTACCGTCAGAGGTGGATGTGTTTTGTACTGTAAAACCCCTCTTGCCGCGTCCCTCAACCGTTCCCTTACATCGCCTAATGTTTTGGCCTGTCAGTTTAAAGTTGGCGACACACTGTTTATTGTCATATGTGTTTATCGCAGTCCTTCTGCGTCCTTGGACTTCTTGAAGATCTTACTAGCGACGATTGAGAGGGCTGCCCGGTTGGCGGACCGCCTGCTTATTTTGGGGGACTTTAACTCGCCGTCGATTCATTGGCCTACCTGCACGACTTCGTTGGGTGTACGTTCCGTGGAGTCTCGTCTGCTCACGGTTGTCACTGGCTGCCGTTTACGGCAACACGTCAGTCTCCCCACTCGCAGCCGTGGCGAGCATGTGCCGTCACTTCTGGATTTAGTCCTTACATTTGACTGGGATGTGGTGCATGGGCTTACCCATTTACCCCCTTTGGGTAAGGCGGACCATGATGTCCTAACCTTTTCGTTCCCAATCGACAGTGCTTTGCCGTCTCCATGCCCTCCCCCTGACCGTTTCGCGTATGGTCGCGGTGACTACGAGCTTTTTCGGGCCGCTCTACTTACCAAGGACTGGGATCGTGTGCGCCTGGCTCCCACCGTAAATGACATGGTTGAGCTCTTCGTGGCTCATGTTCTTGCTGCTCGGGCGGATAGTGTTCCCCTCATTGTTGGTCGGGTGCCCACACGCTCTGGCCTTTGTCGTGAGCCTTGGTGGTCCGCCGGTACAGAGAAGTTAATTTGGGCAAAGCGCGTTGCCTTCCGGCGCTACCGTTCATCACCGACTACGGCACATCGTCATGTGTTTGCACGCGCGCGTAATGATCTTACGCGTCATATACGTTCCGCTAAGTTCCGGTATGAATCTCGACTAGTCGCTGAGATTCCCGTCAATCCCAAGGCTCTTTACTCCCACGTCTCGCGTTCACTGAACCCCAGAGCTCATCTGTCGGTTGTCAACGACCCTGCTGGCGTTACGCTTCGGGACCCCGCTGAGATTGTTGAGGCCCTCAACATTTATTCACGAGCTAATTAGTCGGTCTTTAATCCGGAACCCCACGAGGAGGCGGTTTATCTTGGGGACTTTATGTCCCGCGTCGCTTCTGACGAGACCGCGCTCCAAGTCGAAATGGAGCCCTCAGATTTGGGTTTGTCCTATGTGGAAGTTCGCCGCTACTTGCGCCGATTGCGGCTCGACAAATCTCCTGGCCCGGATGATCTTCATCCACGGCTCTTGCGCGAGGGTGCCACGATTTTGGCTGCGCCCCTGTTGGCCATATTTCAACGGTCAATTTTGTCGGGTGTCGTTCCTGCTATTTGGAGGAGGGCAAACATTACGGCTATCAAGAAGTCACCCTCTTCCTGCTCGGTCGCGAATTTTCGGCGCATTAGCTTGACCTGTTTACCGTGTAAACAATTGGAGCTCTATGTCCGGGATGCTCTTGTCTCCTTCCTAACAGCCCGGGATTTCTTTACGCCTGACCAACACGGCTTTTTGATGAAACGGTCGTGTTTCACAAACTTGTTGAGCACCCTTGAGAACGCCTCCCGTTGCCTCGATTCGGGAGCCTCGGTCGACTTAATCTACCTTGATTTGCGCAAAGCTTTTGACACGGTCCCGCATTCGTTGTTACTTCGGAAACTAGAATGGCTTGGCGTGCCCTTCACGCTTGTGACCTGGATTGCGGCCTTTCTCCGCCATCGGCTTCAGCGCGTGGCTCTTCGGGGTGTTTACTCCTCGTGGTGTGAAGTGGCCAGTGGTGTGCCTCAGGGTTCGGTACTGGGGCCCACGCTCTTTATTGTTTACATCAACGACCTCCCGCGTGCTATCCGACACTCGTTTGTGAGCCTGTTTGCGGACGATTCCAAGGTTGGACGCGGCATTCGCACGACCGCTGACTCTCTCGCACTGCAGCGGGACGTGGATGCTCTCGAGGTGTGGGCCAGCTCGAACGGCATGAGTTTCAACCCCACCAAATCCGTGGTCCTGCATTGCGGCAAAAATAACCCTCGCTTTCAGTACCGTTTGGCGGGTAGGCCAATTGCGGCTCAGTCTGTTGTGAGGGACCTCGGGGTTATGTTGGCTGGTGGTATGCTGGGGGATACCCATAGTAGGGTAGCGGCGGCCCGTGGCTCCCGTGCTCTTTACATTTTAAAACGCTCCTTTTCGCATTTTAGCGTCAGGTCATTCGGCGTCCTCTATAAAACTTACATCCGCCCTCATCTTGACTACTGTTCAAGCATATGGTCTCCCCACCTCGTCAGGGACATTGAAAATGTTGAACGGGTCCAGCGCAGGGCCACAAAACTTGTTTCTGGCCTACGAACTTTGCCCTATCCGGAGCGCCTCAGACGGCTGGGCCTTATGTCCCTAGCTGAAAGGCGGCTGCGTCAGGATTTGGTGGAAACCTTCAAATTGGTCCATGGCCACTACGACGTGGATGCCACCGCGTTCTTTACCGTTCGCTGGACTGGGAGGAGAGCGCCCACTCTTTCCAAGTTCCGCTGTACGTCCCTACCTCGGCGTGTCTTTTTCACGCAACGGGTAATTAACTCGTGGAATGGTCTCCCTAGTGAGGTGAAGCGGAACTCGTCCGTACATGCGTTCAAGGCCCGGTTGGACAAATTCGTCCACTGAGTCGCATCATTGTATTTTTTTGTGTTTTGGTTTTTTATTTATTTTTCACTCTGTTCTGTTGTTTGACACTTGTTTTGTTTTTTAATTTATTTGTTTTTTTTATTATTATTATTATTTCTTTTGTTCACCTCATTGTTCCGTTCTTATGTATTTATTATTTTTCTTACTTTTTTTCTCAATTTGTTTGTAACTGAGTCGGGCCACAATAAGCCTCTGGCTTTCTTTTTACCCGTCAATAAACATTATTATTATTATTATTATTCACTATGACATAAAAGTACAGAGTCTAAATTATCGTAAGCCACGAAACAAACCTTTCAAAATCGCGTTGTACGCTGCTAAAACATTCAAATACCTGAAAAATTTCCCTAAAACTCCCCAGGGAAAATTTCGTGATTTCACCTTTTTGACGTAAAAAATAGGGGTAGGGAACCCTCAGTATCGGCAGTACAAGGGGGAGAGTACAATTCTAGAGAGAAACGCAGGGTATAAGGTTCTGCCTTCTATCTCGCTTTTTTGACCCCCACCCCGGTTTTTTCTCGTCGAAAGAGTATATCTTCGTCTTGAAATCGTAGTACACAGTACAAGAATGACGTTACTGCTAAGTGCTAACGCGTTATGGTGCAATTTTTACACGTTTTACCATATTTTTGCGTCAGCTCAAATTTATAGTGGACAGAGTTAAGGGGATCCGTCAGCGATGTTCGAGGTGATAAGAGCACAAAGAAAGAAAGGTATTGCACCTTCCTTCCTTTATGATAAAAGTGGTTTCAAAGGATTAGACACGCCCTTTCTTAGGGTTTCGAAGAACCGAATGGAGACAGGGAATAGAGAAAAAACCTTTAGGGTAGGGACATCTTCTGGATTTTAGCCGAACTATCGCTATTTTAGGTTTATTTAAGATTAAACAACAACCACTTAGGATTAAACATTTCTACAAACTCTGTGGATAGATATTTAGATTAGCTATCCAATGCAATTTATTTGGAAGAAATAGCTTTACGGGTTGATGAGAGGTATCGACAAACTACATAGAATAATACTATTTGAAATAAATGTTTGTAACTAATTTTTAAATAATGCAACATTTTTTCTTTGAAGCTCCACTGGTAGAAAAGATTTCAAAGTAATTTATAAAAAAAACCGTAAAGCTCTATGCTAAACCATTCACTTAAACTACTGACACAAAAATGACCCTTTTGGAAGCTAAAACCTTTGACTTCCACCTTAAAGCTAAGTTTCGAAATTTTTCGGAACATCAAATAAGTCTTCAACTAAATATTATAAGATTTTCTTTAAATTTCAAGAGATAAATAGCTCTGCGAATAAATTTAGACTCAAAAACTACACTAACCCTTGGCTAGGTATCAACGGCTGAGGCCGAGCAGCGCATCTCGAGCCGCCTGTTTTGCCGTAACGGCGAGAACAAAAAAAAAATGCCTCGTTAAAAAACAGATGCACGGCGTCTTAAATAGTCCAAGCAAAAGCTACCCAGATTTATAAGATTTTCGTGCCTTACTCCCAAATAATCTTTGGTATCGTGAAAAGTTTTACCTAAAGAATATTTTAGACACCCTATTTAGTCTTTATAGTAGTTCCTTAATTTATGTAGCTGGTAAATCGGTTCTTTAGGTGGAAGGATCGGATGGATCAGATCGAGCCGCGTTACCGAATTATTTTTCTCCGCGTAAGGGGAGGTTCTTTCCTAGGAGCTTAGAGAATATCGTGTTACATGTTACGTACTTCATGTGTAAAGCCTAATCGGCTTCTGCTAATATGTACTACTACTTGCCTTAGGAAGTTCGCTGGTCTCATTCCACTGACTAAATTCTTCACTTTCGTAATAAACAATAGAAACGCTAAAATAAATGAACCAGCATTTAATAGGCGTTACTACCTCTTAGCTTGCGGTTATCACGCAGTACTCTTGAAGCTAAGCGATTTTTAATCGTAAATTCATAATAATTCATTTGAGAAACTTTTCAACTTACTTCAGTTTGAATTTTATTTCCAAGAACAATTTGAATAGCGAATATAATTTAACCTCGGTGTCGAGAAAAGTACCTTCCTATGGGTTAAATATAATCCACTTAGCAAACAGATAGAAACAGTGTAATACCTTATTTATCAAGAAATTTCAGGAAACTAGGCTTCCCAAGCCTAACTGCATTCCAGTGAAAATTCCCACGTTTTTCTTTTGAAGGGTATTGTTAAAATTCGAAGAAAAACGGCAATAACTTTAGATTATTTCATATTATTGAGCACAGCGACAGTGTCGACAATGTGTGAAGGTTTAATGCTTTTATACACTATGATAGGCGAAATAAAAAACTAATTGTTCATTGTCTATTAAAAAGCTTCACAGAATAAAACGTAAATTCATTTAACAGAGATTATAATGAAGGAATATTAAAACTTAGGGTCTGTAAAACACATTTAGTCACAACCCAGTGTGTCTATCCCTTACTACCATAGTTCATAAGATATGTTCCGTAAAATTGTCACTGATTACATAGATCTTGTTATGAAGTGACGTAGGTGAAAAGACAGATTCTTGTAAAGCTACTCCTGGAGTCCAGGTGAGGGACTGTCAAATGCTTAGTAATACAGACTAAATAGGAAGATGGACTGCAAAACTGAGTGTAGTCAATTATCGCTTGTCGTTCTCGAACTAGCTCGAGCTGCAAGTCTCTAGCATTACGAAGTAAAGGTTGTGTCATACTTTAGCCGTAATTTATCAAGAGTGCTTGAGCAAGATTACAGATTGTACAAAAAAAGTTGATCTTGTAGCATAATTCATAAGGTATTTGTAGAATAAATCCTTTGATTTGTCTCTTGATATAACGACGAAAACAGTTCATATTATTCGTAATGAGCATAGAAATTCCACACTATTTCCACCGTTTGGGCCATTATAGAGAGAAACACCCCGTATATGTATAAATAGATTACACTCTGGAATTCGCTGAGAGTTATTCCATTTGTTTCCGTGATAGGAACTCGCCACTGTATATGGGACATGATATGATGATTTTCGTTGTATATGTAATACGCCCATTGCGTTTCGAATAATTCCATCACACTAAATGTCAAAAAATAATAATAAAATCGATATAAATATTAACAAATTCAATTGGTATAGATCGTAAGAAGATTTAATCGCCAAAACGAATGTAAATTTTAAAAAGAGAATTAAATTTCCAGTCAACCAGTTTAAATAGATTTTGAGTAATAAGTGAACATCAAAATTATTAAGATAACTTCCAATAAAAATTTTACGTTAAATTTGTACAATTTTTCACAATGTTTTAAAAATTTATGAGTTAATCGCAACGTTCAATCTTAAAAATCTAGGGACCACCAACAAATCAAAGCACGAGGCTGTTAAAAATAGAAAAAGCGAGCATTGCCCGCTGAAAAGTCACGTGGTGTCAATATTTCTAATTGGCTGAAGGTCCCAGTGGTAGATTTCTCTTTAAAGGGTATGGGAATTTACAATTTCATATCATATTTTAGCACGAAAGTGGTATTATATTACACTTTCAAGTTTCTACTTTCAAAATATAAAGTTTTTAATATAATTGAACCAAAGTTTCTATTTTTAAAATCCATTGGAAAATCACGAAAACTCAGTTTCGATATATAAATCATTTTGTCTTGTCAGCTTGTTCGGTTGGTTTATGACATCACTATGACGCTGAGGAAAAAAGCGCGGGAAACCTATACGCGCGAGCGCGAGCTATACAAGTCTCGAGCTCTGTCCATGCTTTGATAGCGGAGAGAGTGGCACCATCTCGCGTGCGTGACGTCAAAAGCAAGAAAACGTTGTAGCCTTTCTTAAAAACTTTTAAAAAGTGGATTTTAAATAATTTCATATGAAGCAATTTCAAATGCATATTGCCAAATAACTAGAAATCGGAGAATTAAAAAGCTTGATATTTTTGAATTCACAGTAATTAATTCTATCTTTTGCTATATAAATCAGAGGTTTTTCAAACGAAGCTTCTCATACCCATTAAAAATTAGTGTTTGACTTAGAATGTCAAATTTTAAAACTTCTTGATAAAGTTTTTAAATGACTTCTCATTAGCATAAATCGGATATAAACGGTTTTCTAGCCATTTCATCGTGTCCCTATGATCAAAAATCATGGCACGATCAACGCCTAAACTGGCTTTACGTATCTCTAATCAAATTGCTAAAATTTGTATCTGGAGGTCTTGTCTTGCCGTTCTTAAAAGGGCAGACGCTTGTTTTCTCGTAACCATCCTTCTCAAGAGCTTGAATATCGCGGTTTTAACACTTACCATCGATCAAATTTTTGAATTATCTTTGCACAATTACACGATTTCAAGGCGTAGGCAAATACCATATAATTTTCCGAAACTGGTCTAGACTGGTAAAACTCCACTTTGTCGTAGGAGTCCTTGTAAAATTGGCCGGCAAATAAATACAGCAGATGATAAGAATAGAAAAAAAAGTCATCATCTTTTATGTTTTCCAATAATTCGGTATCAAATAAATCTGCCTTTGACAAATATGTGTCCTCGGTCATTTTGCTTTGGACGAATCGAAAATCTTTATTAACTGGCGCCATAGTGGATATTAGTCTCTCTTCAATTCCGCCTTTGATCATTCTTGGTTTGAAGTTCACTTTTTCGACCAGTTGACGCAGCGTATCGACGGTATTGTAAGTTATGAATGAGAATTTACTTCTCATTATGGTGCCGACATAAATGTTGAAATATAATACGAACATAAGCCAAAAACCCGTCATGATTCTTATTGACTGAATTTTTGGAATTTTCGAGTAGGCTAAAAACCACATTAAAATAATTAAATGACCTAAGAAATACGTTAACATCAAGGCATAGTGTAAATAATTAAAATCCTTAAGTCTTAAATGGTCCTGGTTTAGAAAGACTAAGACTGTTTTTAGTATAGGCTTATGGCATTATAGAATCGGAGCCTCCGAGATATCTAGGCCCGTGCCTATCACGAAGCGAGAATTTTTTTTGAACTAATTTAGTTCACCGTGTTTTCTCGCTTGGTGGCGCTTTTAAAATAAAAATAAGTTCAGCCTCGTTACTGGTACAATATTAGGGCAAGGCATAGTCGTAGAGTGGTGAAGCCGAGGTCGCGGATAGTAAAAAAACGTTTTAGAATATTTCCGAAGACCTTTATTAAACAATCATGCCAAAGAAGTAAAGGATTAAAAGCTAAGGTTGAAAAAATGAAAGGTTACGGAGTAAAAAAATTCCTCTTATGGTATAATAAAACTGTGAATTAGTAACTTCTAGAAGTTTCGTTTTACTAAAAAAACAACAATGTTAAAATCTCATAATTAATTTTGTCGTCCACACAATCTAACCAAAAGATTCAATAAAAAAATAAATAGCCCCTAAAACAATTACGTTAATTTAAGGGTGAAACCATTTTCTTTCATAAAAGTTTTATAATTGGCCCCTAAAATATAAACGACAATTTATGGAAGACCCCTTCGCAACTGTAATAAGAGCGCCATCTAGTACACATATTGGGTGAAAATATTTCCTCTATGAAACTGGATATTTCCCCGCATAAAAATCGACACGCACGGACTTAGATATCTCGGAGGCTCCGATTTTATATTGTCTCTAAATGGCTTCGCTCAGCCATTGATATGTAATGGGATCAGTAATACCTGGTAATAAATCTTACTTACGTTCAGAGAAAAATATTTTAGTAGAAAGCCAAAAACTTTTCAAAAACGCTCCGCGTTTCTTTTTCCTAACTCTATTTCTGCGTTTTCTCGTGGTTGCTGTATATTGAGCGACAGTCCATATTGCAGATACCAAAAATGAGCAAACGAGCAAGAGCACGAGCGTCTAATTTTATTTAATTTTTTTTCAGTTGAGAGTTCCATAGTTGCATTTTTTATATAATTTGGAAACCTACGCCGTCGACCACTCTAGATAGGCTACATCTACTAACACAGTGACTACGCGATTTAATGTGGTAATAGAGAAATTCAATGAGTAGTCAAAATGGGATCCCTAAGAAAAAATCCTACCACTCAAAGTGTTCAACAATGAGCATGAAAGTGCACGCTCAACCTAGCACACTGTTTTGTTGTTCAATTTTGGTACCTGTATTTACAGTTCAAAACTGAACGCAAAAGTGTGCTCCCAGTGTGTTGAAGCTTTGCACAATTATTATTCCAGTTTGGAACAAATATTTCTTAGAGTTTGTGAATCCTGTAGTTACCGTTGCATAACAACGAATCAAAAGAAGCATGTAGAATAGTCGCCAGCGAAGGTTTTTCATTTTTGAATTACCTGGAAGTCTATATTGAAAAACTTCATCGAAGATGATGTCAACGGTTTTGGTGGGGCCGATATTATGACCATTGGGTTGAAGCGAACGGGGAATGAAAACGCTCGTCGATTATTGACGAAACGATTTTCGTATAGAGACATCATGGCTGAAAGCATCACTACATCTGCCCCCTGTTTGAAAATAAAAGTCTGGAGTTATACATCATTCAAGACTTACTGGGTGTAGGTCTTGGGTTTTAGGTTTGGGTTCCCGAGACGAGTTTTGAGAACTAAATATCGATCTAATTGGCCATAGCTGTGTACTTTTCTCAAGAGACGAACCATTGATAAAAACGCGGAAAGGCTAAAGAATCCCGTATACATAGATTCCGTGGCAAAAGAAGGAGCTGCTAACTTGAATAATATTATCTTCTTGCGCTGTAGTACTTACATCTGTAAGTTCATCTGTGGTATTAAAGTTAAGACTAAATTCTTCTGCTCCGTAAAACACGAATGAAACGCTAAAGTAAATAGATAAAAATCACTTAAATATCAACAGAAGCTGTAAGAATAAGAAAAGCCTTACGAACCAAAAACTTTCCCCCATTCCCTTAATAGCCTATCTTTCAATGTTTACTAAGCATATCTTTGCAGGTATTAAAAACTAGTCACGTGACTTCATCATAAAAACCCACATGCTCTAAAATTCTAATTTTCCGCTATGCAATTTCTACTTCCTTCCCCTCCAAATTTCTAATGGGCAAAACATTTGGTTTACAAGGCTCTCTGAGAACAAATGCAAAATTTCAGTTTAATCCTTTGAAAATATGACGCAATTTATCACACGTCACTCTCGTTATGATTAGTTTCAAAGCGTTTAACGCCGGTAGTTAAATATTAAGGCTCAATCCGTAAAAGCTAATTAGCAATGCAAGTAGACTGATGCGCTTTAGAAACTATTTTAAACTTACTTCAATTTATATTTAACTTCCAAGAACATTTTATATAGAGAGTATAATTGCTTCTCTGTTTCAATAAAAGTTGCTTCCTGAGGGTAAAAGAATTTTGTTTGGTGTGTAAGAAATAATCAAATTAATATCAACCTGTTATTCGAATGACTTTCCCCATTAAAAGTACGTTAGTATAGTATTTTAATCTGGCAACGCACTACAATTTTCTCAAAATAAATGAGAAAATTTCATTGGTTATCGCATAACTTGATAAGATATGTTCCATAAGTTTGTCACTGGTTACTGAGAGCTAGTCATGAAGTAACGTAGGTGAAACGTCATAGATTCTCGTAAAGCGACTCCTGGTGAGGCGCTGTCAAAGACTCAGTACAGACTAAATAGGAAGATTGCAAAACCGAGTGCAGTCAATTCTGGCGTCGTTCTAGAACTAGTTCTTAGTAAGTCTCTAGCATTACGAAGTGTAGGAAGTGTCATACTTATGGAACAGATCTTATAAACTTATGGTTATAGTGAATTGAAACCGACTCCGGCGACCATTTCAGTCTCCAGATACGTCCCCTGCACTTGTAGGTGTTATGCAAGCCTTTTGGAGGAATTAAATGACAAGTAATAATAGCTCCATGACACCCTTTTTAATTTAAATGACCAATGGCCTCGCTACGTACAATCAATGTAGATTTTGAATAACATTTACGAGTTGGGGGAAGTATCTAGACAAAGTTTATATTTATCTCAGTTGGTAACCGACGATATGGTTTCCGCCCTGTATTGCTTTTGAAATTAAAACACCTATAACTAAAATTACTAGAACGTTTCATTGAGTCTTTCACTAAACTAGAACTTCCTCAAATACATTCTTATGGACAAAGAAATTATTTTTAATTCACTGTACCTCAATCATAGCCATAACGAAGTTATCGTTGTCACACGATTCGTCCCTTTGTCGAAAAAGTAAAAACGTTAATAAGTTCAAAAGGTACAAATAAAATTGATAATGTGGACTGTGTATCTCAAGACTGAGATTGAAGAGAAAGTTTAAGCCACGCTTATATAAAAGTTTTAGGTTAGAAAGTGTTTTTTTCTTTGATATATCATATAATTTATAAATTGGTAGCATCGGAAGCTTATAATTCCGACTGAAGTTCACATCAGAAGCCTCTCCTAGCTCGGGAGAGGCTTCTGATGTGACGGAAAGGGTCCTATCTTCTCACTCGACGTCAAAGGGTGATCTCCACTAAAGATAAAGACTCCCACTCCTTGGTTGGTACTTACATTTTGAATTTCTTTGGATTGTATTTTAAATTTGATTCAGTTGTTAAAATTTGATTTAAGACGATCCATTATTCTCACAAAGCCTTGAAATGTAGATAGTTACACATTACGAAATTTGATTAAGAAATTATACAGTGAAATACTTATAGGTGGAATCATTCGGCGACGCAGGGAAAATACCTAAGACATTTGCAGGTACGTGAAGAACACTTAATTGAGGAGTTGCAAACGCTCTATTTTGTTTTTTGAATCTCTTTCCTGTTTTAAAATTTTCTTTCAGAGATTTTTAGTAGAAATCACTAACAAATAGCCTTCATTCTAGTGTAAACAGTTTAGAATAAAGAAACCACTAGTGAGAAAACCAATTTTTCTTATGCCGTTGTGACCTGATCACCACATCTAGTTTCTCGCTAAGCATTACGCTATATCTGTCTGTTAGCGTCATTTTCTCGCATTTAGTGAACGCTTGAAATACCTAAGCTAATATTGATTCTAGCGAATGTCTCTCGCTCTAGCGTGAAAACAAACCCGCCTCTAGATTCTACCGTTTATCAAAATTCAGCATTAGTTCATTTGGTTTCTTCAATTAAAGGTATTTGTGACTCCTCGTTTAATTACTTTATTATCACTTACACATTTTCTCAGCTTAACACCACGCTTTAGGGGAGACTAGTCGTAGAATAAGGTCTCCTTACAGTATAATCGTGGCTCAGCAGACGTTTTAATATATTTCTTACTTTAGTGGAAATACTAACGTTTAATTAAAAAAAAAGATCTTCAACCAAATGTTGGTATTCCACGCAAAAAATTTAAAACTAAGTTTTTTTCGTTTCCGATGTAACATTCTTAAATATTTCAATGTGGGATACCCATAATTATACGTACTTACGTCTAAAACGTTAAATCACGGAGGCTTGGAAAAGCGCTGTCAAAGCTGTCCAGTTTGGTGCTATTTTCAAGCATTGCGACTATTCGTATAGCTGGCAAAACGCTTAGTAATTCCTTCTTCGATCGGAAAAATGTAATTAACGTTTCAAGGGAATGACAATAAGAGATTTATAATATGAATAAAAATATTAAAAGTTAATGAAGTGGTTTTTTCTTATCTTATGTTATATATTAGACTTGCGTGACACTAACAAAACCGAAGGTAGATCAAGAACAAACCGTGCCCAGAGTCGTTATTTACCAGGCATTCAAAATTACTTACAGCAAGACGAAATGAAAATTAGCGAGAATATAGCAAAAGAAAAAAGGGTAAAATCTAAAAGACGGCAGCGTAATGCATTTGAACTTATTGAAGTGTCTCAGCATCAAATCAGTTACAAGGACAAAGTTCGAATACATTGGTAAGGAGACGCCTATACCTTCGATATTGGAACTAGGTTTTATGGTATGACGGACATTCCCAATGGTCGTGGGTTTGCCCCTTGAAGAAGTGCTTTTAAATTCAACAAGGGATATAACAATTACACCCATAATTATACGAACTTACTTATGAAAACGTTAAATCGCAGAGGCTTTGTAAAGCGCTTACACAACTGTCAAATGTTACTCCATAGCCACTATTTGCTCTGCTGCCGAAACGCTTCCTTCTTCGATCATTTAAAGACACGGAAAAATGTAATTAACGTTTCACGCAAGCGACAAAAGGTGATTAAAAATATTGATTAAAATTTTAACTAATGAATTTGTTCTTTTTTTTATCTTATGCTTATTTATTAGGCTCGCGTGATACTAACGAAACTGAAACTAGATCAAGGAGAAATCGTGACCAGGTTAGTTATTTACTAGACACTCAATATTAATTTCACCAAGAGGAAATGAAAATTAGCGACGAAATAGAAAAATGAATAGGAGAAAAATCTAGAAGGCGAGAGAATAACGTATTTTGAACTTATCGAAATGTATCATATCGTTGAGCACTAAAGCATTAAATCAGTTACAAGAACACAGTTCAATTCAATTCAAACTGTTAATTTTTTCCTTTTCATTACATATATAGTTGACCAGTTCGAACGCTTTGTTTACAAAAACTTTCAATATTGGATTTGAGACAAAATATTTTTAGATAACCATGTAAGCAGACTCGTTTACCTTCCATCGTTGGAATTAGGGTCTATGGTGCTGAAGCATCGATTTATGAACTATGAAAAACGGCTACTGGCCTTAAATGCCATTAACCAGCTAGGCTTCCCTGGCGATGAATAAGAGTGAGTCTTCAACTCATTTAGTTTGAAAAAGTTGCAAAAGTCCCTAACTACTGATGATTTTCGGTACTTTTCAAGCTTCATATCGTTGGTGCAAAACTGCAAAATGCATTAAAGTTAACAAAGGGAGCTTACAACTCGCCTAGATTAGTAATTTCGGCCCAAACAAAATAGGGCTTGAAAAGATAGTATTTAAAGATGTCGAGCAGGTTGGCAGTAGTTAGTAAGTTCGACTGGACAATTAACCTCCTACAACCTGACAGTAGTTACATGTGAGGGAAGAAGGGTCTCAAATTAAGAATTAATGCCAGCGCGCTATACATTCCATGAAGAAGTTTCGATTTGTTTCGACGAGTGACTCCATTCGTGTTCCAGTAATGAAGAGGAACTCCATTAATCAATGTTTCTTTCCGATATGAAAGTAATCAGTTATTTGAAAAAGTAAAAATTATGATTAACGCGCTATGCTTATTTATAACGCGGGAGATAGAAAGATGAGTGATTGTAAGTCCACTAAAAAGGTATGACTTCAGGAATTGACGTATTAAAAATTTATTCTACTCTAGAAAAGCAAGGTTATTTTCCCCAAGTAACTGTTAAAATTGAATTTAACCTAATTATTTCTCGCAAAAAAAAAGATATACGCGTGATAATTGAAAACGGTTGACTTTTAATCAGAAAAGCTTTTTTCAATACATACCATTCCCATAATACCATAGGAAAAGCACACAGCACAGGGGAGGGGCCATCATATTAGTCTAGTTCCCTCGTGCTAAGAAGCACCGCAAGCGGCAGTGTGAGTCGCCTCCCGAGTGTAGCGAACCAGAGCTCCATCTAGCGTTGCTTCTTCACGCGTAGGATTCAGGATTTAATGGAAGACATTTTTGCAATCCCTTTATAACGGGGCGGCTCACCAGAGGGAGCAACTAGTCTAATATGGCGGCCTCTCCCCTGTGCGTTGGTTTCCCTGCAAGTATTTAATGGAATGGTCTGCAACTGCTTTTCAATCAAGGTTTTATGAAACCTTAAATCGCGTAGAATTGCGTGTTGACCCGCGAGATTGAAACTAACTCTTCAATCCAAAGTTTGTTCACTGCCCCTTGCTTTAGGTAAACCACCGATATGCAGCTTTATTTTAACCTCGTTATTTTAGCGTTGTTGTAGCGATAACGTTAGGTTCTGACCTCATTACAGTTTCGTTTTAGGTGTAATAAATCGATCATTAAATTCTGGATAAAAAATGTTTTTCCGAATGTAATGTATACCTATAGAAAGCCAAGAATACATATACGACCGCAGAAAGTTCCAAGATAGAATTGAGTTGTATCGGATATTTTCCCCAACTTTTCATGGTTCCTCGTGCGTCTTTGCAATATTGGGTAGCGTGCTAGAAGTTTGAATGTATTATGTATTCTTGATACATATCCAATTATTAAGAACTACGCTGTTTATATATACTGTTATGATATGGTCCTGTTGCTATAAGTATGGTGTAGCACGCCACACGCAATATGGAGCAAGCAAGGAGTCCATGACACCTGGAGAAATATCGTAGGGGTCTGCTATTGGGGCTTTATGACAGATATGCTGCTACGCAAGCACCACCAAATATGATACACCTAAATTAATTTAATGAAATTCGTTTGCTAAATTTTAATAATGCGTTTGATGTTATTTTATCAAACTGAGAAATTTAAAAAACTGTGTATGGTCATTTAATTCTACCATTAAGATAGTATCAACAGAAACCTTCACCAACAATAAATATTGGCTCTCCGAGAAACGTCAAAGAGAGGTTCCGTATCAGTCGTTTCTGTCTGTGTGTATGTATGTCTGTTGTTACACCCCAGGGAACGTCGTTCGCAATCTGAAAATCCAAGCAAACGTGTTTACCATTTCCGGACAGCATTCACAGCACACAAAAATTTCTAAAATTGTACTTCATTAAATAGATACTAATCTGTCACATTAATTGGCTTCTACGCCATTGTCATAGGTAGGTTAATGTTTACGCGGCGATCGGTAAGAGTTACGAGTTACGTCTAGCTTCCTAATCGTGGAGTTTTCAAAAGAGATTCACGAAATTGCGAAACCTTTATATACTACTGATTTGTGCATGGCGAAACAACAGACACAAGCTGCAGTTCAAACGTTAATTTTAGTAACGTCTGTCAAAAAAGTAAAGTTTTTACCACTATGAGTGACGTATATGAAGTGATGGTTCGGTTACGGTTCGTTGATACGCTATTGCACCGCGTTAGCAGTTTGCGTAATAAGTGCAACCCAAGCTATACCAACCCAAACATTTCTCCAGTTGATAAATCGAAAGTGGTCCAGTTTATTATGCGTATACAATCTATAATTATAATTATAATGGCAGTAGCTAATCATTAAAGCCCAAAAATGTGCGTATTCAGGGAAAATAAATGGAGAGATAATATTCCACTTGACTCCGTGGGAACGAATAATTTGGTTTTCCCAATTTTATGGATTTAAATAATTCCATTTTGCTTCTGTTCGAGAAAGCGTACATATGATATATTTCGCCTTGAATTGTAAACGAGGGTTTTATTTTACACGTTTGACTCGACCTGATCCGATATATTTTGGTTTAGATATTCCATTAAAATAATCAAACATCAGAATTTGAAAGCTTTGTAGCGATGAAAGCAGTGAAAATCCGAGCCATAGACCAAAATGACCTCCGATTCCACCCAGTAAGTCTTGCATCTGCAGCCGAAAATGCACTAGTTGTTGCTGAAATTGTTATTATATTTCATAAGTTGCATTTACCGTGTATTTTGCCTGAGTTGAGTAAACCACTTGCTCCAGATTGGAAAAATATATTTTAAATCTTTATAAAAGTGTGCGGATAATTTAAAATAAGCTAAGATTTATTTGCTAGCTTTCTAACTTACTTTCCTTCACCTTCTTCCTAAAAGCGGAAACAAATTATACATCAGTTATGATTTAATTATGCGCATTGACGGTGACAATGAAGCGAAATTGAACACTTACCAAAACCATACTTGCCACTCTATTGTACGATATCGTAGTCTCGTATTTAACCTCTCTGAATATTTATATTTAGTTATTATTTTAATTGCAAAAGAATAATTATAGGTTGCTTACAAGCACGGCGAAGGACAGAAACAACTTTCGACATTATTAATTAATTCAGATTCGGCTTTTTTCAAACAACAAACTGAAATAATTTGATTAATATTATGAATAATTTAGATTTAGTAAAGTGCATGGCGATACTCACTTTGTGTTAGATTATTAAAGTCACAGGCAGGGTATCCTGGGAATTCACCGATTAGCGGGTTGTAACAGGAGCAAAGACGCGTGGCGGATCTTTGAACGCACGAATTAGTGCAGTTCTAAATAGACAATTGGTACTCAACACTAATGACTCTAGGCAAATATTTCTGAAAAATCCTTACTGTTCTGGTTGAACCAAAGTATTCTTTGCAATTGTCGGGGTATGGGTACTTCAATCTTTTAATTGTCACCTGTTGAAAATTTAAATAAAGTCATAGGACATAAATCAAAAAATGGAACAATTATTAGATGACAAACTTGTTTAATGGCTATGATGCTGTATATGTTATCTGTAAGGAAGAAGCTGTTTTCTTTTTCCATGTCCAATTCATCGTGACTTGGTCCCAATGAGGCGCGAATCCCGTAGGCGTTGTTTATGTAGCGCGTCAAGAAATAGACGTTTGGTTGCAACAAAAATACTATAGTTAGCCCTGAGTACAGCGAATTGTCGTTTAATACAGAATCATCTTGACTATATAGATTTAAGTACCAATTACTTCATACCTGAATTTATTCCACTTGAGGGTCTGATGGCTTTATCGGGTTTAAATTTGAAACAGTTTCCCGTTTCCACGCTGCTCATGTTTGCAAATTTGCTGCAAAATTTTATTTTGAAATGCAAAAAAACTCAATAAATAAATAGCGCACATAGAAAGACATACGTGGGCTTCTAGGTTTTATAATATTCGAACTGACCTGAGATCGCACGGTTGAAAGTAATACGTGCATGTTTGTACAAGAGACATAAGTTTGTGTCCGACTTTTTCTCGTTCGGTTTTTTTTAGTTTCAAAACATTTTCGTAATAAACGGCGATTTCATTCTCCTCTGATGTTAAATTATTTTCTTTTTTAGCATCGCAAGCAAAAATGTTGACTGCCTAGAATAATTGGGCTTACGTCAAACGCGTCTTAAGTCTCAATTCACTAACGGCAACAGCACTGTTGAACGGCAGCTTATACATATTCTCGATTTGTTTAACTTAGAATTTTTATATGTTTAAATAGTGTCGAAAAGCAGGCCCTCACTTATACATTATAAAGGTATTTGTGAATACGATAAGATGAACAGGTTTAAAATTGCCAGATTTAAAAAAAAATAAATCGAGATCCTTTACGTTGTTCATTTTCTAGACAATTTCGATGTAACAAAGATTAAAAGACATGGGGGTAAAAGTTTGCCTTCCATCTTGCTCTCTGGCACCTGCGCAGTAGTCTTATTGTGTCATGAGAGTGCGCAGAGATGACAATGTATCAACCCCCTCGTATTTCCCGATACTGTGGGTTGCCTAACTCCTTTTTTACGTCGGAAAGGTCTATACCGGCTAATTTCAGCTTTCAAATTTTCCGATAAATGCAAAATCAGAAGTATTAAGTAAGTTGGGTGTTAAATTTTACTGTTGACTGCTTTGGTTTTCTACCTCTTCTGCCTACAGCGAATGAATTATTTTAACCAGGATACTCTCTTGTCATTAGGATAATGATGGAATTCAAGACTTATGTTGATATAGACTCATAAACTTACGGAATAAACGATATCTAAATCGTCTTTTTGATTATGAGCAGATTTTCCAAGCTCAGAACAAGGTACGATCGAAAGTGATGCCAAGTTCTTCCATAGACGACCTCGTTTAGCTCTTATGCAAATAATACTGAAATTTATTCTAAATAAATAATATATGTCTTAAGTACCTTTTATAATCGCACTCTATGGATTCTACGGGTTTCTTGTATTATGTAAAAAAGCTACCTTATACAGGGTGTTTCTGGAAAGTCTGGCACAAATTAACAGGCATGTTCCTTAGGTCAAAAGGAGTCCGAAAGGTCCTATGACGTTTTGGGGTAAAGCGCTCCGTTGCGACGTTATGGGCTCTCAAAAGTAGACCGAAAAACAAGAAGATTTTGCAGAATTATAGCACTAGTATTATGGTTTTGACCCAATTGTTTTCCATTATTGAGCATAAGGTAATGATCGAAATAAGTTCAAATGTAGTGGAAGACCGTGAACGTGTTAAACGGCCAAAAGCGTTAATCCCTTGGTTTTTATTAATGATTGTAATTAAAGGTAAGGAAAGTAGCTCAGATATCGGTTACTTGTTTGTTCAGATGTACTGGTAACTGACCAGTCTTTTATTCTTTATTTCAATTAGACGCATTACTTTTACAATAATTCGAATGAACCCCTTAAATTTTACCATAATTCGAATGAACCCCTTAAATTTTACAATAATTCGAATGAACCCCTTAAATTTTACAATAATTCGAATGAACCCCTTAAATTTTACAATAATTCGAATGAACCCCTTAAATTTTACAATAATTCGAATGAACCCCTTAAATTTTACAATAAATCGAATCGATTCCATTAATTTTACCATCATTTGAATCGAACCCATTACTTTTACAATAATTCGAATCGAACCCCATTACTTTTACAATAATTCGAATGAAACCCAATTACATTGTTCTACAAAAATTGTTCAAAATGGGCACCATCAACGTTTAAGCATACTTGCGCGCGTCGTTTGAAAGATTCACGAACACGTTCGAAGACCCCTGGCGTGTTACGGATGCTATCACATCCATCAATTATCCTTTGTCGTAAGTCTTCGACATCGCGAACTTTACTTCGGTATACCAAGTCTTTGAGATGGCCCCAAAGAAAAAATCGCATGGGTTGAGATGGAGAGATCTTGCTTGCCACGCAACAGTTCCACCTCGACCTATCCACCTCCGGGGAAACGCGACATAAAGATATGCTCTAATTTGAAGACTTTAAATGGGGCGGTGCGCCATCTTGCATGAACCACGTTATTTGTCGCAGTCGTAACGGTACGTCTACTAAAAGGTCCGGTAAATTGTCACGCAGAAAGGTCAAGTACGCCTCTCCATTTAGCCTCGGCTGCAAAACGTAACGCCCAATTAAATGATCTCCTACAATTCCGCACTAGACGTTCAAACTAAACTGAACTTGATGTTTCATGACAGTGGTCGCGTGCGGGTTTTGTTGCTTCCACTCGTGATAGTTATGTAAATTAAGTATCCCGTCACGCGAAAAATTGGCCTCGTTGGAAACTAGCAAAGTACGCGGAAAGTCTAAGTGCCACAAACCACTGGCAGAAATCGACCCGTCTCGGATAATCAGCTTCGTTTAAAGCTTGTACCTTTTGCAAATGGTATGGTTGGAACTGATGTCCTCGAAGGATTTTCCAGACGAGTACATGGTTAACGCACAATTGCCGCCCGACGTTCCTCGTACTGGTTGTTGGATCTTCTTCGAAAATTGTCAAAACGGTGTCCTCTACATCCTCGGGAACAATCGCCGCACGAGGTTCAGTTCAGGTCCCGACGGTTGAAGTTTCCCGGTTTCTCTCAAGCGTCTGTCGACTGCCGTAAATGTTTGTCGATTGGGAACTTGTCGTTGAGGAAAGTGCTCCTGGTACAAGCGCCGAGCTACCACCGCATTTCCCCGAGCCAGTCCATACATAAGATATCTGAGTACTTTGCATTCGTGAAGTAGACCTTGATTAGTTCCAGATAAGCTTCCAAATGTGCACGTACGCAATGAAGCACGTTAAGGTACACAAATTTAAGCCGTCTGTAAAAAACCTACAACTTCTGACCTTGAAAACAACCCTAATGTTTAGACCAACACAGCATAATTTGTTTTTAACGGAGGTGGATAGGTCGAGGCGGAACTGTTGCGTGGCCAGCAAGATCTCCCGATCTCAACCCATGCGATTTTTTTCATTGGGGCCATCTCAAGGACTTGGTATACCGAAGTGAAGTTCGCGATGTCGAAGACTTACGACAAAGGATAATTGATGGATGTGATAGCATCCGTAACACGCCAGGAATCTTCGAACGTGTTCGTGAATCTTTCAAACGACGCGCGCAAGTTTGCTTAAACGTTGATGGTGCCCATTTTGAACAATTTTTGTAGAACAATGTAATTGGGTTTCATTCGAATTATTGTAAAAGTAATGGGGTTCGATTCGAATTATTGTAAAAGTAATGGGGTTCGATTCGAATTATTGTAAAAGTAATGGGGTTCGATTCGAATTATTGTAAATGTAATGGGTTCGATTCAAATTATTGTAAAATTAATGGAATCGATTCGATTTATTGTAAAATTTAAGGGGTTCATTCGAATTATTGTAAAAGTAATGGGTTCGATTCAAATGATGGTAAAATTAATGGAATCGATTCGATTTATTGTAAAATTTAAGGGGTTCATTCGAATTATTGTAAAATTTAAGGGGTTCATTCGAATTATTGTAAAAGTAATGCGTCTAATGGAAATAAAGAATAAAAGACTGGTCAGTTACCAGTACATCTGAACAAACAAGTAACCGATATCTGAGCTACTTTCCTTACCTTTAATTACAATCATTAATAAAAACCAAGGGATTAACGCTTCTGGCCGTTTAACACGTTCACGGTCTTCCACTACATTTGAACTTATTTCTATCATTACCTTATGCTCAATAATCGAAAACAATTGGGTCAAAACCATAATACTAGTGCTATAATTCTGCAAAATCTCCTTGTTTTTCGGTCTACTTTTGAGAGCCCATAACGTCGCAACGGAGCGCTTTACCCCACAACGTCATAGGACCTTTCGGACTCCTTTTGACCCAAGGAACATGCCTGTTAATTTGTGCCAGACTTTCCAGAAACACCCTGTATATTGAGATAAGCTAAAACTAGATTTCAACCGAGTTTTCTTATAATCGGCAGAGACCTTTGAAGGAATCGGAACTTCTAAGACTAGCTCTCATGTAACGTTAACGCGTACTTTTATCCTGACAAATAGATCTTTATTGAATTAATCAATTAAAAGTCCAAAATTTCAATTTCTCTAATAGTAGGAAATAAAAAAAGCTGTTGACCAGAGTGCAAAGAGCTGTTATCTTCCTGAACTATATTTGATATTTTAACAAATGTCTGACCTGTTATTGTTGCAGATTGTAACGGCAGGGAATTCCACTTTCCCAGATTTGTCAATGCGAACGGTTTGCACTGTCGGATACTCGAAATATTCGCCCAGAAAGGAACCAGTGTGGTAAGCGCAGATAGTCAGCATTAATAGAATATTACCGATTTTCAAGCATCGAACTGCTCTCAATTTCTTTTTCGAAGTAGCAACGCCTGAACGCGAAACGTATTGAAGTTGACGCATTTTGAAATTCGGAGAATACTAACGTGAGACGTTCATTACGAAAGTATACTGGGTAAATTACCAGGTCCAGCGGATAATATGGGTATTGTGGGTAACACTACAAACTAGTAATTTCACGGCAAAGCAGAGCTGATACTGTGAGAGGGGAGTAAACCCCAGTACGTACTCGGAATTAAAACCAACCGCCGAGCCTGTAAATGATAACTTACGTTAGTTTAATGTATGTCCTTAATGGTGGACTGTTTACGTTATTGCTAGTTTTCCTAACTTAATGGTTTACGTGTTTTCGTCTTCTAATATTTGCATTTGGCGAAAATGTACGCGATAGCTTTTGTTTAAAGTGATAGTGAAAATAAGGTTATAGAAGAAAACCAATGGATCTTACGAAACGGTGTGTGTTTATAAGCAAAATGTTTCCCTTCAATTGGGTACTCAAATAATTCAAAGAAAGGAACCAGTTTGGTAAAAGCGAAAAATCAAAGTTAACTGAGTAGTAACGATTTTCAAAACTGCTATGGACTTACTATTTGAGCTAACCATTCACGGTAAAGGTATTGAAAGCGAGGCATTAGATGAAACTAGGCTTTGACGATCGAAAACCAGGTACAAGTGCGTGCTTATGAGTTTCCAAGTATAACTATCACGTTCTCACATGGATTTCCTATAATTGCAGCGGCTTTTAAAGGAATTATGAAGAGCGAAATTGACGATCATCATGTTTAACGGATATTATGTGAATGTAGTTAGTTTGGTTTAATAATAATAAAAAACGTCCTTGTGGTTGAATTTAAAGTGTTAATGTCGTTTATGTATATTTTTCGTGAGCTTTTACTTTCATTTCCCGTTGTGAAAGTCAGCCCTTTCAACATTAATTGCCATATGTTTTATTATATCTTTAAATATTAGAGAACCCAGCTAAAACTAACTTAATTAAATTTAAACATAGATAATGAAAGAGTTTGTATTCAATTACGTGACTAGTATCAAATAGTGACAAGTGTTTCTGAACCCCCCCCCCCTCCATGTATAATAATTATGTATATTTTTCATACTTAAAATACAGAGCCTCTTTGTGTTTCTCATCACAATAATAATTAAATTATCATATAACAAGATGGAACCGACCATAGTACAGTTTTGCGTGGCCTCAAGTGACTATAATTAGTATTACTACCTTCATTTTCAATGGACTTTGGCTTATTTGCACTTTTCTTGTGAACATAGCATATAATTCCGATTGTGAATAAAATAGATATGGTATGATTTTGGCGTATATTTTAGTGAAATTGTAACTAACATTTTCTGACTGTCCCTAAATCATCTTTAGCTACATTTCTCCTACAGTCTCCCCCCCCCCCGCAAACGCTTACATTATTCGGCTAGCGAGCGTCGGGGCGGGGAAAAGAGAAAAAGCACTAAGTTTCGATTCTCCGTTCGAAAATAAATTCCACATAGATACCGATCTGTACTTATTGGCTTCTAACACCACCATCTTCTGGTCTCTGTCTATCCTACAGAGACGAAAATCTGTTATTATTGGCCTGCTAACAAATATCATCATCTGGTCTTTGTCTATCCCTTATTGACACGAATTTGTAACAATGCATGGCTTCTGCACCTATATCAACGTTAGGGTTAAGATTTACGTGACGAGCGGCTATGTTTGCGAGAAACGTCTGGCTTTCCACCAAAGGTTCATGTGAATCCGCTATGTCTATCTCAAATGACACCAATCTGTACTTATTGGCCTCTAAAATCATCATCTTCTGGTCTTTGTCTATCCCACATGGACATCGATCAGAACCATTGTCTTCTACACCATTATCATCGTTATTGTTAAGATTTTTCCGGCGATCGGCCTAGCCTTCCAATGGCGGGGCTTCCACAAAACGTTGATGCAATTACTCTGTTCATGTCCTTCGCTGTTATTCGAAACCCTTATATGCCAACAATTTGTGCATTGCGAAACAACAGGCATACGTTGCATTTCAAACCTCAATTTTAGTCACATCTGTCCAAAATGTTCAATTGTTCTGTTAAATTAAAAATATCTTGCAATAACCTGAATAATGAACGAAGAAAATAATTAATTTGGAATATATTTATTTGAATAATTGAGATAATCTTTTATCTATACAAAGCAAATACACAAAGAGTAATGAAGTCGTCTATCTGTGTGTCGGTTTCCATTGTTACACTAGTACAAGTACACTACATTAGCTGTTTCCCTTGTGTAGGTGTGTATTGCGTGAAGAAATCCTACATAACCTTGTTTTATTTTTTCACAATATAAAACGAACATGCTGGATTTCGATGCTTTTAGAAGTTTTGTAGCTAAAAATCTCTGTTTCAAATAGATATTCCAAGAACATCTTTTTATATTAATATTTGAAACGGGTGTTTTCATATTATTTAGGCTATAGTCCATTTGTGTAGCCTAAACGCTCGTTTAAGCATTTAAAAACAGGAAAAAAGGTAACAACTAGTGTTATTCTATCCATTGATTTTAGTTTCTGATCATAGTGGACCGAAACGTTAACACTCAAGGCCCAACATGAAATGAATTCAAGTTTGTTATTTTTTGTGCCCGCCACACGTCAGAGCGAGTCAAACGCTAAATACACAATAAAATGAATAGTTTTACCCTATTGCACAGAATCCAGTGTCATAACCGCAACTTTATCGCGGTAGTTAAAGATATGAAAGGTAATCGGGTTTTTCCTTCGTAGCATCTATTCTTTTTGCGCAAATTCTCTTTAAGTGCTGCTAAAGATAATTAAGCTTTGGTATGGACAAACGTTAACAGTCATGCTGGAAAATTAAGAATATGGAGAGGATATGTATTCTTTTCACGCAAACCAATTGCTGTTAATGTAGCTTAAAATAATTCTTTAATTTTAACTTCTGCAGTTGCTTATCAATAAATCACAATAATTGCACATCTAGTTAAATAAGGATGTAAGTTGTCCCCTTTCGAATCGGAGAAATAATATGTTGGTTTTTTCCCAACTTTTATTTACTCCGTTGTCATATTGGTTACACTTCTTGTGCTTTTGTGTTGTACCACGTTAATTAAGTTAGCATTGATCTCCTGCGCTTTTATTTACTCTGTTGTCATATCGGTTACACTTCCTGTTTACGCGTTCCAGAGCTCAATGACTATGGTAAACTCCAATGCCCCAATGAACTTTAATAAATAAATTACATTTATTTGCACACACATCCCATTTCTTGTTCTCGCGTGACCTTAATATGAGCCTAATTAGAGAGTAAGCTGCCTCCCCCAAAAGGGATAGAGGCGAGCGTATCAAGTTCACGAACCTGTATGCCGTGAAAAAAAAATGTTTTTGAAAAATACAATTCTCCCGAACAATTTAAAAGAAATTATGTTTTTTGTATTAAACACATCTTGGGGGAAACGGAGAGCATAGCTTTACCGTGTAGCTTCGAAAATTCCTTTACATTGTTACCGTCAAAACAATTGCCAAAAAGTAAAATATTTCTTTAATCGTGTGTAATTGACACTTCCTCGGAATACAGGACATTTTTTGAGAAATGTAGTCCTGATTACACAGGATATATTTGCAGAATTATACAATTTTACAGGACATTTTCCGTTTTATAATTTTATACGAAATCTGTAGACTAGGATTTTACACACAATACTTTCTTTCCAAAATTATAGGATTTTAGAGAATTGCAGAATCATTTGATTTTACAGGACCATTTTGCGGATTTGTAGGATTTTACAAGATATTTCGAAGATTTGCAGTATTTCACAGGACATTTCGCAGATTTATGGGATTTTAAAAGAATACTTTATATTGGTGATAAGGTTTGCAAACAATGAAAATACCACTAGAACGCTTGCAAAAGTCGGTTTGCTCTTCCAAAAGTAGGCTAGGCAGTTTTAAAACTATTACATATTTTTTGTCAACACACTCTTGATGTCCTAAATAATGCGCAGCCTCTAATTGTATAAACTGGAATCCTTGACAGCTGAAATAAAACCACATAAATACCATGATAAAAAAAGAATTTTGAAACTATCCCTTTCATTAGTTTGATATTGCTTCTAAATTATGAATGTCACCTCTTGTAACTCTCGGTGTGCGTGTTTCTCTTAAAAAATTAGAGCACAACAACAATACACGATTTCTAGGGCCTTATTGAGAAAACTTCCACGCCCAATCACGTTATTGGTATTTATTTGAAAGATCGCTGGAATTATTCAGTGAGTTTGTCAGGTAGAATTGCGGGTGCCAACAAAATTATGTTACCGTGAGAGCATCTGCAAGTGAATGGGTCTATAAAAAATTTCCTATTGTATTGTTTTCTGCGCTGATATGCATATTTAGATACAACCTTCAAAGATGGTAGTGTCTAAAATAATTCGATTGTTCTCGGAACAGACGGTATGACACATTTTCATTAAAAATTTTGATAATACCTCTTAATTCGTCGCGTAATCTAATTACTACTTTTCGCGTGAATACGAATGATTTCCTTCGAATTTAAAAGTTTTTTTTCGTAAATTCTTCTGAATTGTTTGGGATTTTTTTCCAATTTAGCACTTTTTCGTAGATCTTAATGAATTCTTTCAGAATTATTTCTAATTCATTACGTTTCCCGTGAATTCTAAAAATTCTTCCAAATTTAATACTTTTCTCGTGAATTCAGTATATTTGTCGTGTATTTTGGGACACTCACAGGGTAATTTAACAAAGATTTCATACTCTCCGCCTAAAAAGAACCGAGGGTACCAATATAACACCCTATGTATGATGATTTTGGAAGGGCTTTTAAGGATTACAAGTACTCCCTTTAGCACTGTATACAGGTATTCAGCGTGTAACATGGACCAATTATGATACACGTGATACGATGTGGCTAAAAATTATATCAAAGAATGGTTCCCCTATCACAACAATGTCCAAACCCGTGGAAAATGCTTCCCCTACACTATTAAACGAACTTCAAGTAGCACAAAACAAATGTGCCAGATTTATTATGAAAATAGCAATTCTTCATTAGCTACGAAAGAAAATTTTGAAAAAAATTGCATTTGATAAAAAATATCTCTTAATTAAATCCATGAAAGGCTCGCCTTTCAGAACGGCAATGTCCAAACCCGTGAAAAATACACTGTCTTGCAGAAGAAACTTTTGAGTTACGGCAGAGAACTAAGAGTGTTAAATTCAACAAGCTATTAAAGAATATAAAATTATCCAAGGATCTTAAAATAACTTTGACTATAGTACAATTATGTGTGCATTTTTAAATTTTACAAATGGGCGGTTTTCATATAAGTCTTAAAAAGATACACGATATCATTAAATCATTCATTTATTCTTTTTCTGCTTTAAGTTTTTTCCATTAATTTATCCGAGTGGACGAGGAAATAATGAACAACGCGAAATCGACGATTACGATGGAATTATTGCCGAAATCATGATCGCAATAAGGAGAAATCTCAAGTAAATATTGATATCCTTAAAGGAAGAATGCAATTTGAACAAAACATCGTTAAATAATCGTTCTAATAATATAAATTGAATTTGTTGACCATGGTGGGAGTGCGTCAACTATGCCTGAGAAAGTTGCGCTCAGGCGCCGTAGATTTAACCCCGTTCTTACCACGCATAGATCACGACTGCCTATACTGATTCTCTCTCACCACTTTGGTGCGAAGAGACACTTGTCGACCAGCCGAAAACGTTTTTATCCGTTTCGCTTGGATTTCTGCCCTATGAAAATCATCCTTCATTTTTATAGTTATTGCCTTATTTATATTAATATTCATGATCTTTTAACTTTTAGCCTGACATTTCAGCAAGTGTACTCGGTAAGCTTTCAATAACGCGTTTTATTAAATTCAGTAACTTCTATCTTCGTGTATTGATATTAGTACGGAGGTAATTGGGATTTGAAGACCTACCCGCACGTTATCTCGTATAATCGTTTACGGAGTGTCCGATTTGCGACTGAAATTTATTACTCCAAAGTCACAATGTTTTCGCAGCTTTCTCAAACGCAACGTGGAAGTTTTCTTTCGAATATATTCACGATACCTCTTTGGGTAATTATAATAAAACAATATAATATTAATATATTTGACGTTTTAAATGTTATTGTGTCAATTGTCACGTGGGTGCAAAATATTGAGCAGAAGGAAAAGGAAGCGCCGTTAGAGCTCGGCATTATCTATCCATTATCCACGCTATTCTATCTTTATCCATACTCGAAAATTATCCACAGAACTTACATGTTAAATCGTATTATAATCCACAACTTTGTTTATAAATAATCGGTTATCCACCAATTTGTAGATAATGGATAGATAATGCCGAGCTCTAAGCGCCGTTGACCTTCAGAAATTTCTGCTTCCCTACGGGCTGCCATTTTAAGATACGGTGGCAACCCTTTCATTTTGTTTCAACGGTTTCGAACGTAACGTTGTTTCGCTCCTCAATTTACTGCAGATTCGAATGTTTCGGGAGTAGAGTATTACAAATACAATTTTCGCATTCTATGTTGTTTTCAGTTTCTTGGATTAGTTTTCCTGGCAATTTTGATTCTTTCGGCGTTAACGAAGGGATTTGAAAAGTCAATCAAATTTGGATCATATATGTGGATGTATTTTGCACCACTCTTTCAGAAAAGTAAGGAAACACTGTCAACATGTACTCTCTCACCTGAACCACCCGCGTTACGACTATATAACAATTAACTGTTCAAGTCTTGGGAAATAGTTGGTACAATTGTACTGTACAGTCCTCTTTAGCTTTTGTGGCGCCACGAGTTCAGTGTTTCAACTCTCTTGCTCCACGGCCGTCTTCAATAGACCAAAAGTGGTCAGGCCACATTAAATAGCACCCTAGTTATAATCTATTTTGCACGTTTTATCCTAAATGCTTATCTTTTTGTCGATTTTTTTTTTCCAATCGGTCAGTTAATGAAGGTAATTATGGAATTAATATTTGTTTCATTTAAGGTTTTAACACACGGATTGTCCACCGCATGTCGGCGCACTTGTTGAATTTCTGGTACGCGACTTTGATCGTCCTTAACATTGTGGTATTGTCTTATATTACCGCCGATGTGTTAGTGGGGCAGAAAATTATAATGAATCATTTAAGCGATATCCTGCGAGTTGAAAACGTAAAGTTCACTACAAGTACCTCCGACGCTATGCTAGACTTTTTTAGAGTGAGTAACTATTCAGGGTGGAAACATTCGCCGCAACCAGTCTCAATACTTCCCCTTAACGCATTACTGTTACGCTTGTAGGGTGACTTAAGGAAAGTTTCTGATTATAACATTTTCTTTTTATTAAAATGAGCTTCTAAAGTAATCAATATTTCACATTAGAACCACCTTAATATCTATAATAATAAAGGATTTACTTGTAATGAAGTGTTCTTGCTGGATTAGTTAGGTCTGTCTGCAGAGTTTGCTGAAGAGGGCTTTGAAAACCTATTGGTACAGTATACTTTCACAGCCTCCTTCAGTCATTTGACTGGTGGGATCCAGTTAGCATTGTTGAAGAATACATTATTCCAAAATGAAATAATCTTAACTGTATATATTCTATCGATTAAAAATAAATCAATTCTGATCTGGAACTTTAAATTGAATGAAGAATACCGTGCTATACTAAATCTTTGATTTACGATATTTGGTGGATCAGAATTGAGTTGATCGTATATCAATTAGGGATTCTGCAGCTAAGTGCTTAAAACTCCCTTACACATTTTTCCTTCGTAACACCTATCGAGACTACTTGTGGACGAAGGTTTTCACTAAATCAACAGGAACACTTTTGAACTCATTTTAGGGAATACCCGGAGAAGTAGGAAAGAAAATTCGAAGAAGGTATTACTATAACCGGAATGGTGATAGCGATCGTTTTAAGAAAGTTGTAAATGGTGAACTCGTTTACATCGACTGGCATGAAGAAGTGGCTGCCCTAAATGAATTTTGTGAAACAAAACTAGATGGAAGGATCGATGGTCGCCCTTTGTTGTACCAGTCACCCTTTCCTTTGAAAATTGATTCAGTGGGTTTCTTCATGCGTCTAAATCACTCCGTTGATATGGATACCCTACACGGAATAAATCGAATGTAAGCTTCCAATACCAAGTTCTTATAAAAGTACTATTTTTCTAAATACTATTTTGATGCCTTTCGTTTGCAGTTTGCGCTACGCCGCTTCAGCTTGCTTATGCGATGAAGCAATCAAGAAAGCCTACTGGCGGATGAACACGATGTGCATTACCTTGGAGAACCGCGTCGACGACAGAGACTACGCCAAGAACGAAACGGAATTGCGTCTCTTACTCAGTATATTCGTCATAAGTTTAATGCCGGCATGCCTTGTTTTAACATTGGAACTCTGCTTCAAACTCTGCCCGTGTTTCAAAAAAGCACGCGCTATAAAGAGAATCCGTCGCAGAAGGAAGCTGAGATTAATAAGAAGCGCTTTAACATTAGAATTACAAAAACGACCGCCTCTCAATAGAGCCTTATATTAGCTATCAGACAAATATTTAAGAGTTGCGGGCCCTAAACGATGATCCGCCGATCTCTCCATTGAGAGCAGGGTTGTTTGATTTAAATCACTTCACTGTTTTAAATAAAGCGATTTTTTAAAAAATATCATTTGATTAAAATCGAGTATTTATTTCTAATTAAAAAAAATGTTTTCTAAGATTCCAAGAAATAGTTTAAGAAACTTAACTAGAAAAGAACTATAATTAAAAACAATCATGGTTTTGGCATATTTCAGTTTAAGTTTTGCCCAGAACTCCAGTCACCGGTCCATGGTCTAGCCACTCGTGGTCAATTTTAACTGGAGTAAGATTCGAAATAGGTTGGGAAATGAAATAGTGGTCAAGCTAGTCTTTCTGTACAAGCATTTGAATAGTAACAATAAGAATAACTTAGTAGAAAATATCCAATAGTTGCTTAAATGTTATGATTATTTTGCTTTTTGTTAATTTTGAATCAAAAGTTTCCAGGTTGGTAATTTACTAACTAGTAGTTCGATTTAAATAAAAAAAATCGATTTTTTAAAAAAAAAATCCAAACACTCTAAGAAATTGGAGTGTGATTTAACACCTTTATAAGTACTTTATATGGGTCCAAATTTGACACCGTTACAGGTGTACATTTACACCCCTGAAGGGATTTAATCACACTTACACTCTAAGAAAATGGGGTGTGCTTTAACACCTTTAAAAGTAGTTTATATGGGTCCAAATTTGACACCGTTACAATTGTTCATTTACACCCCTGAAAGGGTTTAATAACACTTATTTGAGCAATTGGTGGCAAAGATAAGTATAAAATTGTGCAACAGAGGTGCAGTTTAACACCTTTTTAACTCTTATATCGCACTGAAAGTGAATTTTTACTCTCATATTAGTGTTGTGCAACTCCTTAAAGGGTGCGGCATAGCACCTTTCAGAGTGTCGCTTCACACCTTTAAGAGTGGGAGATTATTTGGTAGGATAGTAGTAGAAATTCTAGTACTTTTCCTAGACTTAAGAGCAAAACCGACGACGTAAAAAACACTATAGTAGCTACATTTTTACCACTCATGAGGCATAACTCAAATATCGAATATGGTTTTCCTGTTTAATTAAATTTTGATTATCCGCCATTCCGCAGTATTATTAGCAATCAATGCTATATTCATAGCACGGTTCCATCTTGAGAGAACTTCATCACCTATAGGGAGGAAAGTTCTCACATGCAGAACTATACCTCTTTAAGCGAAGGTTAATGCGTGCAGGGAGCACATTATCCAAAGGAGAGTCAGAGATAGAAGAGGGAAGGTACTTTATAACGGCCGGGCACCCTGGCTCTTACGCGCATCTGCCTCGGCGCACAGCCGAGGAGTAAGACGTCACGTGATCCTTTGAGAGGGAAATTCAAAAAGAGTAAACCCGAAAATACGGTTAGCACTAGAGATCAGCATACAGTGTGGTTACTGTAGCTTTGTCTACGGTTAATTTACAATTTTTAATAATTTGTAAGCCTAAAAATGGTTTCCTATAAGAAATGTTGTTACAAAAACTGTTACAATAATACGAAAAACTGTAGCCCCGATATTATATTCATTTCATTCCGGCATTCCCCAAACATAAAACCATATTTGACCTATGTAAAAGATGGATTATTTCGTACGGTAGAACTGATTTAACCACGGAAAAGATAAAAAGAACACATGTGCGCCCCTTGAACAACAGAGCAGTGTCCCAATGCCTCGAATTATTGCGACAGCTACGGTAATAACAATACTTTATTATAACCATATTTATTATTTTTCTTTGAATATTGAGAGGTTAAAAAATAAAACACTGGAAAGGGTCAGTAGATTAAAAACAAGAAACAAATTTGATAAGTACCGTCGCCGAAGCACTATAGGCACACACGCGGCACGCACGATTCGCGAAGCGGCTCGAGTATCGGAGTATCGCCGAGACACCGACACCGTAAAACTCGGCCGAAATAATGTAAACAAACTTCTCTGACTTTTCTCTCTCTCGGTTGCGCTGACTGCGCATGTGCGCCACGCTCCTAGAGAGCCACTGGCACTGGTAACGTTTTGGAAAGGGGGGCTGACGGAGAATTTGGTCTCTCCGACTCTCCTCTATTTTTGTGCTCACTGATGCGTGTAAAGTCATTTTTACGGGTTTATAAACTTCTGAAAAAGGCAGAAAGTTTTCAATTCGTACAAATGCATAGGGTATTAAATTAGTTTTGGAGGCTATAATATTCAAGCAGTAGATATAGACGTTCTTGTTAAATTTAATAAGCTCTTTTCACTAAGAGTTTTTCGAGCACCAGAAACGCGTTTAATCTAATTTGCGCTACAGAATTTACAAAAACAAATCCATTTAGTACTCTAATTTTTCTCAAAATAATGATGAAACATGTCACAAAAGCAAGTGCCCCACTTTGGCTTCTCAAGCTGGCCCTACTGTGAGGCCAGTACCTACGCGTTTTTTAAGAGTATCGCCTAACACTATTAAGAGTGTTGCTTAATACCTGTAAGAGTGTCGCCTAACACGTTTAGCATAGTTTTATGAAGGTACTCCACCGCCAGATTACCAATTTCTTTGTTAATTTTATTTAAAGGATAAAACTGTTTTCTTTCATGAATATCATCTTTAAAAAAGGGTTTAACAAGTACGTTTTTCAATAATTTTTTACTGTTTGTATTTACTTTAATATTAAAACATTAATGACAAGTTGGGAAAACCAAAATATTACCTCTCCGAGTCAAGAGGTCTACTACTACAAACTTATTTACCTAGATATGGAATTATTTCTCTTTTTTGAAGTAAAAATTTACGAAATATTGAAAAAGTATTCCAAGCATAGCGAATATACAGAAAAGCAGACGACATTTTACATCCAATAAGGATAAATCAATGGGGAAAAGAACAGGAAATGAAGTCTACGCTTCAGCTGTTTACCGTATATTCTGATAGCTACATTCACAACTGGTTTGCAGTGTAAACACTTCCGTCTCGTCTCACCTCAACAATATTCTTTGTTTGCCAACATGAATGTTAACATTAAATAACACCAGAGCTAAATTGTAGCTAGACGCACTAATAGTCAATGCGCACCATAATGAGAATAAAAAGTCTGTAGCTACTACCTATTTACCATTAGCCCTTTTACTAGTCTAATTGCCACCATGATCTTTTCTTCTATCATAAAATCTTAACCTGATTATTTAAGAGTGTAATTAACTTTCGGCTCACTCTGAACCGTTAATGTCTCTTCATTTCAGACACGAAAATCAAAGCCCAAAGTTTACTTCACCTCAGGTCTCAATTATTTACTCGTTGTTTCACTAAGCCTATTGCGGATAATACTGGACATACCCGCCGGAGTTTAGGTCTTAGTTTTCTTCGTGAAATCACTAAATCAAGGATTATTCTATATACAGATGTAGTATAGCTTAAGAAATATATAAACAGCCATTTCAAATAACAATATTAAAAAAAATCTTTGGAATATCAAAATGAAACAGAGCTTTAAAGCTACAAATGTACTAAATACTTCATAATTACGAAAAATACTTCCACATATTCACTTTATATTATAGAACAAGTTGGGAAAACCAAAATATTACCTCTCCGAGTCAAGACGACTACTTACAAACTTATTTACCCAGATATGGAAATGTTTCTTAAGTTAAAATTTATGAAATATTAAAGCAGTATACAAAGCATAGCAAATATACTGTAAATCAGACGACATTTTACATCCAATAATGATATACTTGTACACATTAAAATCATCCGATGGGGGAAAAACGGGAAATGAAGAGATAAAACTTTGGAGGGATATTACCTTTACGTGTTTGTAAAGGCCCGATTTTCTACTCCTCAACTGTATGCCCTTTATGTTCAAAGCCATATTCACAACAGGGTTGCCATGTAAACACTATCCTCTCGTTTCATCTCAACGATTTTCTTAGTTTGTCAACATGACTGTTAACGTTACATAACACCAAAGCTTATTTGTGGCTACACACACTGAAAGTAAATGCGTACCATAAAAAGCATGAAAACACGAAGCTATTATCCGATTAAGATCAGACCTTGGTCTGGGCTGCGTTCAGCAGAGCTCACCAAAAAAGACAGCGGATTTTGGAAATGTTTACCGGTGAGGTCTGTCGTTATAGCTTTTCTCCGGTCATCGGCTTTTTATAAATGACGCTAGCGCAATAAAGCGTGCAAGGTACCAAGGCTTAACAAAAATTGTATGATAACATATTTATAGAGATAGATAACAACTTTTATAATTAAACTAACATATCTCTTAAAATTCTCGCGTGATCAACTGGTTTCACGCCAATTAAATAGTTACAGTCCCATAGAGCTATTTGTATTAATTCCTCCATGGTCTTTTCGCCAAGCTGAGAACTACGCGTTTTACGTCACGTTATCCAAAAAGCCGACTATTTTCTTTGAAGACCGCGCTAGCTCAGCGCTATGCACCGTGACGTCAAAATTCAAAAACAAAATCCCGTTATGTAGGACACTGCTAACAGCGCTGAGTTCTGCTGAACGCGGCCCTGATTTCCACCATGACCATAAAATCTAAGCCTAATTATTTAAAAGTGTATTTAATTTTCGGCTCACTCTGAACCGTTAATGTCATGGCAGAAACGAAAACCAAACTCAAGCGTTTACTTTTTGGTTCACTAGGCCTATTGACAAATAAAAGTTCATTTGACCAACATAGTAGCGTTGTGCTTGTATTCACTTTAGAAAGGATTATGCTATAAACAGATGTAGTATAGCTTAAGTAATATATAAACATCCATTTTAAATAATAATATTAAAACAAATCTTTGGAATATCAAAATGAAATAGAGCTTTAAAGCTACAAATGTACTAAATGCATCGTAATTACGAAAAAGATTTCCACATATTCACTTTATATTATGGAAAAAGTGAATATTAAGGTTCTGTAGGATTTCTTAACACATCAAAACAAAGCGAACCGCTAACTCGGCGAACTATACTAGTGTGATAACGGACGGACACACACAGACAAAAAATAGACTGCTTTTTAACTCTTTCCGTATTAATTTTGAATTGAGAAAAGAGATTATCTTAAATATTAAAATAAATATAATTAATATGTAATATTTTCTTCGTTAGTTGTTCGCCTTATTGAGCGTTACATCGTTTTAAAAAAGAATAATTAAACAACCTTGAGAGACTTGACTAATATTGACGTTTGAATTGAAGGATATGACTGTTGTTTCGACTTACTCAAATAGGTAGTATATAAAGGATTCGAATCGCAGCTGTAGATAAGAACATCGCAATTGCGTGAACCTTGGAGGAAGACCCCTCCATTGGAAGGCTAGACGTTTCTCGTAACCCTAGCCGATCGCCGCGTATGTCTTAACCTTAAGGATGATGGTGGTGTTAGAAGCCAGGTGTACAGACTGGTGTCCATGTGGGATGGACAAAAACAAAGACCAGAAGATGGTGGTGTTAGAAGCCAGGTGTACAGACTGGTGTCCATGTGGGATGGACAAAAACAAAGACCAGAAGATGGTGGTGTTAGAAGCCAGGTGTACAGACTGGTGTCCATGTGGGATGGACAAAAACAAAGACCAGAAGATGGTGGTGTTAGAAGCCAGGTGTACAGACTGGTGTCCATGTGGGATGGACAAAAACAAAGACCAGAAGATGGTGGTGTTAGAAGCCAGGTGTACAGACTGGTGTCCATGTGGGGTGGACAAAGACCAGAAGATAGTGGTGTTAGAAGCCAGGTGTACAGACTGGTGTCCATGTGGGATGGACAAAAACAAAGACCAGAAGATGGTGGTGTTAGAAGCCAGGTGTACAGACTGGTGTCCATGTGGAATGGACAAAGACGAGAAGGTGGTGGTGTTTAGAAGCCAGTAAGTACAAACTGGTGTCGATGTGGAATGGGCGAAAGACTAGAAGATGGTGGTGTTTAGAAGTTAGTAAGTTCAGATTGGTGTCCATGTGGGGTGGACAAATGAACAGAGTTGTTAGACAGGCAATGGAGTAATAGCCTGTAAGTGGAATACAATTTCCGGGACTGTAAATGCAGTCTGGAAATTGAATACACGTTTGCTCCGATTTGCAAACTGCGAACGCGGTCACGTGGGTGTAACAACGGACAGACAGACACACAGACAGACACACACACACACAGACAGACAGACACACAGACACGTCGAAATTAGAACCTCTCCGTGACATACGTCACGGAGAGGTAAAAAGGGAATATTAAGGTTCTGTATGATTTCTTAACACATCAACACAAGGCTAACTGCTAACGCAACGCACTAGTGTAACAATGGACGGACACACACAGACAAAAACATAGACTGCTTTTTTACTCTTTCCGTATTAATTTTGAGTTGAGAAACAAGATTATCTTAAATATTAAAATAAATATAATTAATATTAAATATTTTCTTTGTTAGTTGTTCGCCTTATTGAGCGTTACATCGTTTTGATAAAGAACAATTAAACATTCTTCAGAGACTTGACTAATATTGGCGTTTGAAATGAAGCATACGCCGGTTGCTTTGCCTTACTCAAATAGGTAGTATATAAGGGTGTCGAACTACAGTTAAAGGCAAGAACAACCGCAATTGCGAAAACCTTTGGTGGACAACCCACCATAGGGAGGCTAGACGTTTCTCGTAACCCTAGCTGATCGCCGCGAATGTCTTAAACCAAACGATGACAATGGAGTTAGAAGCCAATGAGACAGATTGGTGTCTATGTGGAATAGACGGAAGACCAGTAGATGGTGGTGTTTAGAAGCCAGTATGTACAGACTGGTGTCCAAGTGGGATGGACAAAGACCAGAAGATGGTGGTGATTAGAAGCCAGTATGTACAGACTGGTGTCCAAGTGTAATGGACGAAGACCAGAAGGTGGTGGTGATTAGAAGCCAGTATGTACAGACTGGTGTCCGTGTGTGATGGACGAAGACCAGAAGATGGTGGTGATTAGATGCCAGTATGTACAGACTGGTGTCCATGTGGAATGGACGAAGACTAAAAGATGGTGGTGATTAGAAGCCAGTAAGTACAGACTGGTGTCCGTGTGGAATGGACAAAGACCAGAAGATGGTGGTGTGAGAACTCAAGTAGAGGAGCCATTTCCGTGACTGTGAAAGCAGTTCGGAAATGGCGAACACGTTTGCTCCGATTTGGAAATTGCGAACGCGGTCACGTGGGTGTAACAACAGACACACACACAAACAAACAGACACACACGATCGTTACAGAACCTCTCCGTGACATACGTCACTCGGAGAGGTAAAAAATAAATGAAAGACCTTATTTAAGAAACCAGCAGTATTATAATTTTTCATGTTTAATTTTGAACGGTGTTTTAATAGTGTTATTTTACACCGAATTTACACTTTAAATTGGCCTCTAAAAACTCAAGGTAATAAAACACTCTTTTGGGTGTTTTTACGGTGTTTACACCGTTTAAACACCTTTTTAACACTTCCATTTCTTAGAGTGAAAATTAACAACCCTGATTGAGAGTTATATTATTTAGTTTTATTTTTAAAATTGAAGTACTGAGAAACGACCAAGACGCAAAGTTTTTAATTATCACTCCTCAGTGGTGGAGAATGAAATTGAGGAAGTCAGTGAGAGGGAGCAATGTCAAAACCAACATACATTGGTTGGTTTATTAATACTAATAATCTCATATTCTCTACTAAAAACAATTGAAATTTAAATCAAAATGTAAACCACAAACATGAGGCAAGCCAGTTGAAGGCAGAGGCTACTTGGCACCCAGAAATTAGGTGCGCGAAAAATGATTGAGGTGTTCAAATTCGGATTACTTTGCAGTAAATACATTCGGCCTAGCTTTCGGCTGTCGAAGGTAGATCATGTACTACTAAGATAGTCTGACAAGGCGCAACATACCAAGGTGGTCACCTTGTGACTTTATGTATAAATCACGTGTTTGTAAAAAATACATTAAAGAGAAAACAAAATAGCCAGACAACCACCTACAATCGATTTAGATTGATAAATCAAGATAAAAAATCTTTATAAGAAGAAGTGCTGACTGACAGACTGACTAACCAAGATCAAAGCCCAGCCCAAACCCAGGGCCGGATTAAGCAATTTTGCACCCGGGGGCCGACATAGTGTGCGCCCCCTTAAGTCGGAAAAAACGGAACAGCAAATGTCGCTAAGGGGGAATAGTTTAATTCAATGCGCCCCCAACAAGCCTAGCGCCCTCTTAAGAAGCAGGGACGTTACTCGTAAGTAGTAGGTAATCACTAAGAATTATTTTCGGCCATCTTGAAAAATGGCGGCCAGAAATGTCAAAGTTTCCTTTATGAAATAACGGTTACGAGCTTCAACCAATTTCATTAATATATTATTGTAGAATAGTTTATCTTATAGAGGGGATTATGGCTTTTGGGATGGAATTTGCCTCCATATATTAAAATGGCTGCCCAAAACATTTCTCTTCAGTCTGACGGACAACGCAAGGTTTCTTTGCTACTAGTCGTTAATAGAATCGTTCAGTTGATTTTATGTACTACATTTGCAGTTTCAAAATTAAGGTGCTAAGTTTAATGTAACTTTTTTATGTACGGAGTATGTATTTTTATAGTGATATCCTATATAACGAATGACCGACTGCAACAATACATGAGCATTGAGCAGATAACATGAGCATTAAATTTTTGACCATGGGTCGTTTGTAATTATGGCAATTTAACGGAAATCGTTTGATCATTTTCATTAATCCTTTTCTGTTATCAAACTGAAACCTTTAAAAATTGGTGTGTGCTCATTTTCATTCTCTCTTTGAGGTAGTGCCCTAGGATCAACAGAAACGTTCACCAGCACCCATTATTTGCGCGAGAAAAATATTCGCGCTTTTATGTTGTTCTACTTTAATTAAGTTAACATTAATCTACTGCGCTTTTATTTATTTTATTTCAATATCGGTTACACTTCCTGTTTACGCGTTCCAGAACTCATTAACTATGGCAACCTCCATTGCCCCATTGAACTTTAATAAATAAATAACGTTTATTCGCGCAAACATTCCGTTTCTTATTATCGCGTGCGTAACCTTTAAGACCTTAATACGATTCTAAATAGAGAGTAAGTTGCCTCCTCCAAAGGGATAGAGGCAAGCGTATCAAGTTCGCGAACCTGTTTGTTGCACAAATAAAATAAAATTTTTGAAAAATACAAATCCCCCTTACAATTAAAATTTTTTTTTACTATACATTTCTACGGGGAAAAATAGGGGGACATAGCTTTACTTGGTACATTCAAGCAGCGTTTTCGTAATTGAGAATTTCTCTTCCAGATTTGAAACATTTACGAAAACATAAAATATTAATTTAGTTGTGTTCAATTGCCACTTTCACGGGAGATTTTTGCAGAATTGTAGAATAACACGGGTAATGTTTGCAGAGTTATAATATTATAATGGACATTTTTTCCGTTTTATAATTTTATATTAAATCAGTAGCTTTTAGGATTTTACAGTAAATATGCAGAATTATAGGATTAAATAGGTCATTTTGCATAATTAGAGAATTTTACAATGTTTGTTTCTCCAAAATTATAGGATTTTAGAGAACGTTTTAGCAGAATTTAAGGTTTTACTCGGCATTTAAACATTTCAAAGATTTGCAGTATTTTACAAAGAATTTCGCAGATTGATGGGATTTCAAAGGATATTTGCAGATTGATAAGGTTTTCAAACGATTATAGGACCTCTAGAATGCTTGTAAAAACCGGTTCGTTTCTATTGTAGATTTGAAAGTACAATGTCTCTTTGCCAACACACTCTTGATGTCCTAAAATAACGCGCAGTCTCTAACGGTATCGACTCGAATAAATAAAAACCCACGGATACCACGATCAAAAAGCATTTTGAAACTATCCCTTTCATTAGTGGGATATTGCTTCTAAATTATGAGTGTCACCTTTTTAACTCTTGGTGTGGGTGCTTCTGTTAAAAAAATTAAACGAAACCACACTACAAGCTTTATAAGACCATATTGCGAAGACATTCGCAACCTTTCACATTATTGGTATTTATTTGAAAGATCGCGAGAATTACAGAGTGAGTTTGTCCTGAAGAAGAGAAGGCACCAACGAAATCGAGATCAAGCAAAAACAGAATTGCTCTCTAAATACTTTCCAATATTGAATTATATCGTTTTCTGCGCTGATATTTATATTTAAATCATAACCTTAGCATATGGTTGGGTCTAAAACAATTCGATTGTACTCAGAAGACACGGTATGACACATTTTGTAAAATTTTAGAGAATTTTGTTTAATTTGCATTAAAGCATTTATTTATTATTATTTCTTTAAGTTGTTTCCTTTAATTTATCCGAGTGGACGAGGAAACTATAAACAACGCGAAATCGACGATTACGATGGAATTATTTCTGAAATCATGATCGCAATAAGGAGAAATCTCAAGTAAATATTGATATTTTCAAGGGAGAATGAAATGGGCACAAAAGGTGTTTAATTTAATCGTTCTATCTTCCCAAAATATTATGAAAAAAATACCGAGTTCATAAGTCGAGCTGAGCGAACTTTTTAAAAGCTCGGCCAACAAAAATATGCTTAAGAAAATTTACCAACGTAGGCCTTGAGAACGGCTCGAAATGCTATACCGTGTTTAGGAATGTAGTGGTTTAGTAACAAGTTGAGAAAACCAAAATATTACCTCTCCAACTCGAGAGGACTACCAAGGAAGTTATTTACCTAAATATGCTATTATTGCTCTTCATTGAAAAGCAGTTGCAGAAGATAAAATTAATAAATTATTAAAGTATTATTCGAAGCATAGAGGATATCCAGTAAAGCAGAGGTCATTTTTATCCAAGAAGGATATGTCTTGTACACAAGGCCAATGCGGAAAACAAGGAAATGATGAGTTTAAAATTTGGCGAGACATACCCTTATGTAAAGGTTCAACTGTCTACTCTTCATTCACAACTAGGTCGTCGTATCCTCTGGGTTCACCTCAACGATATTCTTAGTTTGCCAGCATGAATGAATGAAAATAATTTAAGTAGTAAATACGATTTTTACGTCAGGCTATGACGTCACTAGCGTAAATTAAGCCACGCCAGTTGTTTCCAAGATCATTTCACGCCGATAAGGATTTGATCTTAGCCATTCCAACCCCTCCATACATTCCTGGTAACACTGATTTCAAGAATAAAAGTGTCAGAGAGTAAATTACTTATTGAGTACAGCTTGTACAGCCACTATAATCTTCACTAAGTCCGATTATGTCTCCAAACTTGAAAGCAATGTTGCTGCTTTAGATCACGAACCCATTTGCTTCACTTATGTAGTCATGGTGTCGATGCTGCAGAAAGTGTCGGTTACAGATTTTCACTAGTCGTGCGGCCTTTCTTTTTGACCCGCAGAAAACGTTTTCTACATTTCGGTTGGAAATATAGCCATGAAAATCATTCTTCATGGTTATAGTTAATATGTTACTTATATTAATTTTCATGAATCATTTTTTAACTTTTAGCCTGACGTTTCAGCAAGTGTACTCGGTAAGCTTTCAATAACGCTTTTTACCTCTCCGAGTGACGTATGTCACGGAGAGGTTCTGTAACGATCGTGTGTGTCTGTGTGTCTGTCTGTGTGTGTGTATGTCTGTGTGTCTGTGTGTGTGTCTGTTGTTACACCCACGTGACCGCGTTCGCAGTTTCCAAATCGGAGCAAACGTGTTCGCCATTTCCGAACTGCTTTCACAGTCACGGAAATGGCTACTCTACTTGAGTTCTCACACCACCATCTTCTGGTCTTTGTCCATCCCACACGGACACCAGTCTGTACTTACTGGCTTCTAATCACCACCATCTTAAGGCCTTCGTCCATCCCACATGGACACCAGTCTGTACATACTGGCTTCTAACCACCACCATCTTCTGGTCATTGTCCATCCCACATGGACACCAGTCTGTACACACTGGCTTCTAACACCACCATCTTCTGGTCTTTGTTTTTGTCCATCCCACATGGACACCAGTCTGTACTTACTGGCTTCTAACACCACCATCTTCAGGTCATTGTCCATCCCACATGGACACCAGTCTGTACACCTGGCTTCTACACCACCATCTTCTGGTCTTTGTTTTTGTCCATCCCACATGGACACCAGTCAGCACACCCGGCTTCTACACCACCATCTTCTGGTCTTTGTTTTTGTCCATCATACATGGACACCAGTCTGCACACCTGGCTTCTACTCCATCGTCATCGTTTGGTTTAAGACTTTCGCGGCGATCAGCTAGGGTTACGAGAAACGTCTAGCCTCCCTAGGGTGGGTTGTCCACGATAGGTTTTCGCAATTGCGGTTGTTCTTGCTTTTAACTGTAGTTCGACACCCTTATATACTACCTATTTGATTAAGGCGAAGCAACCGGCGTATGCTTCATTTCAAACGCCAATATTAGTCAAGTCTCTCAAGAATGTTTAATTGTTCTTTTTTAAAACGATGTAACGTTCAATAAGGCGAATAACTAACGAAGAAAATATTAAATATTAATTATATTTATTTTAATATTTAAGATAATCTTGTTTCTCAATTCAAAATTAATACGGAAAGAGTTAAAAAGCAGTCTATGTTTTTGTCTGTGTGTGTCCGTCCGTTACAGTAGTGCGCTGCGTTAGAAGTTCGTTTTGTTTTGATGTGTAAATGAATCCTACAGAACCATAATATTCCCTTTATCCTTAATATAAAGTGAATATGTGGAAATATTTTTCGTAATTATGATGTATTTAGTACTTTTGTAGCTTTAAAGCTCTATTTCATTTTGATATTCCAAAGATTTTTTTTAATATTATTATTTAAAATGGATGTTTATATAATACTTAAGCTATACTACATCTGTTTATAGCATAATCCTTTCTAAAGTGAATACAAGCACAACGCTACTATGTTGGTCAAATGAAATTTTATTTGTTAATAGGCCTAGTGAACCAAATAGTAAACGCTTGGGTTTGGTTTTCGTTTCTGTAATGCAGATACATTAACGGTTCAGAGTGAGCCGAAAGTTAAATACACTTTTAAATAATTAGGCTTAGATTATATAATCATGGTGGAAATCTGGGCCGCGTTCAGCAGAGCCCAGCGCTGTTAGCAGTGTCCTACATAACGGGATTTTGTTTTTGAATTTTGACGTCACGGTGCTAAGCGCTGAGCTAGCGCGGTCTTCAAAGAAAATAGTCCGCTCTTTGGATAACGTGACGTAAAACGCATAGTTATCAGCTTGGCGAAAAAACCATGGATGAATTAATACAAATAGCACTATGGGACTATAGCTATTTAATTGGCGTGAAACCAGTTGATCACGCGAGAATTTTAAAAGATATGTTAGTTTCTAATTTTAATTATAAAAGTTGTTATCTATCTCTATAAATATGTTATCATACAATTTTTGTTAAGCCTTGGTACCTTGCACGCTTTATTGCGCTAGCGTCATTTATAAAACGCCGATGACCGGAGAAAAGCTATGACGACAGACCTCACCGGTAAACATTTCCAAAATCCGCTGTCTTTTTTGGTGAGCTCTGCTGAACGCAGCCCAGACCAGTGAAAGGTCTGATCGTAATCGGATAATAGCTTCGTGTTTTCATGCTTTTTATGGTACGCATTTACTTTCAGTGTGTGTAGCCACAAATAAGCTTTGGTGTTATGTAACGTTAACAGTCATGTTGACAAACTACGAAAATCGTTGAGATGAAACGAAAGGATAGTGTTTACAATGCAACCCTGTTGTGAATATGGCTTTGAACATAGAGGGCATACAGTTGAGGAGTAGAAAATTGGGCCTTTACAAACACGTAAAGGTAATATCCCTCCAAAGTTTTATCTCTTCATTTCCCGTTTTTCCCCCATCGGATGATTTTAATGTGTACAAGTATATCATTATTGGATGTAAAATGTCGTCTGATTTACAGTATATTTGCTGTGCTTTGTATACTGCTTTAATATTTCATAGATTTTAACTTCAGAAACATTTCCATATCTGGGTAAATAAGTTTGTAAGTAGTCGTCTTGACTCGGAGAGGTAATATTTTGGTTTTCCCAACTTGTCATTAACTTTAGGAGACTATATTTTCGTGTACTGATTTTAGTACCATGGTAATTGGGATCTGAAGACCTCTCCGAACGCTATCTCGTATAATCGTTTGTAGAATCTCCAATTTACAACTGAGATTTACTACGCCAAAGTCACAATGTTTTCGCAGCTTTCTCAAACGCAACGTGGAAGTTTCCTTTCGAATATATTCACGATACCTCTTTGGGTAATGATGATAAAACGATAAAGTATTATTCTGTTTTCATGGTGTATGTGCCAATCATGCCACGTTGATGGGAAATCTTGATCACTTTTGCCAAAATAAAGAAATATCGTAAAGTGTAAAATTCGCACACTTCACCTACATAAGAAATACCGAAACATAAATCTATACCTGTTTGCTTTCAGGGATGTTTTTGTTACTTATGGCGATTAATTCCAAGATGAGGCGAGAAGTCTTTATAAAATGCGGTGCTTGGAACGATTTTGAAACATAAAGAATGTATGTTAAACTTGTTTTTGCTTTGGTTTAAACTCTATTTTAACAAAGTCTAGACCAAAGCGACGCATTTCACAGAGACTTATCTCCTCATCCTGGAACTTATCGCAGCAATTCAGAGAAAAAAATTATCCTTCAAACAAAGTAGGTATTAAGAAACTGTAATTTTTTCATTGATAAAACAAGATATTTATACCTTGCAAAGACGCAAGTGCCAATGGGCGGAGCCTTACGTTTCCACACTCAGTCTTTATTGCACTCTGGTCCTGACAACTATAGATCCCCGCGTAGAGCGAGATTAGGCCCTTACCCTCTTCTACGAAACACATCGCAGTGAAGGGTATATGGTGTTTTACCTATTCCCAGATAATCGCCTGCTTAATTTCTTTCTTCTTTTTTCTTCTTTTAAATTTGCAATATTTTCAATGTAATAAAATGATTCGACTTTTCGATTAATTAGTTTTTGAATAGAGAATTACAAATACAATTTTCCCATTCTATGTTGATTTAGTTTCTTGGATTAGTTTTTCTGGCCATTTTGACTCTTTCGGCGTTAACGAGGGGATTTGAAAAGTCAAACAAATTTGGATCATATATGTGGATGTATTTTGCACCTCTCTTTCAGAAAAGTAAGGAAACACCTTCTTTATGTTGCGTCACGTGTACTGTGTTCTAATTCTCACTTGAGCCAGCCTGCTATTTAACACTTGACAGTTCAAGTCTTGGGGAAGAGTCGGTACAATTTTACCATTAACACGCTTCTTTTTGGGGCCCCACAAGTGCAGGGTTTCAACTCTCTCTCCGCCCAATCATTAACCTACTTTTTTCAAGGCCATTAAATCGTGACGTTTTCAAACACTTCGGTAGCACTCTAATAATAATCGTATTTAAGTTTTTGCACTTTTATGCTAAAACTGACATAATGAGGTACAGAGTCTAGATTCGAGAATTATCTTACTGTGTTGTTCTCAACGAAATGGTTGATTTTTGTCTATAATTTTCTCAATGGGTCAGCTAATGTAGGTAATTATGAAATTAATTTTTTTAATGCTTGTTTCATGTAAGGTTTTAACACACGGATTGTCCACCGAATTTCGGCGCATTTGTTGAATTTCTGGTACTCGACTTTGATCGTCCTTAACATTGTGGTATTGTCCTATATTACTGCCGATGTCTTGGTGGGGCAAAAAATTATAATGAATCATTTAAGCGATATCCTGCGAGTTGAAAACGTAAAGTTCATGACAAGGACCTCCGACGCTATGCTAGACTTTCTTAGAGTAAGTCCCCTTAACGCATTACTGTTACGCTTGTAGGGTGGCTAAAGGAAAGTTCCTGAAAGACCATATAAAGTAATGAATATTTCAAATTAATATTATTTACTCCACTAGTATGTAGGAATAATGTGTTCTTACAGGACCCTATCTGCCAAGATGGCGAAAGAGAGCTATAAAAACCTATTCGGATTGCATGGCACAATAGACTTTCACAGCCTCCTGTCATTATCGCAGAGAGGCTTGACTTGTGGGATCCACATAGGAAACTTAATTACTCATATTTGACATTGTTCAAGGACACATGGTTTCAATTTTGAAATATTCCTTATTGTATAGGCTCTTTCGATAAAAAAGAATCCATTCTAATCGGAAACTTTCCTTTAAAAGAGAAGTCACAAATACCGTTAGTTAAATCAACTAAAACCCAAAGTCACCAGACTAACAAAGTAGCATGTGTTCGTAACCCTTTACATTAATAAATGGTGCCGCAGGATTTCGACAATCTCCAATAGATTAAAACGCCTAAGCTAGAGATCTGAGAGACGCAACATTTTGCATTACTTAACGAACTATATTAAGCCTTTATTTGCGATATTTGATAGACCAGAATTGAACTGATCAAATAGCAATTAAGGATATTGCAGCTACTCTAATAATTACTCTGGAAGCGCGCAAAAATCCTTACCTTCGTGACACCTTAGCGTTATAGGCTTATCGAGACTGATTGCTGACGAAGGTTTACAATAAATCAACAAGAACACTTTTGCACCCATTTTAGGGTATACCTGGAGAAATGGGAGAGAGAATTTGGTCAAGGTATTATAATCTCTTAGAGGGTGATGGCGATCATTTTGAGAAAGTTGTAAATGGTGAACTCGTTTACATCGACTGGCACGATGAAGTGGCTCTCCTCAATGAATTTTGTGAACTAGAACTGGATGAGAAGAACGATAGTCGCCCTTTGTTTTACCAGTCACCCTTTCCTTTGAAAATTGATTCGGTGGGATTCTCTATGCGGCGAAATCACTCCGTTGATAAGGATACTCTACACGGAATCAATCGAATGTAAGCTTGAAATTCCAAATTCCTAATGAAAAAATTTAATTCGTATTAGAGTTTTCACTATTTAAACCGATAAAGCGTATAAAACGAAGAATATGCCTTTCGTTTGCAGTTTGCGCTACGCTGCTGCAGCGTGCTTATGTGATGAAGCAATCAAGAAAGCCTTTTGGCGGATGAACACCATGTGCATCACGATGGAGAACCGCCTCGACGACAGAGATTACGCCAAGAACGAAACGGAATTGCGTCTCTTGCTCAGCATATTTACCATGAGTTTAATGCCAGCATGCCTTGTTTTAACATTGGAACTCTGCTTCAAACTCTGCCCGTGTTTCAAAAAAGCACGCGCCAAAAAGGGAACCCGTGGCAGAAAGTAGCTGCGAATAAAAATAAGCGCTTTAACGTTGGAATTACCAAAAATAACACTCCAAAGGTCTCATCTCATTAGATATTTAAGAGTTGCGGCCCCTTAATCATGATCAGCCGACCACTCTATTAACACATCGATAGACTATTAGTTTTACCAGAGAAGTCCTAAATTGGGGAGGTAGGGGTAGCATCGTTACTTTGACGGTAAGGTCTACACTATTGCATTTCACTGCCGTTATTACCACGCGTCTCCGTTCACTTTTGCTAATTTGACCTGAGCGTAACTCAACCAAGAACCCTCATAATTTTGAATTGTAAATAGTTGGGGATTCAGCGCTTTTCAATCCGTATAAGTTATTTAAGATCAGCGCTGAACCCATATAAATTAATAAAAAGTACTTCTGATAACAAATCCCTAAAAAGTAAAAGATAAGTGGTTAAAATTATTTCGCTGATGTAAAGGATATCCAAATTTTGTTAGCACCCACAACCAGCACTCAAATTGAAAAAAAAAATAGATTTGAATGTGCTAACGTTTTACACTGACTTTGTGAAGCGAAGACCCTTCTTGACATATTTTACAAACTAATTAAAATAACATACTTAGACTTAATTATTTTTGAGCAAACTTGGAAAAGTCACACCTTGAAAAGTTATTTGTTAATTTGAAAGTATTCCAAAATGTGTCTTTGGTGTAGTTATTTGATGTGCAGATCACCAAAAACCCCATACATTTTCTTTGGGAAAATTAATAAAATCTCTGATTTTTCTTTAACATTATGGGAGGCCGGGTTCTTATCTAAAATGTCCTACTGGTGTTCTATGTTGTGGCAAACTAGGAGAAAATCCATTGATGTTATTTCAAGGTTAACCAAGAGCATGCATAGTAAGGAATTGTATTTTAACGAAGATCCCGCATAAGTTTGAATAGGATTATGAAACCCCAATTACCACGAGTAACTCTTTTGGCGTTATGAAGGTAAGGAAACCAGGAATTGGGTTATTTTAAGCTAACCATGTACATGGGTATCTTAGTTTTAATGTTGCATAAAGATGTTATCTATTCAATTTGCTATACGTCGTATAGTAAAAAATAATAAGTATTTTTTGTTTGTTTTGGATTTCAACTATATAACTATTTTTGTAATTAATAAAATGTCCCGAGTGGCGCACTAAGCTATAAAGTTATAGCAACTGCGGTTACATCTTGTCAGTCCCAGTTTTGTTGATGTACGCCTCGCGTGAGTTCTTATTCTTTAGTAAATAAAAGTGTTATTTGATCATTGTAATTTGTTTTATTTTTCTTTCCGTACTATACTTTAAATCTCTGCTTGCCGAAATTATTATGAACAAGTCCTTAAGGCGTGGGCCTTGACCCTTCTAATTTAATTAAGAACTTTTAATCTTTGTAGGCCGCTATAAATTTAGATCCCCTGGTTATGTAAAGTTGCGAAATTGCCAGGATACTTTTACGCTGCTGGCCCATTGTTCCTAATCCCATTAAACCGATTCCCGTTGGACCGAATATAGACAAAATGTGCGGGTTTGTGATCTTAAAATTTTCAATGCTACTAAACGCTTTCTCTCCTCTTTTTCCCCATCAACTATTAAACTGAACAAATATACCTATGGAACGAGCAGAGACTTTCCTATCGAATGACGTTAGTTTCGCGGGTCTCGGACCAGGGGGCCGAAATTTACCAATATCTAACACTGTTTTTTCACCGTTTTCAATTATCACGCGTAAATCATGTTGTTATGCGAGGGATAATTAGGAAAGGTTAAATTCTAGTTTAACGACAATTCGGGGGAAAAGCATTGCTTGTAGAGTGGAGACGAATTCTTAAGCGTTCGTTATACATACTACATTTTTAGTGGACTTGTAATCAATGGTCTAACCCAATACATCTCTCGCGTTTGTGCCTGTTTTCACTCATATGAAAATGAACATAGTGCGTTAATCATAGTTTTTACATTTTAAAGTAGGCCTATAGCTTTCATTTTGGAAAGAAATAATAGATTACTAGAGTTCCTCTTCATTCCTGGAACTTGTATGGAGCCACTCGTTGAAATGAAAGATCTAAATTACTTCGTGGAATTTAGAGAGTGCTGGCATTAATTCCTAATTTTTCGAGATAAATTCCTACGAACAAATGACAACAAATAAAAATAATAAAATGCTTTTTATTGGGAAAATACTCTATTCAGATAAAATCTGGTTTACAAAGAGATCTCTAAAGCTTGTGTTAAAGTATTTTTTACAAAGTGTTAAAGTTATCTTAATTTTAATTTAAAATATGAAATGGTTTTAGCAATTTTAAAGGATACGCATCGTGAGGCTACTCACTAAAGTTTGCGTCATACTATTACAAGTATTACTATTGTTGTAGTATGGATTACGGGTAATCCTTTGAGCACTGTTAAGAGTAGCGCCTCGAGGGGCTACTCAATCAAGTTTTCTGTTTGTGTCGCACTATTACAGTTTAAACAAAAGTTAAGTGACTGAAGTCAATATTACGGATGAAAATTTTAGCACAGTTAAAGATAGCGCGTCGAGGGGCTATTTATTAAAATCTTCTGTACGTCTTTTATATGTTACGGGAAATCAATTTAGGGCTGTTAAAAGCATCGCATAGAGGGGCTACTCAATGAAGTTTTCTGTTTGTGTTGCACTATTATAATTATAACAGAAGTAAACAAATTGAAGTTAGAATTACGGGTAATAATGTTTGCACAGTTGAAGGTAACGCATCGAGGGACTATTCTCACAAATTTTCTGCATGCCAGTTAAGTACGGTACGATGTGGCTACCATTACGAGCCCAGCCCTTGGATCGTCTTGTTATATTGTGATAATACCTAACTGCTACCAACAATACACGAGCGCTCAGCAGATAGCGTGCCCTAAAAATTTTCGACAAGGGCTCGTTCTGTAATTAAATAAATTTAACGAATTTTAATTGCTCATTTTCATTAATGCTTTTAATGTTATGTTGTCAAAGTGGAACCTTTAAAAATTGTGTCTGGTTATTTCATTCTCCCTTCAAAATTCTGCCCTAGCATCAACAGAAACCTTCACCACCAATGATTTGCACGAGAAAAATATTCGCGCTTAATGTGTTGTATTACGTTAAATAAGTTAACATTGATCTCCCGCGCTTTTATTTACCCTGTTGTTATATCTCTAACTTTTCCTGTTTGCGCGTTCCAGAACTCATTGACTGTGGCAACCTCCAATGCCCCATTGAACTTTAATAAATAAATAACGTTTATTCGCAAAAACATTTTGTTTCTTATTATCGCGTGCGTACCCATAAGACCAAAAACGGATTTATGTAAGAAGAACGTTGAACGTGGCAAATTCTTTACCCATCCTCGCATACTTTATTGAGAAACTTCGTCTGCTTATATATTGACTCCACCCACAAATTCTGTATATAGCGACTTCTAGAGATCGAAATTGTTATTCTTATCTCTATTTTCGTGGTTAAATAAATTTTTTTTTGAAATTACGCCAGTGGTAAAAAAGAAAGGTGGACAACAATGCGATATAACTCCCGATTTAGTGGAATTAAGTTTTAAAGTTAAGAATATATATATAGTTGATGTTTCTTTTTTTAAGTATCTAGTTTTTCTTCAACATCAATTGTTTATATTATAAACATTTTCGATCTCTAGAAGTCGCTATATACAGAATTTGTGGGTGGAGTCAAAATATAAGCAGACGAAGTTTCTCAATAAAGTATGCGAGGATGGTACTAGAGGCTAAAGCTACGATCCAACGTTCTTAGTACATAAATCTGTTTTTGATAAGACCTTAATACGAGCCTAAATAGAGAGTAAGTAGCCTCCCCCAAAGGGATAGAGGCAAGCGTATCAAGTTCGCGAACCTGTATGTTGCGCAAAATAAAATTTTTGAAAAATACAAATCCTCCTTACAATTTTAAAATTATTTTTTTATTATACACATCTTCGGGGAAAAGTAGGGGACATAGCTTTACTTTGTACATTCAAACAGACTTTTCGTAATTGAGAATTTCTCTTCCGGATTTGAAAATCGTCAAAACATTTACGAAAACATAAAATATTAATTTAGTTGTATTCAATTGCCACTTTCACGGAAGATTTTTTCAGAATTGTAGAATAACACGGGTAATGTTTGCAGAGTTATAATATTATAATGGACATTTTTTCCATTTTATAATTTTATATTAAATCAGTATAAAGTTGGTGGTCCGAACAGTTGTTTCTTTTTTCACGCCTTTAAAACCAATAGCCAGTTTCCACACAATTTTTCATATCTCATTTCCGCACAGTTTGCAAAAAAAAAAAAAAAACCATTTTTATATTCTTGTTGGTTACATTTTAAAAACCTTAAATTTATGCTGCTGGCCCATTGGACCAAATAGAGCCAAGATGTGAGGTTTTATGATCATAAAATTTTCGATGCTATTCAACAATAAATTTATTTTTAATGCAGTTTTTACAAACGGAATAAAAATGCTCCTTTTACTTATTACCCCTCCTTTTTTTAAGAAAAACACACTTGGTTTAACGTATATCAATACACTTTTCTATATCGATAGTGATATTGCATTGGTCAAATCACAAGTTTAATAGCATGCCTCTATTGAAGCATATTTGCAGAATTGTAGGATTATACAGGAATTTTTTGCAAAGTTATAAGATTATACTGGACATTTATGTTTTAGGATTTTACACGCAATTTGGAAAATTATAGGAATTGTGTCATAAGAGAATTTTACAATAATTTTTTTCCCAAAATCATTGAGTTTTAGAGAACATTTTAGCAGAATTATATGACTTTATGGGACATTTCGTAAAATTGTATGATTTCACAAAGCATTTCGCAGATTTTTATTTTTTTATTCTACTGTTGCACATTATTAGGATTTTATACGACATTTGGAGAATCTAAGAATTTTTTACGACTTTTTGCATATTTTGTGATTTTGCAGTTTGCTGATAAGGGTTTAAAATAAACACAGGAACTCTAGAATGCTTGCAAAAACCTGTTGGTCCTTCAAGAAGTAGACTTGCCAGTTTTGAATATATTATAGTTTTTTGTCATCACACTCTTGATGTACGAAAATAATTCCCAGTCTATAATGGTATCGAAACGAATCCTCGACTCGAATAAATAAGAACCCACGAATACAACGAAAAAGCATTTTGAAACTATCCCTTTCATTAGTGGGATATTGCTTCTAAATTATGAGTGTCACCTCTTTTAACTCTAGTTGCGCGTGCTTCCGTTAAAAAACTTTAAACGAAACCACACTAGAAGCTTTATAAGACCATATTGCGAAGATATACGCAACCTTTCACGTTATTGGTATTTATTTGAAAGATCGCGAGAATTACAGAGTGAGTTGGTCAGGAAGAAGAGAAGGTAGCAACGGTAATCGTGTTACGGTGAGAGCAAGCAGCAACAGAATTGCTCTCTAAATACTTTCCAATATTGAATTATATAGTTTTCTGCGCTGATATTTATATTTAAATCACAACGTTCAAAGATGGTTGGGTCTAAAACAATTCGATTGTACTCAGAAGACACGGTATGACACATTTTCATAAAATGTTAGAGAATTCCTCTTAATTTGTGGCGTAATCCCGTGAATTCTTCAAATTTAATACTTTTCTCGTGAATTCAGTATATTCTCGGACACTGACAGGGAAATTTAGCAGAGTTCTTAATCTCCGCTTAGATAGAACTTTGCTTATATTACGCGTAATGTATGATTATTTTGCAAAGGCTTCAAATATAAGGGCTTTTAAATATTACAATAAGTCCCTTATCACAGTGTACAGATACACTGCGCCGAGCATAAACCAACTATGCTACTCCAGAATTCAAACTTTTCCGCCTTCAAGATGAGGTCTACGACCAATTTCGGCAGTTAAATAATTTATTTATTATAATCTTTACAAACACGATATTACAAACCTTAATATCATGATGCAAAAAAGGGATTTATCTTAAACATATACATATAATACTAAACTCATGAAAGCTAAGCGCTAGGCAGCCCAGGCTTCTATTAATGTGAACACTTCATGCAACGGTTCTATTGAACGTGTAAACTCTTTCAAACATTTCCAGTCCATCTCTGTTTAATAGTCTTAACTAAAACGAATAATAAATAAATTATAAATGGACCGTTTTGTAATTAAGAAATTTTCTTAAAAGGATATCCAATATCCTTAATGCATTTATTTGTTCTTTTTATTCTTTAAGTTTTTTCCTTTGATTTATCTGAGTGGACGAGGAAAATACGACCAGCGCGAAATCGACGATTACGATGGAATTATTGCCGAAATCATGATCGCAATAAGGAGAAATCTCAAGTAAATATTGATATCTTTAAAGAGAGAAAAAGATTTTCATAAAAAAATTATTTAATCTAGGTAGGTATAAAAAATTATACCAGCCGAAACAAAACTTAATAACGCTTACAATTAATGCATATTAAAAGTTGACTTATAAAGCCTAACTCCGGTTTTTAAGAAACGGGGCGTCTTTTTCAAATCATTAACCTCTAACCAAATACATCACGAACCTCTTTCTGATAACAAAAGCGCATACTGTCTGCTGATAGCTCACGCTATGTCACAGTCACTAATTGACTATAGTTTCCCAATTTGAAAATACCCCAAATTCACCATCCGATCAAACGTCAATTACTTTATCCTTGTGGTAAAGAAAAGTGTAAAGCCTATTTTTTAAGGTACCAAAATGTGTCTTGCTTGTCACGAGTTCAACATTGGCGCGCCGAAGTACAAAAATTCGCGTTATCTTATATGTTAAGGACGCTTCATGATATCGATGCTGCAGAAAGTGTCGGTGGCTTTATAAAACGAGTTTTCGCTAGTCTTGCGCAGAGACACTCCGAAAACGTGTTACTCCGATTCGCTTTGGTATCTGCCCCATGTAAACCATCGTTCATAGGCCCTATTTATTATGTTACCTATACCAGTGAGCACAAATAGAAAGTCGAAGATAAAAGGGGGAAGGTAACTATAACGGCCGGGCGGCCGGCCAACATGGTTCTTACGCGCACCTACCTTGGCGCAGAGCCGAGGGGTAAGATGTCACGTGTTCCTTTGAATAGGAAATTCGAAAAGGGTAAACTCGAAAATACGGTTAGAGGCTCACACCAGACATCAGCGCGGTAACTGCAACTTTATCTACGGTTAATTTACGCATTCTTTTCCGAGGCACTGTAAGAACACACGAAGCGGCACGAGTGTCACCATATTACCTTGCACTAAATAAGGCTTTACCGGGACTAGACACTCTAGCCTTAGGTAAGATAATCCGGTTAGGCTCACAAAAGCCAATGAAATAAGGGGGCAAGATACGTCTTCTTTCCCTCGTTTCCGGTAAATTTTTTACACATCCGGTTTACGTGGCGCATGCGCTACTTTTCAACAAATCAGGACCCTTCATGAGTGAGATTTGTAAACGGGCGGTTAGAACATTTATCGAGGCGACGGGTTTCGAAGAAGCGGGCTGGATAAACGGAAATTTAAGTTTTCATTTAAGGAATTAGGTAGGCAATGGCGGTTAAACACTGTATTTATCCAAAATGCAAAAGTGATTTTAGATACTCTGACCCTACTAATACGGAAGGTTTTTATTTCTACCTTTTCCTAAGACTTTGACCAAGTTTCATTTTCAAAAATCCATTCGAATAATGCGATGTATAACAAAATAATACACGTGCTATCTTGATTGTCCACCAAGCTTTCATCTAGTCTCGCTAGGCGCGATGGCATAACCAATGGCTTTTGTGAGCAGCATTTTTTTATGGACTGTCTTGTCCCGGAAGCAAAGTTTCGATTATTAGTCCAAAGTATCACCAATGCCTCCGCCGTAATACTGGCCGAAACGTAAACAAACTTCTCGGATTTTTTTACCTCTCTGTTGCGCCGATTGCGCATTTGCGGCAAGCTCTTAGAGAGCCACAGGCTCACAGCACTGGTAACGTTTTTGAAAGGGGGCAGACCGAGAATTTGGTCTCTCCGACTCTCCTTTCTATTTGTACTCCCTGATTATACTTATAATCATGATTTTTTTTACTTTTAGCCTGACATTTCAGCAAGTATACTCGGTAAGCTTTCAATAACGATTTTTATTAACTTCAGTAACCTAAATCTTCGTGTATTGATTTTAGAACCAAGATAATTGGGATTTGAAGACCTTCCCGCACGTTATCTCCTATAATCGTTTGCAAGATTACCGATCTGCAACTGAAATTTATTACTCCAAAGTCACCATGTTTTCGCAGCTTTCTCAAACGCAACATGGAAGTTTTCTTTCCAATATATTCACTATACCTCTTTGGGTAATTATAATCAAACAATATAATATTATTCTATTTTTACGTTTTAAATGTTTTGTGACAATTGTCACGTGGTTGGGAAAGATTGAGTCATTTGTTTGAAAATAAAACAAGTTGGGAAGCCGGACTGTGAAGCTTTCTTGGAAGGAAGCGTTACGGATGGCCTTCCAATGAGGCTCACATGTCTCTTCTATGCGGGCGAAATGGTTCTATATGCGATAATACAGCGGAATACCTGCAAAGTGTTCTCGATCTATGTACAACTTTTGCCTATAATAATGGTTTGAAATTCTATCTTGCGAATTCAAACTAGGTCAGGTTTGGCAAAAGTTGACATTGCCTGGGTGCATGTTACACATTTAAAAAATAGATACGGTGTCGGGGTTTTGCTTGGTAATCATGATTATTAGTACTTTCCAAGTGCTAAGGAGTCTCGAAATAATGCGAAGAGCAATCGTTTGAAAAGTCAAATACCCTGAGTGGTTGAAGTTCTTACCGGCTAAACGTCTTGCTAAAAAATTTAAACCTTCTTAAGGTGTAAATGGGTTGTCAAAACGAATCTTAAGCCTGGATAAGCTTAAACTTAGTCGTCTAGAAGCTTGTTTTGCAGGAGTATGACACACTCCCGACACGGACTTTTACTTCTATAGATATAATCGCCTGCTTTATTTTCTTTTTATTTCTATTAGCGAGAAAAATTTGACAATACTTTTATTATGCGAAAAGTATTGATCTATTGTTTTAATACAGTCTTCCTATTCCTTGTTGTTTCAGTTTCTTGGGTTAGTTTTTCTGGCCATATTTATTCTTTCGGCGTTAACGAAGGAATTTGAAAAGTCAAACAAATTTGGATCATTTATGTGGATGTACTTTGCACCACTCTTTCAGAAAAGTAAGGAAACACGGTGGTGTAATGTGTCCTGTGTTGCAGTTCTCACCTGCTATTTAACAGTTAACTGTTCAAGTCTTAGAAAAGAGTTGGTACAATTTTACTGTCCACTTCGGCTTTTGGTGACGCCACAAAAAGTGCTGTATTTAAACTCTCTCCTGGCATTAACCCTATACATGTTCTATGGTTGTCTTCCATAAACAAAAACTGGTCACGCTTATATTCTTCAAACATTAAATAGCACTCTAGTTATAACCTTGTTTCGCCAGTTTTATGCTAAAACTGACTAAAAGCGGTACAGATTCGCGAACTTTTTTGTTCGTTTCAACTAAATGGTAGATTTTTTTGTCCAAATTTTTTCAATGAAGTTAATTATGGAATTTATTTCTTTAATGTTTGTTTCATTTAAGGTTTTAACACACGGATTGTCCACCGCATGTCGGCGCACTTGCTGAATATCTGGAACGCGACTTTGATCGTCCTTAACATTGTGGTATTGTCCTATATCACCGCCGATGTCTTGGTGGGGCAGAAAATTATAATGAATCATTTAAACGATATCTTGCAAGTTGAAAACTTAAAGTTCACGACAAGTACCTCCAACGCTATGGTAGATTTTTTTAGGGTGAGTAACTGTTCAGGAAATTCAGGGTGGAAACATTCGCCGCTACCAGTCTCAGTTCTTCCCTTACTCATTACTGTTACGCTTGTAGATTGATTTAAATAAACTTCCTATTTAGAATTTCTTCCCATTAATAAAAAAGCATTAAAAGTAAAGATTATATTTAAAATTAGAACCACATATCTATCTATAATAACAAAGGATTTTCATGTAAACACCAGATTACTGGGCTCCATGAGTTAGCTCTGTCTGCCAAAATTGCGTAAGGGGGCTATGAAAACCTATTCGGATTGATACAATATCATTTTCGCAGAGAAGCTTGTCTTGTGGGTTCCAGTTAGGAATCTTATTTACTCGTATCATATTAGACATTATTGGAGGATTCATGGTTCCAATTTGGAATAGTCTTTATTGTATATGTTCTTTAGATTAAAAAAAATCAATTCTAAGCTGGAACTTTACTTTAAATGAGGAGTCAAAATACTGTTAATTACAAATTAGCGTGGGTTCATAAGCCGTTACATTAATAATTAGTGCCGCTGGATTTCACACGTTTTCACTTGGTTAAAATTCCTAAGCTGAAGATGCAACATTTTGCATTGTTTAAAGAGCTGTAATAAGCGTTTCTTTTGCGATATTTTATGGAACAGAATTGAATTGATCCCATATCAATTATTGATACTGCTGCTACTCGAATAATTATTCGTAGCCGGGAGTGTGGCGCACTCCTGTAAGCCAAGCTACTGGGCGGCAAAGTTTGAGGGAATACGACACATGTCGGCGATCCTCCCCTATAGGTGCCGACTGCCCCGTGTCCGCCGGAGGTGACTTGACCCCCACACCCCTTCCGTCACCTCCCAAGTAAACCTCATTTCCTTCCCTGATTAGTCACATACTGAAACCTGACTAATCGCATCCTTGTCGCGGACCCTTAAGGGACCCAATTTACATTGAAACCTAATAAAAAAAAAAAAAAAAAAAAAAAATAATTATTCGTAAAATCCTTGCACCTATGCGTTATGCGACTTATCGAAACCGCTTGCGGACGAAGGTTTTCACCAAATCACTAGGACCACTTTTTACATGTATTTCAGGGTATACCCGGAGAGGTAGGAAAGAGAATTAGATCAAGGTATTATGAGCACCAGGAGGGTGATATCGATCGTTTTAAGAAAGTTGTAAATGGTGAACTCGTTTACATCGACTGGCATGAAGAAGTAGCTTCTCTCAATGTGTTTTGTGAACTAGAACTAGATGGAAAGATCGATGGTCGTCCTTTGTTGTACCAGTCACCCTTTCCTTTGAAAATTGATTCAGTGGGGTTCTTAATGCAGAGAAATCACTCCATTGATAAGGACACTCTACACGGAATCAATCGAATGTAAGCTTCCAATGTCAAATTCTTAAAGAACAACTACCGTTAAAATTTTCACTATTTTATTCGAAATAATATTTTAATGAACTAATTTTCTATGTACCTTTTATGTAGGTTGCGCTTCGCCGCTGCAGCGTGCTTATGTGATGAAGCAATCAAGAAAGCCTACTGGCAGATGAACACCATGTGCATCACGACGGAGAACCGCGTCGACGACAGAGATTACACCAAGAACGAAACGGAATTGCGTCTCTTACTCAGCATATTCGTCATAAGTTTAATGCCGGCATGCCTCCTTATAACATTGGAACTCTGCTTCAAACTCTGCCCGTGTTTCAAAAGAAAATCCGCCGCAGAAAGAAACTGCAATTATTAAGAAGCGCTTTAACATTAGAATTGCAAAAACGGCCTCCTTTTATTAGAACCTTATATTAGCTTTCAAAGTACTCTTTAGAATAACAAGCTCAATGTATTGCACAGATCAAATGGGGGACTTCTATGAAATTCATCATCTTATAGATTATCCCCAGTTTACTAGTTTTGCAAATCAAAACCTTAAATGTTTTATGGGACAAATGTATTGATTAGATTCTAAATGATTTATTATATTTTTAATTAAATATATGCAATTATATTGAATATATTTGTGTCACAACAGAAAATTGATGTTGAGTGCATTGACCGGGTAGAATTTGATTGTCCAATCATTACATATAAAGCGTCGAATACACAGACTGTTAATGTTACACGAGTGCGAAATATTGTTCAATTGTTTGAATAGGGTTTTGAGCATGGAAAAAACTCAATATATATCAATTGTCCAAAATTTACCGCAAATGATGTTTTATTTTCCAGAAAATATTGTGTCATTATAATAAAACTTTGCACAAATGTTAGTCTGACTAACGTTTTTATACTTTTTAATATTGTCTATTTACTGTATAATAGGTACAGTATTTAATTTTTTTTAAATCAGCATTTAGCCATTTATTTAGCAGAATGATTTGTAAACGATAAATCTAGAGTACATATGGACCGAGTAGCTTAAATGGGCCAAACATGACGTCAAAGCCCTATATTTTCGGAAGAGGAGTGAGGAACGTACGATGTTTCCTCTTATTGGTGACTGGTGACGCTTTTACTTATGCAAGTCAGTTTGCAACTACTTATCGCCAATATGAGAAAACATACTCCCAAATTCTCATTCTCCAATCCTTTTCCAAACAATAGGGATTTCACGTAATTTTTGGATTATTGGCTCTACTCGGTCTACAGTTACTTTAGTTATTAATAAAGTTTGTGTTATTTGTATTTTTTTTACGGATTCGGGTAATTTTTTAAGAGAACGTCTAAACAAGATAGAGGCTGAAGTAGTGACTCTTTCCTCACAGTTGAAAGTTTCTACCTAGTGTTGGCTAGTGAAAAGAGGTCGCGTGTTTCTTATCTTTTGCGTATCTAGATAAAAGTTTTAACCTTTTTACCAGAATATATATAACGTGATAAAGATTGCTTATCTGAAAAGTGTTCAAAATTGATAGCTATGGGCTTTGTCTGCAAGTGAGTTTAATTTAACGGGTCTCGTACATAATCCCCCTGGACATAATCCCCCCGGACAAAATCCCCCTATTTTGGATTTGCCAAGACTTTTTCCCCCCCGATTTTAGACGTGTTTGTACAAAATCCCCCCAGAGAAAACGTCCAGGACAAAATCCCCCAAAAGGAAAACTGTTCAACAAAATCCTACCGAAAGGATCATTTTATTGAAAATCCCCCACATAATAGGCATTTAGAAGTAAAGGTAAACGGAAGCCCAAATCCAAAGATTATCTTTAATAATAATGCAAAAGTATAATTCACAAGAGTGAAAGGTATTGCAAACAATGTTCCTAAACCAAAAGAAGTAAACTACTGATTTTAATTTAACTTATTTCCAAAATTCCAATATTTTGGAAAAGGCGGCATTTTATGGTTAGTCAGCAATATTTTGGAAAAGGCGGAAATTTATGGTTAGTCAGCGATATTTTGGAAAAGGCGGCAATTTATGGTTAGTCAGCAATACTTTGGAAAAGGGGGAAATTTATGGTTAGTCAGCGATATTTTGGAAAAGGCGGAAATTTGTGGTTAGTCAAAAATATTTTGGAAAAGGCGGCAATTTATGGTTAGTCGGCAATATTTTGGAAAAGGCGGAAATTTATGGTTATCAGCAGTATTTTGGAAAAGGCAGAAATTTATGGTTAGTCAGCAATATTTTGGAAAAGGCGGAAATTTATGGTTATCAGCAGTATTTTGGAAAAGGCGGAAATTTATGGTTAGTCAGCGATATTTTGGAAAAGGCGGAAATTTATGGTTAGTCAGCAGTATTTTGGAAAAGGGGGAAATTTATGGTTATCAGCAGTATTTTGGAAAAGGCGGAAATTTATGGTTAGTCAGCGATATTTTGGAAAAGGCAGAAATTTATGGTTAGTCAGCAATATTTTGGAAAAGGCGGAAATTTATGGTTATCAGCAGTATTTTGGAAAAGGCGGAAATTTATGGTTAGTCAGCGATATTTTGGAAAAGGCGGAAATTTATGGTTAGTCAGCAATATTTTGGAAAAGGGGGAAATTTATGGTTAGTCAGCGATATTTTGGAAAAGGCTGAAATTTAGGGTTAGTCAGCGATATTTTGGAAAAGGCGGAAATTTATAATTAGTCAGCGATATTTTGGAAAAGACGGAAATTTATGGTTAGTCAGCGATATTTTCGAAAAGGCGGAAATTTATAGTTAGTCAGCGATATTTTGGAAAAGGCGGAAATTTATGGTTAGTCAGCGATATTTTGGAAAAGGCGGAAATTTATGGTTAGTCAGCAATATTTTGGAAAAGGCGAAAATTTATGGTTAGTCGGCAATTCACACTATTTTCTCCATCATTGGTTCCGCTTTTCCTCGTAGGGGGAATACTACTATTTTTACTACTATCCTACTAAAAAATTTCCACTGTGGAAAACGACCTCTAAAATAGGAATGACCCCTGAAGGGTTCGTCTCCAAGGTGGGGATTTCGTTCCGTAAGCGGGGGATTTTGTCTCCAATTTGGGAGGGATTTTGTCTCCAGTTTGGGGGGATTTTGTCTGCAAATGGGGGGATTTTGTCTTATGCCCATTTGGACGGGGGGAAATTTTTGGGGGGATTATGTCCAGGGGGATTATGGGAGTCACCCTAATTTAACACTGTGGAATTTCTCGTGCAATGTTGAAAACATTCTGAAACATTTCTGTGATCATTTCCCATAATGGATTGTTTGGGTACCAGAGTTAAAGTAAACATGAAGTAGGATACAGCTCCCAGAAAGGCTGAAAGCAAAAAACTCCGATCTAATGGCATACAACCTAAGAAAGTAAAGTTCAAAGGTGCTCTCATTTTAGAGCACAAGAAAATATCGGCGGTTTGCTTAGTGTATATCCTGTTTCGATAATTCATAGCACGTTTATGGCAACACGATATTAAATATTCGGTACAATCCGACATTAACGATAACGAAAATGCTAAAGTTCCATTTTCCAAGGTTCTCATGACAGCTGGTACGATTTGTATAAAACTATATCCCGTGTTCTTGTTATCGAATACGGTGGGCCAGTTAAAGCAAAAATCTAAAACCCATTCAATAGACGTAGTGAAGAATACTAGCCGCAATTTCAAATCCAATTCCGTAATCATTTCCATGAAGTTAGTGTGTGTTTTAGCCAGAATCTGTACGTCACATTCTGAGATCGACATGAACCGGCCCCATTTTTGAATGTCGGTCTTTATGCTTTGCGTTGTAAAAGTGACCATAGCCCTCGTACAGGAAATAAAGCTGGTTAACATCGCACACATAACGAAACGCAGAAACCATAACAAGTACGAAACCACTTGATAACGCGATAGTGTGGAAAATCCAGTATGATACAATTCGATGTACGAACTCGTATTGATTGTCATTGGTATAAAAAACAACGCAACAAATAGCATGTCGAAAGAGGATTTCAAAGCGACTTAACGTTGTCATTCCGAAATGTTTCCTTAAACGAGTTTTTTTAATCTGTCTTAAGCAAGAACTGGTTAAATCTCCGTATAAAGACGCGTTAACGATGTACATCCATTTGACATTAATACATATATGCAAAAGCGACTGTAATACGCTGAATGAACGCCAGTTTGCGTATATTCTTGAAACCTTTCCCGCTATAGTTTCCGCAAAGTACAAATTAATGAGGAGAAACGTTAATGCGGACGCAATTCGACTTCTTGAAAGCTCCCAAAAATAGCAGCGATTTTGAAAAAAATGTTTTGTTTCATAAACTGTAAATTTTTATCTTCTTCCGACATTGTGTTCCAGAAACGCTTCCTTTCTAGACTACGGATACAAATAACATTCACTTGTGTAGAGGGTATTGAGTATCCGAATGTCCAGGTGGACATCTAATAATAATCTAATAATAATCTAGGCTTTGTCTATGAAGGGAGTTCCACACTAAGCCTGCGCCTTGTTTACAGGTGGGTTCCTTTACATTGCATCAAGTTGCCACTCGTGCGTAAAAGAATATTTTTATTACTGTCATCAATATATGCGAAAATTCTCATAATTATCACAAACATTGGCGATGATTCGGGCAGGGTTTTTAAAAACGTGAAAAACAGACAATTTGGGAAAAGCCCAAACCAAATCGTCACCATTGATTAGACCTGATATTGACAATTATATAGATTCATAGAAGAACACTTCAAAACCTAATAATATCATAAACTTATTTTTGGAAATTTCTTATGAACCCTTGAAAATATAATTGACTCAAACATTCGACGAAGAAATCTTGCACCCATTTCTTGGCCACTTGAAGTGCAACACGACTAGAACATGATAAAAAACAACAATTTAAAGGGATTCAATCTAAGAACGTGTTGTTCGAGCTAACTTTCAGTTTTAGCATTCGGTAATTTGTATTTCTTGGGCTTGATTGATGTTGTTACAGTTATCTTGCAAAAAAATAATATCCAACAGGTAGGGTTTCTAAAATTTTCATTATATTGTCTTAAATAGGCCATAAATAAAGTACCTTTCCATAAACGTATGATGTTATTTCTGCTAAGAATGACCCTTCCTTTGCAGTAAAAATTAAGTCGGATTTGCCGTCTTACCGACATTTCAACTACAATAAAATCTGACCCTTGGCCTTTTCTTAACTGTCACGTTGGTAGAAGAGACTTGCACTTGTTAACTGATAACATACATGCAAGGAAAAGGTTTCATTAACCGACTTTACTATCTTAGGACTGCCGACTAATGACCGTCCGAAATCTAACACTGTGCATTGGTTATTTAGTAGACCTGCACTTAAAAAGCAGTGCGCGCGATTCCATGGATAATGCAATCGTATAGGGGATTGGATGGAATCTTGTGGGACGCCTTGTTCATTATTGGCCCAAGCGGAATGCACACACATTAGGTTCGATTAGAAATAAAGTCACGATGTCAATAAAATGTCTTACCTGATATTCCAGCATTAATGTTTACAATCGTTCATGGGAAATAGAGTCAAATGCTTTGGCTATGTCTAGATATTGGACGTCCACCGAAGATCCCTCGGTGAAGATTTTCTAGAAGTGAGTGGATGTTAGATTTAGCACAGGTAATCGGGTTAGTCCTGAAGTTGATCGCGGGTAATATGGAAACGCAATGTGGTTGGCAATAGTAGAAGCAAAGTACATATTTAGCAAGGTGGCATTTTCAAGAGGTGTTGTAGCGTAGGTACCATCTTGTTTTTGCAGTTGGAGAATTGGGAAACGTGCTTTAAAACTGTCTAAGCTTAATTTTGTTGTCAGCATAGAGTGTAAGACTGTTATTTTTATCTATGGCTACTAAGTCGCCAATAAATAAGTTAAGTAATATTGGAGATAATATGGAACCTTAATTCCAAAATGACTGCCAGGGCATAGTTATCTATGGACTTTACAAATTCAATCACGAGGAAGAGAACTACGTCATATTCTCAGCATTATGGACCTTAGTCATTGCCTGGATTACTGTCGCCCGCGTAATTGGATATGGCGGAGTCATCAACCGTTTCTTGTCCTGGAAAGTCGTTGTCCCTGTCACATCACAGGATTACACGCTGTTTCCAAAAAGTAATTACATTGTGGAAGAAACGGTTATACCACTAAAAATTACCAATTTATTACATTGTGAAAGAAACGGTTGTTACCACTAGAATTACCAATTTATTAACTGATCACGTGGGTGACGTCACGGAGGATAAATCATGTCAAGTGTCCGTAATGAAACCAGCAATTTCAGTGTCTGTACAGTAAGGTGACATATTTTTCACGTGGTATCTCATCCTAAGACTAAACATTAAAAAAAAACCGAGAAGAGTTTTCTCCACTCTGATTCTTTCTGGGAACCATTTATTTATTAAATATAGTTACAGTGTAATAGTTCGTATATGATAATAATAATAAATTTGATTTTATCTGAAATTATTTTAGCTAGTCATCAATTTTCGTGTCATGGATTATCGCATGGTCTTATCCCATTACTGGCAGATATGCTGATTTTATTGATAGAAATTTTATATATTGATACTGAAAGCCTTTCAAGTCAGTTATCACGTCATAAATCACGCCGAGCCTAACACATACAAGAATTATTACGTCAATGTGGTGTAAATGTACTTAGTGGTTAAGCTATCTATGGACATATGATGAATACAGCCTAGCTGATATGTTCGATGTTGTTTCGAAAATATATCGAGGCCTTTCTGATGTCCAGTAAGCTATTAGCAAACATACATAACAAATTACATTATTAAACTGTGCATAAAGTTGATTTATATTGTTGACATCGAAAAATTATAGGTATGAGTTATATTAATTTTAAGTTAGATTTTAACTAAGTTATGTTTAATTTCTTTCATACAGATAAATTAACGTGAGAACAAATAGAGGCGACACTGGGAATAACTTTCTTGGTGTCTCCATCGCAGATGGATCTCCGGCATGTCGTCTGGTAAGTTCATGGTGATTGGAGTATTGTGACGTCAGTAAAAACAAGTACCTTCCACATTATTCATTTTTGAGCCCTTTCAACGTTTTGACGAGAAACGTCGCGAAGTTTAGCACTTGAGGTACGGATAATCCGATCCAAATGCCGCAGAAACCACAAATGTGTCCAAATAGTTCCAATGGCTGCCATTAGAAATGAATTAGATTACGTTTTGAAATATATATGTCATACCTAGCTACCGTCTGCTTGGGCAAGGTCGTAAATATGACTGATTCCATTGGAGTGTATCCACTTAAGACTCCCAATGCTTTTAACAAACTAGTAAAAATTTTAGATATTGAGACTGGAGCTCATTTATAATATTTTCGCGAATATTTACATCTCATTTTTCTGATAAAGGTGGAAAAAATATATTATAATCTCAAAAATGTCAGGAAAACATTGGTAACAAACCTTATTGAGATTCACAGGCAAGCAAGAGACATCGCCTTTGTAAAACGACTCTCTGAAATACTCATTAGTTAACAATCATACTGACTCTTAACATAAACTACTTACTCGCAGGCAGGATTGCATTCAAAATCACATTTTCTTGTAATTTCGTTAATTATTTCGGTGTAATTATCTGCGCAAACGATAATTTGTCATTCCTGGGTCAGACTAGAGTAAGTGTCAAATCCTCACCGGTTTTTACAAAAACTTCAGGTCGACATTGCGCATGTCCTATATCTTCGTTGAACACTAAACCGTGTTTAAATATGCAGCCAAATTTATCAAGAGAATAACGCCAAATACATTTTAATTCACACATCTTAATATAAAAAAGACTTAGCCATTAATATGTTAAGGAATCATCGATATGTACTTGTTCCGTCATGTCCCCTTGTCCAGACAACTCGTATTGTTTAACGTAGTCAGTGCAGTTAGACTTAAAGGGTGATTGAAGTCTCTTGACTTGAGTCTGTTTCAAATTACGCTTAGTATTTTCTAATCCGCTATAAGCCTCGGGTTGGTTTACCTTGCTAACGTAGATATTGCATGAAAATGGTATTTGTTCCATAAAATTGAACTCTTCTCTAGTTGCAACGGTCATCCGATCATGTATGAACACTAGAACCGAGAGTTCAATTTTATCTGGAATGTCAGTGATGTTAATTAAACTCCCTACGAACGCAAAAGCTACATGAAAACAAATTAGCTGTAGTTAAATTAAATCATTCAATTAAGAAAATTGTAGGATATTGTTTATCCATTATCTGACCGTCAATATGTCCAACGGGGCTATCGAATAGAGTTTGGTTTCTAGATTTAAAAACAGAGTTCATGGTAAAGCAGGGGTAAAATTGAGGTTCCATCCCTACGATGGTCCTAACACTTGCTTCACACGCTTTTGAGTTCTTTCCATCAAATTTGCCATTACTATTATGTTTGCATTTAGTGAACCATATCTTATCGGTAAATTTCCGGATCCATGATTGACTACTGCCAAAATGCTAATAGAATCAAAAAAAAAAAGTTAATTAGACATTGGAAGCGGTAAAAGATATTTTCTCATTAAGGCATGCACACCTTCAACTTTGATTCTAAACCAATGTCGGATGCATTGTTTTCAGAATCTTTCCATTTCAGCAAGCTGTAAGGTATTAAGTGAACACTGTAGAACCATGGTCTGTTTATACACTATAGTTTAAAGAAGCTACTTACGGTATATTAGGACATATTGTTGTAGCAGGAGCTATGGGATTACTATCCATATACATATCTATGGATACCAATGTCTGATATTGGTAATATTCCAGAAGAGACCAGGATACTTGGTAAACGCATACCCCAGTTAAAAACACGAGAAAAATTGAACGTGTGCATTTGTTGCAACAAGCCATTTTGAAGTGAACGAAATTTTAAAACCAATACCCGAGTTAATTAACTTGTAATCAAAAACTCATTTTGACCATGGTAATATAGTTTCTGAACTTTTTAATTACTTTAAACGTCGCAACCCATATATATTGATTGAATACAACTCATTAATGGAATAATGGGGGATACCATAGCTACCCATATCTTGATGTAGAACATGACATTTTGCTGTCCCGGCCACTGTTTTTGAGTTATGATTTGATTGAATTAGCGATTTCACCTTAATTAAATTACCAATCATTGTCTTTCAGATTCTTAATTAATTTTAAGGGGTCATCCGTTAAATACTCTCGGACAATCTTAAATTGAAAACAGTGTCATAGAACACTTTTGACTCAAAATTGTTTTCCCAAAGAATATTCCCTCAATTTATGCCAGACGTATCAGAAACCTCCTGTAAATAACTAATAAGTTGAACTTTTAAATACGGGTGTGTTTGAACCTTCACTTCAAGAAATTGATTTTTGCTACGTAGGTTAATTAACGTTCAACTCTAGCCTTTTCAAGGCGAAATCAATATTCCATATTTAATTCAAACTTGTTTTTCTCTTAAAATTAGGAAAGATATAAATTAAGCCTCAAGCATTTTTCCCCAAAAAGATCGTTTCCAAGAACTGAGAGGGGGGCATGTGGGATGGACAAAAGACCAAATCATGGTGGTGTATAGAAACCATTAAGTACAGACTGGTGTCCATGTGGGGTGGACAAAAGATCAGATGATGGTGATGTATAGAAGCCAGTAAGAACAGACTGGTGTCCATGTGGGATGGACAAAAGATCAGATGATGGTGGTGTTTAGAAGCCAGTAAATACAGACTGTTATCCATGTGGGATGGACAAAAGCCCAGATGATGGTGTTGTTGGAGAGACAGTGGAGTAATAGCCAGTGTAAGAGGAATACAATTTTCCAAATTTCCGGGAAATTGAGAACACATTTGCTCCGATTTGCAAACTGCGAACGCGGTCCCCTGGGGTGTAACAACAGACAGACAGACACGTTGAAATTAGAACCTCTCCGTGACATACGTCACTCGGAGATGTATAAAACAAAAGGTTGCAAAGTGTGTCGCCTCAAGAAATCCATGTATGGACTTAAGCAGTCTGATGATCAGTGGTATAAGCGATCCATATGCGTCTATTTCTCGAGAGTGTTCGAGGAAATCATGATTGTTGCTATCTATGTGGATGATGTCATTCTCTTCTCAAACGTGTTGGCCTGGATGAAGGACGTTAAGCTTGGATTGGGAAATTGCTTCGAAATGAAAGACCTGGGTCCAATTCAATTTTGCCTAGGGATGGAGTTCCATCAAAACGTCGAAAACCACACCATTACAATCACTCAGAAGAAATATGGAGAGTCTGTACTGGAGCGTTTTGGTATGCTGGAATCAAAGGCCATAGCAACACCCATAGGTGTCAACGTGAAATTGCAGAGACAATAAATGATAAGAAAAGCCGCAATTGCGTGAACCTGTGGTGGAAGCCCTGCCATTGGGATGCTAAACGTTTCGCGTAACCCTAGCCGATCGCCGCGTACATCCATGTTAATGGAGTAGAAGCCAGTGTTGCTTTCTGTGAACACGTTTGCTCCGATTTGGCAACTGCGAACGCGGTGACAGACACAAACACAGTCACGTCCAGTGTAATACCTCTCATGACGTAGATGAATAGGAGAGAATACTAGGAGAGGTAAAACCTGACCCATATTATTTTCACCATCATAGTCTTATTGGATAACCTGCCAACAGTAATGTTCTTTCCATGAAAAACAATAGTTAAATCCAATCTTAGAAAGGGTCAATTTTCACCTAGAAAACTAGAATTTTTTTACGTTAATCTTCTTTATATTCAACTCTGCCTATTTTGGTTTTATTAATTACGACCATACTGACGAGAACCTCTGGTCCGGGAAAAGCTGGTAATTTTAATAATTTCAACAAAGTCAGGAAATTGAAAACAGGGTCTAAAAGTCAGGGAAAACCGAAATAAAGGTCAGGGTGAACCTGGAAAAGTCAGGGAATTTGAATCTGAAATGTTTATGGCAACCGTGGTGGGGCGCAAACATCAGTCTTGCGGCGGGGGGTATTTGACGTAGGTACGCCACTGACCCAGATTTTAGATCTGTATAATCTTTCCAAACAGTAAACTGTACGAAAAAATATCACATTCTGTTAAAAACCATCCTTACACGTTGAAATCGGTATATAGCTTTTAATATCCGTTTCAAGCGAGGTAAGGGGCTTAATACAAAATTGATCTAGAAACATCATCGATATCGATCAATATTTTCACCGTTCAATAAATTATTTCGACTCAATCGCAATGCGCTTTCTGTACGCGGGCGAATTACTTTCGCTCGATTCCCTCAGAATACGATAAGCCTGAAGAATAAAGATCCCAACTTTAAATTGGAGAAATTCATGAACAAGCAAAAATCGCTTCCTAATGAAACCATATGCGTCTCAGACTCAGAGAGACCACGCCAAACCCAATAACCCGGATTTTCACATAATTTCAGATTGAAATTCTCTAATTTCTCCACGTTTTCCCTGAATATACAGGGTGTTTGTGAAAGGTCCATCAATAATGAAAGGGCGTATTTATTGGGTCATTTTGAGTCGAAAATGTTCTATGACATTTTTCCGTCCGGGCCACTGTTTTCAAGTTATGATTGGAGTAATTTACGGATGACCCCCTTAAATTTAATTAAGAAATTGAAAGACAGCGCTAATTTAATGAAGGGGTCATCCCTAAAATATTCAAATCATAACTCGAAAACCGTGGGTCGGACGGCAAAATGTCATAGAACATTTTCGACTCAAAATGGCCCAATAAATACGCCCTTTCATTATTGATGGACTTTTCGAAAACACCCTGTATATTACCTGTTAATTTATACGAACGTTTTATGACAAAAGTTGTTAATGATGATGGAATATCTTTAAGAATTATTTCTATTAATCCCAGTCTTAAATTCCCTGGGTTAACTCAGGCCTTTTAGACCAGAATTAAATCCCCTGAATTTTCTCCGACCTTCCCATTCTGAAATTCCCAAATTTATCCAGGTTTTACCAACCTGTAGCAACCCTAATCAGCTTGCAGACATAATTTGGGAAACAATGCTTAGCTTCCATCCTCCACAAACGTAGAATAGAACTTTTCGACCTAAAACAGATGGTAGGCAACTCTCAAGAAGGGGGCTGATACATTGTCGCCTCTGCGCACTCTCATGATACAAAATAACTACAGCGCAGGCGCCAAAAAGAAAGACTGAAGGCGCAGTTTTACCCCCGTGTCTTTCCCTCTTAGTTACATCAAAATGGTCCATGGTGTCGTTATAGACTTGCTATTCTTTAATTCAACCGAAAGTGTAACCCACGCCTATTTGACTGCGTCCATGCGAAATCAGTTGAGCTTCTCGAGCAGCCGTTTTTTACGAGGGAATCTCGTATTTCTCCCCCTCCCCAACGTTACATATATCGGATCATATTCGCAGGACTCAGCCTTCCATATCTGGGACGCGAGAAACTTCAAAGTCTTCGTCAAGGACGTCTCGACCCTCATGAACTTAACAATTCCCAAGAAAGATAACTGAGAGAGCGGATTTTAAGGCAATGCAGCACCTTGATTTTATATAGATAAACTGTGCCTCGAGGAACTGCCAGCAGTTCAAATCTTAAACGCAAATACCGTAGATATATTATTTTAATTAATCACTACGGAAGTAATTACAGTTAAACTTTGAATTTTAAAGACTCGAATTTTGGAGCGTTATAATTCTAAATCCATACTTAGAGATAGTTCGAGAACAGTTCACTTCAACAGTTTCACTCTAAGCGGTTATATACATGTTTATATGACCTACATCACTCCTCGACTAGCTCTTGGTTTATAGTGTGAAAAGTGTGGAAAATATCTCATAAACTCGAATTTTGGAGCGTTTTAATTCTAAATCCATACATAGAGATAGTTCGAGAATAGCTCACTTCAACAGTTTCACTCAAATCGGTTCTATAAAAGTTTATATGACCTACATCACTCTTCGACTAGCTCATCGTTAATAGTGTCAACGGTATGGAAAATATCTCTTAAACTTATGGTTTAACCCAAACAAAATGAGTTAGCATTACCTGGCACGGTATTGCTTCAACCAATCTCGTAGGGGTACGGAGTTTTGGCTAGCAGACGCCTCTAAACATGGCGAGGCAGTAGTGAGCATTTATAAGACTATTTAAATGCTAATTATTTTTATAAGAGATCATTTACCTTTTTTTTTTAAATATTTTTCCTTTCATATTTAGAAAAAGGACGCACTTTCAAGATACAATTCGTAGAACTGGGAACTTTTCCTTTAATTTGGAAAAATTCTTTCAGCCCTGCGTTGAGTTTTTAAAATTTCGTGCCCATTATCAATTTATAGAGTAATCTCACGTTTCTTTAATATATTAAAATTCAATTTTGAATACACCGCGCTTTAACAATTGATATTGCCACCTGATTAATGACTACGAATGGTCGGTCGTAAGGAAGAACACAATTTTATAAATACAGATGGAGTTTTTCTCAATAAACTAGTTACTATGTTTGTGATCTAAAATTGCGACGGTTCTCTTTTACCATTGCACTATCCTTTCTATATTGCCGGCCCTTTTGTCATAGGTTTTCGTATACAGCGAATCCATCCTCATCTTCCAGCCTCTCCCTCTCTTTAGCTCTCGATCCCCGTACTCCGTTCTCTCTCTCTCAAATAGCAGCCTCAAATCTTAAAGGCATAAATGAAGGAGATCGAACAATCTCAAGATTAAAATCGATCGCATCGTGGCACATACAAAGTTCTGGGTGACCACGGCGAGACTCTAAAATATTATGTTAAAATAATCAGTTTATAGGAAATTGTAAAAGTTTTTTAACCAAAAGAAATAGAGGAGTATTTTTAAACTAAGGAAATATAGGTGTATTTTTTAAACAAAGGGAATATAGGAGTTTTTTTAGTGAAAGGAAATATAGGAGTAGTTTTTAAATAAAGGAAATATAGCAGTATTTTTTAAACGAAGGGAATATAGGGGTATTATTCAACTAAGGAAATATAGAAGTATTTTTAAACAAAGGAATTTTAAGAGTACATTTTAAACAAAGGAAATATAGGAGTCGATTTTAAACAAAGGAAATAACGAAGTAGATTTTAAACAATGGAATTATAGGAGTAGATTTTAAACAAAGGAATTATAGGAGTAGATTTTAAGCAAAGGAATTATGGGAGTAGATTTTAAACAAAAGAATTAGAGGAGTAGATTTTAAACAAGGGAATTATAGGAGTTGATTTTCAAGATGGTGAATATAGAAGTAGATTTTAAACAAGGGGAATATAGGAGTATTTTTTAAACAAAGGAGTTATAGGAGTAGTTTTTAAACAAAGGAATTATAGGAGTAGTTTTTAAACAAAGGAATTATAGGAGTAGTTTTTAAACAAAGGAATTATAGGAGTAGTTTTTAAACAAAGGAATTATAGGAGTATTTTTTAAACAAAGGAATTATAGGAGTATTTTTTAAACAAAGGAATTATAGGAGTAGATTTTAAACAAAGGAATTATAGGAGTAGATTTTAAACAAAAGAATTAGAGGAGTAGATTTTAAACAAGGGAATTATAGGAGTAGATTTTAAACAAAAGAATTAGAGGAGTAGATTTTAAACAAGGGAATAATAGGAGTTGATTTTAAACAAAAGAATTAGAGGAGTAGATTTTAAACAAGGGAATAATAGGAGTTGATTTTCAAGATGGGGCATATAGGAGTAGATTTAAACTAAGGAAATATAAGCGTAATTTTTAAAAATAGAAAATATGGAAGTTTTTTCAAACAAAAAAATATAGGAGTATCTTTTAAGCAAAGAAAATTACGGAGTATCTTTTAAACAAAGGAAATAACGCAGTATCTTTTAAACAAAGGAAATAACGCAGTATCTTTTAAACAAAGGAAATAACGCAGTATCTTTTAAACAAAGGAAATAACGGAGTATCTTTTAAACAAAGATGGGAAGATTTGTATTCAAAATATAGATAATATGTACTACCAGTTCTTTGCAAAAGAAGTTAAGTTTAATTTTACTTCTAAAAATATCTCGGCGTATACTAAAATTAAACGTAGTTTCTCAAATTGCCAAAACGTTTATAGTTATCGTAACGTTCCCATATCTTGGGAGCCACCTATATTAAAAGTTACAGGAAAACGAAAAAAGCTATGAAAAATCTGAAAAAAAATTGGATAACATGTTGAAATGTTGAAGATTATAGAAAGAAATACGAAATGCTATAAACGGCTTTTCGAATTTTATTGCATATAACTTTACTGATATGGAGAGCTATATCAAAGATATTACATTCGGATGATATAATACGCCATAAATATTTTGCCTCCGTCAATTTCCCTCCTTAACTAATATGATTTTTGAGCAAAGTTAAAATCAATATTCGTTTTTCCGACAATTTGATTTATTTTCTTTACGATAATATTCAGTTCAAATAAAGATTATTGAACGATAATATTCAGTTCAAATAAAGATTATTGAACTCTGTATTTCAACAGGCCTGAGGCGATTTTTACAGGAATAATTCTATTTACAATAACTATTTAACATATTTAAGTACTTATGTCGAAGAAAAATGAGATGGGTAACATACCAGAAACGAATCACATCGGTAGAACCACCTTACATAATTCGTCCAAATTTCGTCTCCTCTTCCCATAGTTCTCTTCCGTCCAGTCTCCCTAGCGGAGCCGTGGAGAGTCGTTTCGAATAGCATGCGCGTTTTCGTGTCACACTGGCTCTCTCAATCGACATCAGTTTCTGTACGCGAATGTTGCTAGCTGCACGTTCCATCGGCTGGAGAAACTATTTTTACCGCAATCTTTCCTTCCAAATCCCATTTCTTATAAAACAACCCTGTTGTTGATATTTTTTCCCAACAGTGTACAACGTTTTCTCGTAAAAACATCACGCTTCCTTTTATGTTAGCAAAAAAACATCCTTTTTCATTCTTAAGTGGGTTGTTAAGTGTATCTAAAACTTTGTAGTTGCACCTACGTCAAGTTATCTCGGCAAGTGACAGCTACCACCGATACAGTGCATGCAGTGTGTCGGTAAGATGTTTCTCGCTTTATAGTTACGAAATATCGCGTGCCGGGCATCACGTTTCTTTCGCTATGGCTCACAGACCAAGAGTGAATGAAAGATTTAAATGTGGAGGCGCAGTTGCGTTTAAGCTATGATTTGATTCGTTAGATTAAATAATTAAAAATTGGATAAATTCCTTCGCGCAAATGTCGAAGTCTAATTCCGTTGGAGAGTTGAGGACCAGTAAGAGTGACGACCAATTGTATTCGATCGTGACTAATAAGCTTCACGAAGGGATTCTCTTGAAGGTGTCTCAAGCTAGCGATACTTCCTTGGCCCTTTCGTCTAAAAAATCTCCTTTGCATAAAGAGCAAAATGATGTGGACGATGGGACAAAGAACTTTTTGAGTTTGCCCGCTGAGAAGGATCGCTCAAACCGGCGACATTCGGTCCAAGTTTCTGGATCGCGTCGTAAGTCGAGGGATCACAGTCGTAAAGGTTCCTATCCCGAAGAGGAATTGCTGCGACCCAAGGACCAGCACTTATTGAAACCCGACATGCACCATTCCATTTCGAACTCACCAGACGGCAGCGTCGTAGATTGTTCCAGAAGAAGGTCGTCGTCCGTCTCGCCCTCTAGGAGGTCCAGTAACAGTAGCGGGGGACACAGTCGGCGATCGTCCCGAGCCGAGAATGGGGAAGTCAGACACCATCACCACCACCACCAGGGTGGACACAGTAGGAGGGGATCTTCTATAAGTTCTTGCGGCGAACGAAGGTCCAGAATTGGCAGCTCAGCAAGTTGCGTGGCAACTACTCGTCTTGGAAGTGTCAAGAAGAATTCGCGCGTCACTTCTATTTCCGGCGCAGGAAGTCGTAAGGGAGACGAATTTGACGATGATGTCGACTCAGTCACACGACGTAGGAGGAAGATAATTATCATGATCATCGGCTCGGCTTTTGTTTTCATCCTATTGACTAGTGTCTTGTTAGTCGCCGTTACTCTGACCTTGTCTCCCAAAATAGACGAATTGGGTAAGGCTCGTTTACTTATACATGTATACGTGTGTGTCGTTAAGTGCCGTTCTTAATGTTGTATGTTGTAATTAACGTCCCGAACTAATGTGGATTGCGGATTTATATAAAAATACGCGAGTGTTCTAATTAGCCAGTTTGGAAGAGACATTTAAGAAATTCTATTCTTAATTCAAAATTTACGGATAAAAGTAGTTTATAGGAAATTCATTGATAAAACTTAAGGCTCTTGTTTGGAAACTCTCCGATTTTAGCCTTCTACGGAACACGTGACTTTTAAGTGATGCATATTTTATGAAAGTGCAATATATTGCATAAACTACCATCAATAGCGGTGTTCATGCACTATTCACAGTTGGTTAAGAAATGCAAGTATTTTTCTTTTAAATATTTATAATTGCGTTTCTCCTGTTTTTGTTCTTTGAACAACTGTTCATTGTGCAATAAAGGTATTTTGGTAATTTACATATTAAACTTTAACACTTTTTTGGGATAAAATGTCCAGTTAGCTATTTAAAATAAACATCACTACGTGTTCGGCGTGAAAACTCGGACGTGAAGATTTAAATAATGAACATAACTGGTTATTTCCTTATTTTAACTGGCTTCTCCGTACTTTATACTTCGTAGTCGACAGCTGTGATTATATTCTAAATTGCCACGGTTTTCTATTTTTACATTATCTTGAATTAAGTCGCGTTCGGACTATGCAAAAATCGCTTGATGTTGAGATTGAAATTTCTGAATTTGAAATTTGTACCGGTTAATGTTGAAAGCCATTTTTACGTTCACACTATCGAAAATTTGCCGGGTCTGAATGCGCATTTTAACTGACAAATAAACTAAACGGCGCTAAAATAAAACGTTCTTAGTGAAGAGAGGTAAATGAGAGATTAAACAGGCGTTTCAGAATGCGTTAGAAACCAAAACTTTCTAAATACCTCTACATTGCAAGCAGCTGCTTGAAATTGAACAGACATTCCACGTAATACTACGATTAATATTGGATTTGAGATCCAATTTTATGCAATATGAATATGCATACACCTATAAGTTTAGTAAGAAATAATACCAATGCTAAATTATTTTTGCAAATAAAATGCTGGATTGGAGGAAACCTTTTTTATTGAAAAACACCAGCATTTACTTATTCTACTGAGTGTCATACTTATTGTTGTGAAGTTCTTTAATATATAGTTAATGATTACTTAAATATTTGCGTCTGATTTTAACTAAGCCAGTATTTACTATTTCAACGCAACTTGCTTGAGAATGAGTTATATTCTGTCTAGAGCCCTGGCACTTTGGGACCGCTCTTCATTTGATTAGTATTTTCAAATACCTACACTTGATTTTTTTTCGCCAGAACACGCACTAACATCAGGAGTCTGCTTACATTTATTTGAAAATCTGACAAGGCGCAATTGATGAGAAGCACTGAATTGCCCTCGAAAACGTTTTTCTCGATTTTGCATAGAGTTCAATATAAAATAATTTGATTTCTACGCGGACGTTCAGCAATTCATAAACTGAAGCACGGTATTTCAAATGTTATAAACATCAGCTTTTTGTTGAAATATTATAATGAAAAATGTGTCAAATAGGTACTTAATATCCAGAATTAGCTTGATTGTTTGATATTAAATTATAAAATCACTTGGTTCTACAATTTACTTTATAGCAACTTTGCCCAGTTGAGAAGCATTCTGTTTGAATGTTTACATTTAGAAACAGCCATCCTTGAAGTTAACGTTTAGTTTAATGGATATTAGTTATTAATGTTAAGTTCGGAGAGTATCTCAGGCTCATCTGCAAAGCGATCTCATTCTACACAATATCTCGTGAACAGCATATTGAATTTCCGAGCCAGTTGCTGGCCACTTCAGTAACAATCACCTACCACATAATTACTAAACTAAAATAATTTAGGATATTCTAATTTTGCTGAAACCTGAAAATAGTGCTTCTGACATGAAAAATCACGTTATACAGATTTTGCGAATGAAGAAATTGATTTGAAGCTATTAATTTTTATAGAAAAACATATTTATTTCGGCATATTTCATATTTACCTGTGACTTCAGTACCAAAAATCCAGTAGAGATTTTTATTTCGTCAGTGGCACCTCTCGTAGCTAAGAAATGTGGGCGTAGGCTGATTCTATTGGTTGTAATATTTTCCATGGTTGAGTTTTCCTCCCGCTACTTCCGACCCAGGGTCGGAAATAAACACAGGACCCTGGACATTGTCCAATAAAATTTTAAAATGTCCCATAAATTTTTTAAAAACTAATTTTGACCAATAAACTTTCCGAAGTTTTGAGAGCTTGACTATGATGATGCGACACTATTTTTGCACACTCCAGTAGACAATGTCCTATAAAATTGCCTATCAAACAGGGGGTAACTGGTCACATGTCCTATAAGAAATTTAGCTTATTTCCGGCCCTACCTCCGACTTGTGTTTTCTAACCAAATCACGCTGTAATTTTCCTCTTCTTACGCTACTGATGTTTTTTCGTTTCGAAAGAAGCACGAACTGGTTTTATGCCACGTTTTTTCTCATGCAACAACATGCGACCTGCCAAAAGCTATCAAATGAGAAACTTGCTCTTGCATAGACAATTTTACTGAGAAAATTGCAGAACGAAAGCCTGATCGTGCAATCGAGGAGAGCTTTTTTTTATTCAATTCTCAAACGATTTAGAGGTTTAATCAGCTTATAAATTTCTCAAAACATCCTTCAAACCATATAATAAGTATAATTTTCCAAAGTATTTGATATTTATCAGTGGAAAAATAATCGTCTTACCCATTTGAGACGATGTCACTAAGGGAAAAAGCAACTCAGCAACTGTGCACACCTACAGTTGAACTAAACTCTTAATATGAATGCTATTATAATAAGAAACCCTCAAGAAATGTCGTGTATGGTGGTCTAATTAATGGCCTTTCTCTAGCGCTGTCGTTTATAAGCCCTTTCTCACAGTGTCCCAGTGGGAAGAAACCTTCCATATGCAATACTGCTTCTTCCCACATAAAATTGAAAGATCTTTTCAGGCTAATATATTATATCAACTATTTGAGTTAAAACGCGCCCAAATGCTATAATAAAAGCTGTTAATAGCCGGCGAACGACAAATTTGTCCCTGAGAAACATTTCCAACAGCAACGTTAACGCAAGTTTAGAAATGTTTCCCTAATACAAATATCACAAAATTGAAAGCGTTTAGGGTATTTTCAAATTTGTTTAAAATTTCTTAAACTTGAAAAATAAACGTGCACTTAAAACTTTACCATAAAATGCGTTAAAGTAAATATTGTATTTTCCTCATCGTTAACAATCAATAACATTATATAAAATTATTCCTTCCATATATATTTATGAATTAATAGCGATAACAACTTATTCTATGAAACTATTTAATTTTTTCCTTTAATATCTGTAGCGAATATGATTTAAATTTATCCATCGGCAAAAATTTTGATAAAAAAAAGGTTTTAAGTGTTAATTACAGCAACTAGCTGTTCATTTTACTTACAACTACTTGTTCATTCTACTTACAAGTACTTGTTCATTTTACTTACAACTACTTGTTCATTTTACTTACAACATACTTGTTCATTTTACTTACAACATACTTGTTCATTTTACTTACAACGACTTGTTCATTTTACTTTCAACTACTTGTTCATTTTACTTACAACTACTTGTTCATTTTACTTGCATTACCTTTGGTGAATGCAGGTTTCTTCGTATGATAACATTTTAGGAAATGTTCATCATTATTTCAATAAACTTAATTCGTAAAAAAATACAGTTGGAAAACTGCATAAAACTGCGTTCTCTAGAAGATTACACTAACTAAATATTCAAGTCAAATAACGTCTTTTCCAGTGATGGAGACCTAGAGGTAAATTCTTATATGCCTCTTTATTAAATTCAATCAGCAACGAATCCCTTTAGGACATTTTTGGTTACTTTATATATATTATATTATATATTATATAATTTTGAAAAATAAGTTTCATTTAATTTATTATTCGAAATTCTACATTAAATTTGAATTTTTCAAGATAATATAGGAAATTTGCGACTTGGGAAGTTAACTCAAGTTTAACCCTGGTTGACACATCGCATCCCTTGAATTTAAATAATCCTCTTGCATTTTTCTAATGAAAATGAAATTAAATTACAAAAATAATTTTATGTTCCCTTTATCACATGCTTCTTACAATAATACACTGGAAAAACTTTTATTTGACTCCAGGAAACAACTGTTGATAAAAAAATACTACTTTAGACGTCTAAACATTCTGTGCATTGATATAGTATACTGAGAAAAAAAAACACATCTGGCTGAAACGAGCGCAGTACTCCAGCAGCTCGAATAATTTTTCGTTTGCTTTGAACTACAGTACGCTAGAATATTTTATGGTATTTTTAGATGCGCATTCATCCATTCCAAGCACGGACGATTTTTTATCCCTCTCCTTTCTCGATTGGCCACTGAAGTTGGACCAGTGTTCATCCCAAAAAGTGGCTATCCGGTTCTATTTATTCACACTTTTCACAAAATTCTACAGATTTAAATTTTAGCATATTTATAAAAGTTTCTAAAAACTGTACCTTTCAACAACAAGGAAAACTAGCTAGCTAAAATTCGGATGATATTAGACCAACACTTCTTTCTTTTCTAGTGGAAATCGACTTCCTAATCTGCAGACCTTTGAAACTAGGTGAAAAATAAGCAATAGGGAATATTCATAGTGAATATTAATTTAATGTGAAATATTTGTAAAGTGAATAATTAAAAAAAATCGAATTCTAAGGGAGCGTTATCATTGATGTAATGATAAAATATGTTCGGGGAAAAGCCGAGATACGTAAATTTTTCAAATAATTGAGATGAAATAAATTGATTACCCATAAAATAAATTTATTCAAAGAAATGCGGTACGGGACCTAGTTTCTCTTAAGCTTGTCTGTAAGTTTTTATTAAAAACTAATCAATATCTGTGCCTTTAGTCAAGTAATAACCTCTTTCTTAATAGACACTTTTTAAGTCTTGGTTCTATCAAGACAGTTTCGATTAATAACCATAATGGGAGAAATTATTAAAAGTTACAATGTTTTTCCCTCGAGTTCTGGAACAAGTTCAATTATAATGTCATATCTAGAAGAGTTAGCGTACGAACTATTCATTACAGATAGTATGTTCCTACGATACAGCTATTGAAAACTTTGTGAGCGATTATTATATGATGCATATTTTTTTAGGATTAACAACAAAACTTTTCTATAACACTTTAGATAGAATCTACCAATCTCAAAGGTTATTAGTAAAGATCTATATTGTGACAAAGAAGTTGACTTGTAGGTAGGTTTTAATCAGATGCTTGAGGACGTCAGTAGTGCTTTCGGGAACAAAAAACACTTTTAAAATAATGTTCACACAGTCAAATGTTTGCCTAGTTGAAATATTTCAGAAATTGACAGCTATCTTCAAAAATTGATTTTCAATATAAACCCCTTTATCAAGGAAATGGAGGCCATGAATTTCACACAAACTAAAACCGTAAATCATTTATTTAACCAAAAAGCTTTTTTTTATTTCTTAAGTTGTTTGAAAAGCCTTTTGGGCGCCATAATGCTTTAGCAGACGTTCTTCTTCTTCATAACCGCGTTACAAATGCGAACTGAACCAAACAGAAAAAGATGCTTCTCGAGGAACAGTAGACCGAGGTTTAGAGATACTCTTTGTTTGTACAGAAGTCCATTAAACAATAAAGTTTTGTAACCTTTTAGTTCACCCTAAATTACGGTGGTCCACGTATAGAAAACCAAAACGGTTCAGGGGTATAGTAAAATTTAAAAGTTTTAGAAGACCGTGCTTTTAAGGTTCTCATAGTATAGAAAACAGAACAATAAATTTGCATTGACAGTAGTCTCAATTTAAGCTCAAGCAATACCGCGGGTATTTAAATAATCCCTTTTAGTACAAATCCCTTTCGTTGAATAACCCGAGCGGGGTCAGTCTTGTCAATTGTTTGACAATACAAGACTAAATAGACACGATTTGTGTCAAAGAAGCGATGTCGAAGCTAGAGATAGAATATATCAACTAGTCTGGTAAAATTAGAAGTGTATATAGTACTTCTCTTCGATGGGAAGTGAACCGCAAAGCGGGGTAATTGTAACACGATTCTTCCAAACATCATTTTACATTTGGAGCAAGGTTACTAAGCCGAGTCACATACGCGATAAATAGTTCATCATTACTCTATTAGAGTTTAAAAATTTGCCAAGGCACGCTTGTGGATTTTTGTCCCACGTCAAGGCCAGTTTTGTGGGTTGATTGTTGAGGATTTAGTACCAAACAGCAGTTATAGAATTCACCCCACGGGCCCACGGTGCGATGCCCATCTGAAGTTTGATGAGCAGGAGAGCAAACAAAAAGGTTGAACCTGGGAATAATCATTTTACATAACTAAAGTATTAAGAGGATACAGAGTGTCATCCTTCTTTTAATATCCCCTTCTGGTAAAATGTAGAAACCAAAAAGAGTTATATCACTACGATATATAAAAAAACGTTTAGAACGCGTTGCTAATGCGGTTAGAATGCTTGGTTGATTTATGGGTTTTCGAATACACGTGTAAGATAAGATGGTACAACTTTTTGTTTTGAAATTGATTGTTTCATATTATTAATAGGAAAAAATAACAGTCGACAGATCTAAATTTAATTTTTAAAATAGGACAAGCAACCCTTGACTATTTTGTGGTGTGCTCTGTAACATACACTGCGTTCACAGTAAAAATGTGTTCATTGCACGACATACAATAGAATGGTTTGCATATGGTGTCCTCGTTAAAAGGCTCTCAGACCGACATTATGTAAACCCTAATTTCTATATTTTAGCGGGAAAAGTGCGCAAAGAAATGCACCGAAAATGGAACGGCTTATAATCGCAATCATTTCACCAGAAAGCACTTCCGAACGTAGGATAGATCCTTCTAGTTCACTCGCTCTTAGTCTAATGTGAAATTTACAAAGAATATGTAATACCAAAAGCGGATTATGCTTCACACATAAAGTACGTAAGTCCCACTTTTCCATAGCTTTGGCCATGGATTTCATGACATTTCCGAAGTAAAAACTAAGCAGACGAAAAAAAATGCTTTTAACCAATCATAAGCCCCTTACCGTAGATAACCGCTTTAATGCCAGACCAATCGACGACGGCTATTACTATTTTCTTGCATGGAACCTCGACTCGACCTCGCCGTCGACATAACCGGAAAGCTCGGAAGGCAAAATACCGTAATCGTTCGTTAGACGTTACGTTATATTCAACGTTTTAAAGCTCAAGTTTCGAAAATTTTCGAGTCATTTAATAAGTCTTCAACTAAATATTATAAGATTTTTTTTAATTTCAACAGAAAAATAGCTCTGCGAATAATAGTAGACTTGAAAACTACACTAAGCCTTGGCTAGGTAACAGCGGTATCCCGATACCCGAGCCGCCGGCGGCTGAGCTCGCCGTAACCGCGAGAACAGAAAACATTCCTCGTAAGAAAACAGATACACAGCGTCTTAAATAGTCCAAGCAAAAGCTACCCAGATTGATAAGATCTTTGTTCTTTACTCCCAAATAATCTTTGATATTGTGAATAGTTTTATACAAAGAATATTTTAGACACCCTACTCAGTCTTTATAGTAGTTCCCTAATTTACGTACCAGGTAAATTGGTTCTTAAGGCGGAAGGATCGCAAGGAACCTAAAGAGCCGCGTTACCGAATTTTGTTCCTCCGCGTAAGGGGAGGTTCTTTCCTAGGAGCTTAGAGAATATCGTGTAGCTCTCCCAGGCACCTGTTACGTACTTCATGTGTAAAGCCTAATCGGCTTCTGGTAATACCACTTTGAGAGCTTCAGTACGGGATAGCTATTAGCTCGAAGCTTTTTTAAGTTTCCCATTTTCCCTCGGTAAGGTAAGACCTAAAAATTTAACGAAACCTTTTACTAAAAGAGATGGCGGGTAGAAAAGAGAATGGTAAGCAGTGAGCCTATTGTTGACGCACGAGGATTGAATCCCTCGCTTCGTTCAGAATGCAAATTGCCATTTAAAGAAAAGAGGCGGAACGTCGAGTTCCGAAGTTTAGAAATTTGAATTCCCGTTCGGTTAATCAAATTGGTATTCTAATAAGAAGCGTGCTTATGGATGGTTATACACAAAGAAAGTTAAATTGATATAATCTGGAGCTATTTACAGCAGTTTCTATAATAATCTATTTTAAGTGCCCCGGCTATGCCTAAGGGTCTTAATCTTCTTTAAATCGGGAAATAGTTTTTCTATGTGTTATTGCAGGTCATATTCTACCTGCGCGCAAAATTTCATCTAAATCTGATAAGCCGCAAAAGAGGGATTGGGTAGAAAACCTAAACATCCAAACTCACAAATTTCTACTTTCATAATATCTGGAGTAAGATGAGACTAGAACTACTGAGCCAACCAAATTCTTCACTTGGCGAAAGTGAATATTAGGGCTGTGCGAATACTCGAATTTTCGAATAGTATTCGTTTTATTCGAATCGATTTTGCCATTTGAAAAAAAAACGAGTATTCGAATTACGAAACGATTATTCGAAAAGAAATTCGAATAACCGATTTAAATACGAATACAACTCCCTAAACTGAGTAATCGTTTCCAAGGGGCTAAATTCGAATAGGAAACGAGTACTCGATTGGAAATGGGAGAGACTGTGGTCACATGACATATATGAAGCTGTTTTGTTTATGGAATTTCAACGCGATTGCGCAATTCACGATGTTTTTTTTCTCTCACCAATTACTCAGTCTTAGGAAAAATTCCACTCTATGGGGAAATACAATATTTTTAGACTGCTACGCGTATTTAGGAAACGATTAATCGTTTTGAAAAGAATATTCGTCTGATAAAACCGAGTATTAAAATTTTCGAGTACTCTTTAAAAAAACTAGTACTGCTGGGTGTATTTAGAAAACGATTAATCACTGAAACGAATATTCGTCTGGTAAAACCGATTAATAGAAAAAAAGGAGTAATATTCGTTTGAACGAGTACTCGATTCGGATTTCGAATAGGAGATTTACTATTCGATTCGTATTCGATTCGGTTTGAAAAACCACTATTCACACAGCCACTGAATATTCTTGATAACACACCAACGGTTGGCCCTCTGATAGCGGTTTCTGAATTTTCCCTCCAAAACGTGAGACGCTCGTGGCGGTAGACGGCCGAACTAGATTCAAGCACCCGCGTCCGTTGTTCCGCGGCTTTAGGTTGAGGGGAAGGGGGTAGGAAATTTTTTGGATCTCGACCAATTTTTTTCTCTTTAGTGTAAGCGCGATGGAAGCGGCATAAAATCCTCAAATTTGTTCACTAGTGCCAGGATCTACTACCAATGCTAGAGCTCTTTACTTCTAGTCTCATCTTACTTCTGATAATATTAGTAGAGTTCGACGTAATAGCGCAAAAACTTTGAAATTATCCTACGGAAAGTTACTGCCGGAATAAAATTATCCCATATGTTGATCCAGGCCATAGTCCACCTGCGTTCCAAATTTCATCCAAAAATGTTTAGCCGTTAGAGGCGAGCCGCGAGCACGATTGAGTAACAGGCTTCTAAACTTCCAAACTTTCACATTTATAATATTATATCTACCTGCATGCCACATTTCATCCAAATCTTTTTAGCCGTTAAAGCGGAATTGAGTGGCAAGTTTTCAAACATCCAACTTTTATATTTATAATATTACAGCAGGGTAGGCCTACATTTATTTTGAAAAGTGTTCCCTAACACATTTTTGAAGTGTTTTGATTTCTTTACCACGATTTTTTTTCCAGAATTATAATCCGGATTATACCGTTGGTCGAAAGTGGTAGAGAACGTTTCTGTGTATTTTACTCTGAATATATTTCAAAGACCTTCAATGCTAATGCCAAGAACTTTTCTTGTGTCCATATCTCGTTTTCTATTCAGAATATATTTCTAAGACCCTAAATGCTAAAGCAAAGAATATTTCTCGAGTTCATATCTTATATTCTATACTGTATATTATTTCAGAGACCCTAAAGGCTAAGCTAAAGTATCTTTTTAGCCACATCGTAGTATACGATAGGCTCTTAGTTTGACCCGAGCCGTAGTAGTAGTAGTAGTAGTACATGTGGCCGGAGTTTTCGCTTTCGTTATCGTCAGATTTTAGCTTAAAAGGAACTTTTTATTACCACAACCCACCCATAGGGGTAACTGAGCTTGGTTAGAGATTTAATTTTAATTAAAATTTTTTTTGGTCGTAGCCGGGATTCGAACCCGGGACGCTCACGCAGCAGCAAGACACTCTACCCTCTATACCACGAGGGCTTGACAATAAGAGCGAGTTTTCTTCCTTAAATTCTTTTTTATTATTTATTCTTATCTCTAAAATGTCGGGGTGATGTGGGGTGGGGTACCTCTTAATCTGTGGAGTCGGATACTTTTGAATTTTTATCTGTGGGGTCGGATACTTATGAATTTCTATGTTTGGGGTTTTTATATTTATTTTCTTTTTATTTATGTGCTAGTTAAATAGATAACGATTTTCTCCGTTTCGTTCTCGTTCGGTAGCTATCGCCATCTATGTTATGATTGACTGGAACGTTTTGGCGGTTAATTCAAATGTGGGTTTAGATAGAGCTAACATAGTGTTAAATGAGCGTAATGCGTTTGATCATTTTAGCATTGCTAAAGGTAATTCGAGGGGATAATCACAAAAATGGGTAATCACTATAATGAACTTGTATCTTTGGGGTCGGATACTTCTGAACTTGTATCTTTGGGGTCGGATACTTCTGAACTTGTATCTTTGGGGTCGGATACTTCTGAACTTGTATCTTTGGGGTCGGATACTTCTGAACTTGTATCTTTGGGGTCGGATACTTCTGAACTTATATCTTTGGGGTCGGATACTTCTGAACTTGTATCTTTGGGGTCGGATACTTCTGAACTTGTATCTTTGGGGTCGGATACTTCTGAACTTGTATCTTTGGGGTCGGATACTTCTGAACTTGTATCTTTGGGGTCGGATACTTCTGAACTTGTATCTTTGGGGTCGGATACTTCTGAACTTGTATCTTTGGGGTCGGATACTTCTGAACTTGTATCTTTGGGGTCGGATACTTCTGAACTTGTATCTTTGGGGTCGGATACTTCTGAACTTGTATCTTGGGGTCGGATACTTCTGAACTTGTATCTTTGGGGTCGGATACTTCTGAACTTGTATCTTTGGGGTCGGATACTTCTGAACTTGTATCTTTGGGGTCGGATACTTCTGAACTTGTATCTTTGGGGTCGGATACTTCTGAACTTGTATCTTTGGGGTCGGATACTTCTGAACTTGTATCTTTGGGGTCGGATACTTCTGAACTTGTATCTTTGGGGTCGGATACTTCTGAACTTGTATCTTTGGGGTCGGATGCTTCTGAACTTGTATCTTTGGGGTCGGATGCTTCTGAACTTGTATCTTTGGGGTCGGATGCTTCTGAACTTGTATCTTTGGGGTCGGATGCTTCTGAACTTGTATCTTTGGGGTCGGATGCTTCTGAACTTGTATCTTTGGGGTCGGATGCTTCTGAACTTGTATCTTTGGGGTCGGATGATTCTGAACTTGTATCTTTGGGGTCGGATGCTTCTGAACTTGTATCTTTGGGGTCGGATGCTTCTGAACTTGTATCTTTGGGGTCGGATGCTTCTGAACTTGTATCTTTGGGGTCGGATGCTTCTGAACTTGTATCTTTGGGGAAGTCTTAACCAATCCTAGACAGGAGGCCAACCTCTGTTCTTCATATTCTGGTATAGAAATACCTTGCACTATGAGTATATTCATGCATACTAATGAATATCTTTTTTACGCTTGCGTACTAACTACAGTGTTTCACAAGTAAAACGTTCTTGATTGCTGGAGCCTTACAAACGATGGGGCTCTAATCTGGCCGGGGCCGTCTTGTTTGGTTCTATATATCTTGTTAAAATTTCCGGTAGAGGTATTCTCCGGGGTACGAGTAACAAGAAGTCACACTACAAGCATTTTCTTTACCGACTAAAAAACAAGGGACCAGCAATAAGAGTGCTTGCATCCTTGTCTCTAGCTAACCTAAAGAAACTGGTTCATTATGGGTTTTAAGTTCTCTTTGTCAATTTTCGAAGTAATATTTGTTTTTCATTACTTTTGGAGTAATAAGGCTTAAGAGTTTAAGTATGTTTTGTAAATTCGGTGTGTATTTTTTTCTTGAATTGCGTTTACTGTTTGGAAAACGTTGATAAGTTAGTTTATTTTACAAAAACATAAATAATGGTTTTCATTTCCAGATAAAAATCACACCTTTTGATTGCATACTTAATACGGTCAAAATAAATACCGGTTAAAATGATGATAGCCGGATGAATAATTCCATTTCATAAATGAGATTAGGTGTCAAACTGTAAACTTATCTTTTGGAGACGAAAATTGGCTTTAAATTAAAGCATTATAAATGCTATATAATTCATGACACTACCTATACTTTGTAATACTAGAGACTTTCTGAGACCTAGTTAGTTCGAGAATGACGTTAGAATTGGCAACGCTCGGTTTTGCAGTCCATCTTCCTACTAAGTCTGTACTTAGCCTTTGACAGCGCCTACCGAGAATCTGTGACATTTCACCTACTTCACTTCACGAAAATCTCCCAGTACCCAGTGACCGAGGGGGTAGACGCTCTAGATCTCTGTGTACACCTGAGTTCAAAAGATTTCAGCTTTGACAGTGAATCGAGTTAAAATCCTTCGGAACTCAGAGTTCAGCTTGGACAGTACGTTGAGTTCAAGTCATATTGTACACCTGAGTTCTCAAGTGTCTTCCTTCTCGCCAGTGACAAACTGATGAAACATATCTTTTGAACTTATGATAATGCAATACTATATCTCGAATGAATTAACCCTCGTTATGGAGAGAATAATTCATCGTCAATCACAATTGCCAGAATGAAAGATGTTTGGTATACCGCTTTAATAGTTCTATTTACTAAAACATTTACATTACAGTAACCCCAAAACATATCAAATTAGATTGGTCGTTTAAGGCATGCACTGTGCTTTAATTTGCCAGGTCAAAGCAAGGACATGTAAGAAAACTTGGAAGCCTACCTTGTCGTGGTTTTTACATCCGGAAATGCGAGAGCGTGGAGGCGAACGCGATTACTGTAAAGGAAATTTCTCATTGAAATAGCGCTACCTGCGTATGCGGATTATTGCTCTTGACGTCAACTCCCCCTCTTTTCCAATCTCTTGGAAACTTTCCCTACTCGTTTTTCCCATTTTTTCTCCTTCACCGGAAATTCCAAATAAGCGTGAGTTAATGTATGGCAAATTGAATATTTTAGGGCCTACCTGTCCCATCTTCCTCCAAACATACTGCCGCGGGAAAAGCGTGTTGTTACAAATTTTCTCGTTTTACGCTGTGCTTTTATTGGTTCTTGAAGAAATTACTATTTTAATGGGGTTTTTTGGTCGTTTGAAATAACAAGTAACGAACCGGTGTAACAAACAAAAACTTTGCAAGGTATTTTCACCATAAAAGAAAACAGTCACTATGATAGAATACACTAGGTGGATTTCACGCTTTGAATTAATGGACATGCTGTTATTATACAGGGTGTTTTTGAAAAGTCCATCACAAATTAAGGAGCGTGTTTATTGGACCAAACTGAGTGAAACGTATCAAAGAACATGGGGTCTACAACATTTAGTTTCGGAGATATGGCCCCCCAAACATTTGCCCCAAAAACGAGAAAATATCCCAAAATGTGGAGTAAGGGTTATTACCATTACCCAACTTGTTTCGAAGTCATAGACAATTTCAATAGCCTTGAATTTGAGAAACACTACTGTAACTTTAGATAGCAGAAGGGTATAAATGGGTAGAAGTACGCGTACGGCGGTAATGTAAAGCTAATACCAAGTGTCATAGTGTTTTAAGATTTCTCAGCACCCAGTAAAATGGTTGCGATTGAAGGTTGTGTTTGTTCATTACGTTAGTGTTTGATGTGTCACAGAGAAAACGCCATGATACGATCCCAATGTAAATGTATTCTTTATTAGTTCTTCATTCTTAATCTGTAACAAATAACTACTACGAGAATTGTTCAAAGTGTTCACCACCCGCGTTAAGGCAAACTTGAACACGCCTTACAAACGATTCCCTAGCACGTTGCAAAATGCCTGGAGTATCGCGAATAGTTTGACAGGCATTAACGATTCGTCGACGAAGCTCGTCCACATCAGGTACTTCACTCTGATAAACTATGTCCTTCAAGTGGCCCCAAAGGAAGAAATGGCTCGGGTTAAGGTCGGGTGATCGAGCAGGTCATTCCACGGGTCCACCTCGACCTATCCACCGAAAAGGGAACGTCGCGTTAAGGTGAGCCCTGACAGCGAGACTGAAATGTGGTGGTGCACCGTCATGCATGAACCACATTCTGCGTACTAAACCTAAGGGCACGTCGTCAAGTAATTCCGGTAAAACGTCTTGTAAGAATTGTAGGTACGCCTCACCGTTTAACCTGGGCTGTAGAAAATACGGTCCAATTAAATTTTCACCTACAATACCGCACCACACGTTTAAACTAAATTGTACTTGGTGAGATTTAACGAACGTTGCGTGAGGGTTTCTTGGGGACCATTGATGCTTATTATGCAGGTTAATAATACCATCTCGCGAAAAGATAGCTTCGTCTGTGACTAACAGACTACGCGGGAAAACAATGGCGTTTATCTGAGGCTGAAACCACTGGCAAAACGCCATGCGTCGTGGGTAGACCGCGGGATTCAAACCTTGAACCTTTTGAAAATGGTAAGGATGAAACTGGTGACTTTTGAGGATTTTCCACACGAGCACGTGACCAAAGCCTAATCGCTTACCCACCTGGCGGGTACTTGCTGCTGGTTCGTCCTCGAAAATAGTAAGGACTTCGTCTTCTACGGCCTCTGGGACTTCTTGCTCTCTAGGTTGAGGTCCAGCCGGTTGGATTCATCCGTCCTGTCGTAAACGTCTGTCCACAGCCTCGAACGTCAGTCGGTTTGGTAAGCGTCTTTGCGGAAATCTTTCCTGATAAAAACGTACAGCTGCAGCAGCATTCCCCTCGGCTCGTCCATACATTAGGTTCATATCCGCATATTCGGCCCAGGTTAAACGGTGAGGCGTACCTACAATTCTTACAAGACGTTTTACCGGAATTACTTGACGACGTGCCCTTAGGTTTAGTACGCAGAATGTGGTTCATGCATGACGGTGCACCACCACATTTCAGTCTCGCTGTCAGGGCTCACCTTAACGCGACGTTCCCTTTTCGGTGGATAGGTCGAGGTGGACCCGTGGAATGACCTGCTCGATCACCCGACCTTAACCCGTGCGAATTCTTCCTTTGGGGCCACTTGAAGGACATAGTTTATCAGAGTGAAGTACCTGATGTGGAAGAGCTTCGTCGACGAATCGTTAATGCCTGTCAAACTATTGGCGATACTCCAGGCATTTTGCAACGTGTTAGGGAATCGTTTGTAAGGCGTGTTCAAGTTTGCCTTAACGCGGGTGGTGAACACTTTGAACAATTCTTGTAGTAGTTATTTGTTACAGATTAAGAATTAAGAACCAATAAAAAGTACATTTACATTGGGATCGTATCATGGCGTTTTCTCTGTGACACATCAAACACTAACGTAATGAACAAAACACAACCTTCAATCGCAACCATTTTACTGGGTGCTGAGAAATCTTAAAACACTATGACACTTGGTATTAGCTTTACATTACCGCCGTACGCGTACTTCTACCCATTTATACCCTTCTGCTATCTAAAGTTACAGTAGTGTTTCTCAAATTCAAGGCTATTGAAATTGTCTATGACTTCGAAACAAGTTGGGTAATGGTAATAACCCTTACTCCACATTTTGGGATATTTTCTCGTTTTTGGGGCAAATGTTTGGGGGGCCATATCTCCGAAACTAAATGTTGTAGACCCCATGTTCTTTGATACGTTTCACTCAGTTTGGTCCAATAAACACGCTCCTTAATTTGTGATGGACTTTTCAAAAACACCCTGTATAATAACAGCATGTCCATTAATTCAAAGCGTGAAATCCACCTAGTGTATTCTATCATAGTGACTGTTTTCTTTTATGGTGAAAATACCTTGCAAAGTTTTTGTTTGTTACACCGGTTCGTTACTTGTTATTTCAAACGACCAAAAAACCCCATTAAAATAGTAATTTCTTCAAGAACCAATAAAAGCACTGCGTAAAACGAGAAAATTTGTAACAACACGCTTTTCCCGCGGCAGTATGTTTGGAGGAAGATGGGACAGGTAGGCCCTAAAATATTCAATTTGCCATACATTAACTCACGCTTATTTGGAATTTCCGGTGAAGGAGAAAAAATGGGAAAAACGAGTAGGGAAAGTTTCCAAGAGATTGGAAAAGAGGGGGAGTTGACGTCAAGAGCAATAATCCGCATACGCAGGTAGCGCTATTTCAATGAGAAATTTCCTTTACAGTAATCGCGTTCGCCTCCACGCGAACACCCTGTATATATAATAGAAAAGGGTCACGTCGTTGGCTGTCCGGAAGTTTTTGAGTCTTTTCGGCCGCCATTTTAAAAGATGGCGACTTTTTCAATCCCGAAATCCATAACACCCACCTATAGTAAATAGTTAGACAATAAACCAAATATTCCAAATGATATGCTTCACATATTTATGAACACCATTTTCAAGATTACCGAGGATTTGAAAATCTTTCCTATTATGTTCTGTACCTACGACCAGAAGTAGGATAAGGGACTAGATAGAAGTAAAGAGCTCTAGCATTGCTAATAGATCCTGGCACTAGTGAACAAATTTGAGGATTCTATGCCTCTTCCATCGAGTCTACACAAGAGAGAAAAAATTGGTCGAGTTACAAAAATATTTCCTACCCCCTTCTCCTCAACATAAAGCTGCGGAACACGGACGTGGGTGCTTCAATCAAGTTTGGCCGTCTACCGCCGCGAGCGTCTACGTTTTGGAGGGACATTTCAGAAACCGCTACCAGAGGGCCGACCGTTGGTGTGCTATCAAGAATATCTACTTTCGCCATGTGAAGAATTTGGTTACCTCGATACTTCTAGTACGACTTAAGAGTACCGTACCAGCAAAAATTCGGCTTTCTAGGCGTTGATTATCAGTCACTCAGTACTTTACAATTATATTGACACAGAAAAAATATACTTCTAAATATTATAACAAAAAGTTTCGATCATTTCGCAAAAGAGCTCCGGGTCATACCGTTCCTCGAATTTCCTCCCCTTTTTTAAACCGTCATACTTCGAGTCGCGGAACTTGGATACAATCGCGAGAGCTACGCCAAGACCTATTTACTGTACCTTCGGTTTCTTGTATTTTGCACGTACTGATAGTTCGCTGAATTTTAGGGATAGATCGAGCGAAATAATTATTGTCTAAAAATCAAGATGTATTAAATCTAATAATGACGGGTTTTCATTTTTTAGAATGGTTTGGTATTCTAAATAGAAATTACATTGCGTTTCCTTCAAATGAGAATTACGATCTTTTTTAAAGGCATTGAATTCCTGAAAGTATTATACAAGTCAAAAACTTAATTTTGCGTAGAGTACGCCGTCATTCACTCACTCAGTGACTCTACCCGTCGAAATGAACAGCAACTGCACATCCAGTAGCTAAGCATAGGTTACAATATCATTTCTTTTTTAAATGACGTAGCTAAAACTATCTTTGATTGATCGAGAGCTGGACTTGCACCGTCTGCCACGTTGATAATGTGGCAACAGAGACTTTTTGTTATAATATATATACATATTGATACGCAAAGGTTAAAATATCTTTTTTTTTTTCTTATCAAAATGACATGGCTAAAACTGTATGTGATTGATCGAGAGCTGGACTTGCGTTGTCTGCTACATTAATATTGTGGCAACTGAGACTTTTTGTTATACTATATATACTTTTGATATACATAAAGATATATCAGCCATTCACAGGCTCAAAATTCAGTCAATTAAAGTTCATTCTTTCTCATATTAAAGATCGTAATGATACAATACGAGCACTAACGTCTGTTGTCAGCCGCAAGGGACAGCTCGTGGTTACGTCTTCTTACGCTCTTAGTCCTAAGTAGCTCTACGATATTATACTTAAAGAAAAAAGCAATTCATAAAAGCACAAAGGCATTCTGAAAAGCCATCAATTTTCAAAGTTAACGCTTTACTGTTGGGAAAGCGGTTCCGTAATTGCTACTAGTTTATGCATGTATACGCCAAAGGAATAACGTATCTTTTATAAGTCATTATTCGAACCTGAGCAAACAACTGGAAAAGTGATAATTTATGGAAACAAATTGCAAATTCGAAATTCCTTTTTCCCGACTTTCTTTTATGGTAATTCATAACATCAAAGGACTGTAATAGCTGTTCATTACTTAAGAACCTTTCATTATTACTAAAAATACTACGTGAAATGACTTGTAAAATGAAAGGCTGTAAATAGTGCCTTCGCCAATTTTATACCTGTAAAAAGAGATTCAGAGAAGTTTAAAATCGAGCGAAAATATCATATTTGAAAGTTTTAGAGAAAAATCCGAAATCTTTAGGCCTAATCGATTAAACGATGCGTCACGCGATTCTACGAGGGTACGAGATATAAGTAGGCAAGAAGTGTTACGCGTTTCAATACCTTGAACCAAAAGCAGAAATGGTCTCGCCATTATATTCCAGCACATATTCCATAAGTTTGTCACTGGTTACTGAGAGCTTGTCATGAAGTGACGAAGATGAAACGTCAAACATTCTCGTAAAGCGGCGCCTGGTGAGACGCTGTCAAAGGCTTAGAACAAACTAAATAGGAAGATACTGCAAAAACCGCTTATAGTCAATTCTCACGTCGTTCTCGAACTAGCTCTCAGTAACTTAAGTCTCTAGCATTACGAAGTATAGGTAGTGTCATACAAATGGAACATATCTTTGGTTCCAGCTAATGAAACAACAAGAGGGTCCGATTAGATTTTAACATTCGCAATTACCACTCGCGTGATAACGAAAATCGATAAACCGATATTAATGACAAGCTCGAGGTGTTTGTGAGTTATCACGTGCTTAAATACTGTCAAATTCGAATTTTATCACTATGTTGGTTTATTAGCACGAGCGGAATCGTGATTAGCTACGCTGATTTCTGAAAGTTTGATCGTATTTAGAGTTTCAGAGTAGGACATGATGAAACTAAACAACTTAGTTTGGGACAACCGTGTTACCTCTCGGTAGACTTGAGCAGCCATTATGTTATACAAAAAGAAAAAAGTTTAATTATATTTTGAAATTACGAAGAATACAATTTGAAAAAGTCACCATTTTCTAAGATTAAATTTCTATAAAATACAACTTGGCCATTGTATGGTTTTAAATAGGTTCCACAAAACCCATTATTTATATTGATAAATAACTTACAAATGTTGACAAATTTTAAATTTATCAAACTAGATAAACAACCATTATGTTTACTTTTATTACTAGTCAGCCATTAATATAGTGATTAAGATTTGAATTTCGATTTAAAAGTAAATGTTTTTCAAAGAAGTTTCTAGAAAAGATTTATAACACAATCTCCAAATCCAGTTTATCTCTAAACAGCTCGAACAGACCTCTAGATAAATGTTTTCGCACTCAGTCAAAAACAGCTCTGTATTGATCAGCAACGCCAAATGGAGACTTGCTTTTTCTCTCAGATACTTTTTTGTCTGCAACATCAGCTTGATGGAATCTTTTGTCCGGAAACATTAGGTCGAAGTACCTTACGTCGATAACCCTTGTGGATCTGTTCTTCATACTCGTACTCGTACTAGCTTTCCGCTTCTTGAAAATCAACAAGGAAAAGCATTGAAGCTTGTGATTTTACTTTAAAGGCAAAATTTATTACTTGTAAGCGCAAAAGTTGTGTGCGAGGCAACATCGTAAATTACGAAAATCTCGAGCGAAAAAGAAGTAATTGTGTTATAATGAAAGTAAATCTGGTGTTTATGAATGTGCATCTATGGGTATGGGTGTTGAGCTTAGCCCATAATTACAGGGAATCTGAGACATAATAGGAAATCGCTCTTCTTAATTTCCACTTTAGGTAGTTCGTTTGTTCGTTTAGTAGTCACGGCCCTACGGGAGTTCTTGATATTTAATATTGCACACATACCTAGTTTAGATAACAGTGCACCTTTTCATGTCTATAAGACCATACTATTATATTAGGAATGAAACACCTATTGATATGCTGTGGGCTAGATTATTATTCCATTGTTGTATACACCTTGCATTTATAGCGAGTCTATAAATATTTCCCGCTATTAAGACAAGTTGGGAAATTAAAATAAACCTCTCCGAGTCGAGACGCAATTAAGAGGTTTTTCTTAAATAATTAAATATAATTGATATTAAATATTTTAATCGTCATTTATTAAGACAATTTGGGAAACCAAAATAAACCTCTCCGAGTCGAGACGCAATTAAGAGGTTTTTCTTAAATAATTAAATATAATTGATATTAACTATTTTAATCGTCGTTGATCGGCCTTAATTATTTTAAACGTCATTAATTTACCTTAATTGTTTTAATCGTCATTAATTTAGCTTAATTCTAGTTATATCACTTTAAGAAACTTTATTCCTAAAATAATTTTAAACATTGCTATTGTTGACGTTTGAATTCAAGCGTATGCCTCTTTAACAATTTTTGGAAATTTAGGGCATATAACGCGATTGATTCACGTTTCTCGTAATCCTAGCCGATCGCCGCGTACTGCTTGACACTAACGATGGGAGTAGAAGCCAAAAATTGCTTTCTGCGAACACGTTTTCTCCGATTTGCCAACTACGAACGCGGTGACTGACATGCACACACACACCCCCCGATACGTCCAGTGTAATACCTCTCCGTAACGTCATCGTCACTCGGAGAGGTAAAAGCCCTGTCAGGTGTGTTCTAATTACATTCTTTCCGAAATTTCATGCGTACGGTTAAAGTTTATTATAGGCGGTATTAATGGGATGAGTTAGATGAGAAATGAAAAGAGTTAAAGTGGTACGTTTTTAAGTCCAATGTTGTGCAAGAAACATTAAAAAAAACCAATAAAATACATTTTCAGGCTAAGTACATTAAAAAAAATGCATCGACCATTTTGTTATGATTTATTAACTTTACTGAAAGTATTTCATCAATTTACGAACTTAACAAATTTAAGGCTACGTTTAAAAGCATGATATACAACACGAGCTTTGTTGATTTTAAGGAAGTATTTTTTCTAAAAATATTTTAAGGTGCTAATCTAGATAACTCCTCTACTTTTGAAAATATTTAGGGATGGTTCGCAGTCTTTTTACCTCTCCAAATGACGATGACGTCATGCAGAGGTATTACACTGGCCGTAGCTGTGTGTGTCACAGCGTTCGCAATAGGCAAATCGAAGCAAACGTTTTCGCAGAAAGCAATATTGACTTCTACTCCATTATCATCAATAGGATTAAGAAGTACGCGGTGATCGGCTAGGGTTACGCAAATGCGTATCTTATTGTTAATCAATCGCATTATATATCCTAAATTTCCAAAAATTGTTAAAAGTCAACAATAGCTAAGTTTAAAATGATCTTAGGAATAAAGTTTCTTAAAACGATTTAACTAGAATTAAGGTAAGTTAATGGTGATTAAAATAATTAATACCCATTATATTTACTTAATTATTTAAAAAAACCTCTTAATTGGGTAGATAGCCCTCGTCTTGACTCGGAGAGGTTTAGTTTGGTTTCCCAACTAATTCTGCTATAACAGCCTTAACACAACTTTGCAGTGCAACCAAAACTAGTGGGCTAAGTACTTTTCCTACTCGGTACTCTAATTCAGATTCACTGAATAAGCTTCTTTAACTCATGTTTTAACTGACCTATGAAACTAAAAATTGGAAAATAATCGAAACAATCAAGGAAAATCTAAAATTCATCAGCGCTGTTTACGAGCTAGACGAGAAAATATTTGCCATGATTTTACATCGAGTGCCAGTGGCACAGATGATACTTGTTTCAACGTTTGGAAACATCGTTTTAAAGACATCTGCCCTTAGAACACCTTTATTATCCCGATTAATACATGAAAGTTATGTTCGTTGCATTCTGAAAAGATTTGCTCGAGATGAACCGCCATCATCTTCCATAAAATTTGACGGTCTGAGTTTCATCAATGACAGGTGAATAAATGAAGGTCGGAATTGTACTTTCTCAAAGAGGTCGCTTTGGTAAAGTAACTCGCTCTCAAGTGTGTACGTATAAAATATTCTATACTAATTTCATCATGAAACCTGAAAATAATAATAATAATGATATGTTAAGAAAAAATCGATCAGGCAGAGGGACGTGTCTAAAAGTTGTCAAAGATGCATTAGGTTTGAAGCCTGAAGAAATGACATCGTTGTAAGACGCGCATTGTTAATACCACCGCTTGCAAAAACGGATTTATGTACTAAGAACGTCGGATCATAGCTTTAGCCTCTGGTACCATCCTCGCATACTTTATTGAGAAACTTCGTCTGGTAATATTTTGACTCCACCCACAAATTTTGTATAGAGCGACTTCTAGCGGTCGAAAATGTCATTCATACCTCTATTTTCGTGGCTAAATAATATTTTTTTCCAAATTTCGCCACTGGGAAAACAGCAAAGTGGACAACAATGCGATATAAATCCCGATTTAGTGGAATTAAGTTTTAAAGTTAAGAATATATATAATTGATGTTTTTTAAATATTTTCTTGAAGTATCTGGTTTTTTCTTTCTTTGTTCTAAAATTATTATTGTAGTACAATTATAAGTTATTAATATTATTTACTTGCTTTATGCAGTATCTATATTCAAAGCCCAAAATATATTAGAATAAGGCCCGATAGATGGCGAGCACGAGTTTAAGCCACTCCCATTAAAACATACAAAGTAGTCGAGAATGGGCAGGGAATTGCCTACGTCCAACGTTCTTACATAAATCCGTTTTTGCCGCTTGATATAAAATTTAGAGGATAGAAAACGCCTATGAAATCTTTCTCCTCAAAGAATATGAAACGGAAAGGATATTCGGGAATGCCAGGTGCACTAGCTAGAAACGTCCGTTGGTTATGATCTGTGGTAAGCGACAGAAGAAATACTACATGCTTGAAGTAACTGCTTATTATTAAACATTTACCATATATTTTTAATATGTAAAGAAAAGACCTGAATAGAAATGAAAAATGTAAAAAACAGCACGCAATTTGCTGGAACAATTAAATGGTAGTCCATGGTTTTAAAACTGGCCCGCAAAAATCCTACATAGTTACTCCCAGGGATATTTAAAAAAGGGTTCGTTTAGTCGAAGGGCCAAGATAAGAGATAGAAGGGTTATGTTCCTCCCTCTCATTGATTGAATTTCCGTTGTGGCGTGGGAAAAATGAACTAAAAGTAAAA